>OU892283.1:33429774-33996180 GCA_917834065.1 Ceutorhynchus assimilis | reverse complement strand
AAAAATGAGGCCTCAGTCTTCCTATATAAAAAATTGAAAACTAGCTTTTTGTTGAGCAGAAAATAAATATATTTTTTTTTACCAATAGTGTATTTCATTACGTCGGTTGTTAGTTGTGAACAAGCGGCACCAAAGGCCATCATGCCGATGGCGCAATAGGCGTTGTACACCCAATAAGGAATGTTTCTTCCCATGAAATAGAAAGTTTTGCCATCGTTTGGTCTGTTGAGGATTTCTGTCAGTAACATCTGGAAAAGAAAAGACTTTCAATTAGGGCTCGGAATTGTATTCGAATAATTCGAATATTCGACTATTCGACTATTCTAAATTCGACTTTTTTGTTCGTTAGCAAATTCGACTATTCGACTATTCGAATATTCGACTATTCGACTATTCGACTATTCGAATATTCGACTATTCGAATAGTCGAATATTCGAATATTCGACTATTCGAATATTGGAATATTCGACTATTCGATTATTCGAATATACGACTATTCGAATATTGGACTATTTAACAATGCAATTACTCACTATTCGAATAGTCGAATATTCGAATATTCGAATATTCGACTATTCGAATATTCGAATATTCGACTATTCGAATATTGGAATATTCGACTATTCGAATATTCGAATATTCGAATATTCGACTATTCGAATATTCGACTATTCGAATATTCGATTATTCGAATATACGACTATTCGAATATTGGACTATTTAACAATGCAATTACTCACTTTTTGATTTGAACAATTTAAAATTTCAATTGTTTCAATATTTGAATTGAATGATACAATATACGACGTGTTTTCGGTGAAATTCAGCTTTCAATTAATACAATGCATTTTTGTTCGTATTGTTAATTTAACCCTCTGTAAATTTGCCATTTAGAAAACATCTAAATTATTTTAGTTTTTCTGACTAATACTCTGCATAAAAAATCAAAAATTCGCTTCGTCGTAGAACGTTCTTTTGCGGGAAGTAGAAACTTTTATCAAGAATGATTGTTAGTCGAAAAACGTCATTTTTAAAGTCCCATTTTGTTCTCTTAATTAGGTCCTCTATCAATATTTGACTATTGGAATATTAGACTATTCGAATATTCGACTTTTTGACTACATATTCAAATATTCGACTTTTGGCCCCCCCCCAGTAATACTTCCATATAGTTTCTCTCCTGAGGGGGTGCAAAATTTTTTTCGGGTGGTGCAAAACGGTGCAAAATGGGTGCAAAAAAATGGTATAAGTTTTAATCGATTTGGGAATATGGGGGGGGGGGGGCTAACTTAACTGACCCGTACATTTCTTGGACATTAAACTTACCTGTATCTCAAAAACTGCTCATAGGATTAAGTTGTGCCCATGGTAGTTAGTGATCAGGAAGGTGAGATCTATAACATACTAGAATTTGGTTAAATTTGGCGGAAGTCCCAAATCCCATAAGAGGTGTGCTAAAATGTGATCCATGAATATTACTTCGTTAGCTATTCCATTCAGAATTGATTCGGAACAGTTTGGATCTACAATTTGAATTATATTGTTACAATATCGTCTGCCAGGCTGTCAAGAATCGATGGTGCGAATACTAGAATCTAGCGAATTATTCTACTTTAATCTGGAAAATTAGATTATCGTGTGTATTCTAGATTTTACAGGAATAGATTTAGGGATATATAAGAAGGCCGGCATTGATTTGTAAGTTAAAGTTTGACTGTGATACGAGTTAAATAGTGATTATTGAGTTGTAAAGTTTATTTGTTGAGTTAGTTATTAAAGTAATTAGTGTCAGAGTGTATTGCTAAGTGGAATAAATTATTGCTGTGTTAATTGGACTTTGATTTTTGGAATAAACGAAACGAACGACGAACCCAAGATTTCTGTCCGGCGATCCAAAGCCGCGACACTGGTGCCAGAAGTAGGATATAAAGTACTGCAGAGTGAAATCCAATTACGGAAGTGCGGGGACACTAGTGTAGTATAAAAACTGAACACTAAGTGAACACTGGGACAGTTAGTGCAGTGCAAACAGTGACAATCACAAAAAGAGACTCAACCGATCGTGTGAATTACCACGGAAGTGACTCTATACCCGATTTAGACTGTGATAGTGAATCTTCGAGTGAGTTCTAGAAAATTCTATTTGGAAACTAAGGGAGATAGCGAAATTGTGACTTCACCGACGTGTTTGCTGTATCAATCGACATCTAGAAAAGAAGTTTCAAGAAAATTCCAGAACATTATATTCTAGAATAAAGCAAGTTATCCAATTTGTGACTTCACCGGTGTGTTTGGAACTTCGAGCAAAGACCAGAAAAGATATTTGAAGAAAGTTCGAGGGAAATTCTAGAACGTTCTGTATATGCCTATCACAAGACAACAAGCCAAAATGGACGAACAAAAAGTTGAAGAATTTCTGCGCAAAATGCTGGAACTTCAAGAGACCAGACGACAACAAGAGAAACAAGACGAAGAGGCCAGACGACAAAAAGAAAAACAAGAAGAAGAAGCTAGACGACAACAAGAAGAAGCTAAGCGACAACAAGAACGGCAGCAGGACCTTGGAAAACTGCAGAAAATATTCCAAACCATACAAGGAACTGTCGCTAACCTAGACCAGAATATTGAACAAGTTAAAGACGATGTGCAAGAAGTTAAACACGACGTTCAGGAAGTAAAAGCTGAAGTCAAAACCGATGTTCAAGAAGTTAAAGACAATGTTCAAGAAGTTAAAGACGATGTTCAGCAATTAAGACAAGAAGTGGAAGACCAAGTTCAAGCACTCGAAGATAAGGTGCGTAAATTAGAAATACAGTCCGTCAATCCAGTTAGTGTTGGAACATTCTCCAGTATGAAGATAAAACCACCAACTTTTGACGGTTCTACGTCCTGGACCATGTATATTCGACAATTTGAAGCTGCTGCAAACACCAATGGATGGAACGACCAAGAAAAAGCTACAGCACTAATAGTGGCGCTACGAGGACCTGCCTTAGACCTTCTTCAGTCCATTCCTTCAGTCTACCAACAGAATTACCAGCATCTAAGTCAAACTTTAGAACTGCGCTTCGGAGACCATTACAGACAAGAAGTATTCAGAACTCAAATCAAATGAAGAGTTCAAAAACCCGGCGAGAGTCTACAAGAATTCGAATCGGAAGTTAAAACGCTAGTGAGTTTGGCGTTTCCTGCAGCTGGGGAAGACATGCAGGAATGGATGGCAGTATCTGCGTTTATTGATGGTCTCCGGGACTCCAAGATCCAGGAAAACCTAAGAATGTCCAAGTTCAGGAAAAGTAGCGAAGCCCTTGTCCGAGCATTAGAGCTGGAAGCAATCTTTGGTGCCTCACGACCCAGAGTACGAGCAGTGTCCATTGAAGACCCAAAAGAGGATGATAGCTTTGAAACCAAAATGAGTAATTTCATGGAGAGAATGGAGAAACTGTTACTAGAGAATAGAAAAATGAGGAACGATTCCAGACAAACACCAACACCGAGAAACCGAGTAAAATGTTACCGGTGTCAAAGGCTTGGACACATGCAATGGGATTGTAGACTAAGGATGTCCTCTCCATCTAGAAATCGTTCTTAAAGCTTTTGGAGGTCCAGAGACGCTAATCCTGAACATCGACCTGGAAACCCACATGAGAGGAACACTAGTCCAGCTGTGAGAAGAACGGGCCTGATTGTTGATGACAAGTGGACTACGAAATAAATGAGAGATCAGGAAGCAGACCAGGACATTGGGCAAATTCTACATCTTAAAGAAAACGATGAATTTAGGCCAGAATGGGGGGAAGTGTCAAACAAAAGCTTGATTTACAAGGCGTTGTGGGCCCAGTGGAACTCTCTGGCCGTAGAAAATGGTTTGCTCAAAAG
Organism: Ceutorhynchus assimilis; assembly: GCA_917834065.1. Lineage (NCBI taxonomy): Eukaryota > Metazoa > Arthropoda > Insecta > Coleoptera > Curculionidae > Ceutorhynchus > Ceutorhynchus assimilis. Next base: position 33,992,300 of record OU892283.1, on the reverse strand, counting down.
AGTTTGGGAAAGTGCCGATGGGAAATCCACTAAGAGCCAACTGGTTATCCCAAAAGACCGAGTGGAAGATGTATTAAAAGAAATACACGACGGAACCTCAGGGGCACATTTCGGAGTTAACAAGACTTTGGACAAAATTCGGAAACGTTTTTACTGGGTTCACTACCATGAAGACGTTAAAAGCTGGTGCCGAAAATGCGACATCTGTGCTACCAGTAAAGACCCTAAACTAAGATCTCGGGGGCCCATGAAACAGTACAACGTCGGTCTTCCATTTGAGAGAATAACGATAGATGTAGCAGGACCGTTCCCAGAGTCAGAGCATGGTAACAAATACATCTTAGTTATCATGGATTACTTCAGTAAATGGCCAGAAGTTTTTGCTATTCCCAATCAAGAAGCCATCACTGTTGCCCAGGTGCTAGTGGACGAAGTTTGTAGTCGTCATGGTGTGCCACTAGAGTTACATTTAGACCAGGGACGAAACTTCGAATCTGCCATCTTTAAGAAAGTTTGTGAGATCATGGGCATTCGTAAGACAAGGACATCTTTACACCCTCAATCTGATGGCATGGTGGAACGATTCAATAAGACCATAGAGGAACACCAGACAAAAGTGGTCGCAAAGAACCAACGAGATTGGGACAAGCATTTGCCTCTATTTTTAATGGCTAACAGAGCGGCTGTTCACAATTCAACAGGTGAAAGTCCGGCTAGAATTGTTTTTGGAAGGGAACTCAGGTTACGTTGCGATCTGATGTTTGGAGTACCCGAAGAAGAACGAAGAGAAATCCGAGATTATGCCGACGAAGTAAGGGCACGACTTCTGGGTATCCATGATTTTGCTCGGGAGCATATTCAACTAGCCAGTGACCGAATGAAGACCAGATACGACTTGAAAGCCAATTCGGTCGGATTTAAAGAAGGTGATTTAGTGTGGTTGTATAACCCAGTAAGGAAGAAAGGAGTATCGCCGAAATTGTCTTCAGCATGGGAAGGACCCTATAGAATAATCAAGAGGATCAATGATTTGGTTTATCGAGTCCAGCGCAACACCAGGAGTAAGATGAAAGTTGTACATCTGGACAGATTGGCGAAATATCATGGACGTGAAGTTGATCGGGACGATCAACCTTAAGAGGAGGGCAGTGTTACAATATCGTCCGCCAGGCTGTCAAGAATCAATGGTGCAAATACTAGAATCTAGCGAATTATTCTACTTTAATCTGGAAAATTAGATTATCGTGTGTATTCTAGATTGTACAGGAATAGATTTAGGGATATATAAGAAGGCCGGCATTGATTTGTAAGTTAGTTAAAGTTTGACTGTGGTACGAGTTAAATAGTGATTATTGAGTTGTAAAGTTTATTTGTTGAGTTAGTAATTAAAGTAATTAGTGTCAGAATGTATTGCTAAGTGGAATAAATTATTGCTGTGTTAATTGGACTTTGATTTTTGGAATAAACGAAACGAACGACGAACTCAAGATTTCTGTCCGGCGATCCAAAGCGGCGACAATATCTTTCAAAAATCATTGAATTCTGATGAGTTTTCTGTTCCAGTTCTATCGGGTCTTCAAAAAAAAAACCAATCGAAGATTGCTCTGATTACGAAAACGTACGTCGCATTACTGTTTCTTTATTGGTCAGGATTTTTGACATGACATTTTGACATTAAAGTTCATTGACAAAAGGTTCGTTCCAACCCCTCGTTTTTGTATCGTCATGAAACGGTTTCGGAACTGTTAGGATCAGGCGCATGCGTTGACCTTGCACGGTTTTATCTTGGCAAGCTGATAACATCAAGAAACAGCAAATAGCTGATAATAAATTTTGTACCTATTTTTTTTTCACTTGAAAAAATAAAAATGCTACAGTTTTATAGGTTAGATTGGAAATTGGTTGTTGAACATTTAACAACAACATGAACAACAATAACAGGTGACAAAAATTGAATTACGCATGTCAGTCATGGATCAGTCCACGCGGTTCTTGCTTTCCACTCGGGATCGAAATGACGGTGCTAAAACCAGTTCTCTAACGATCCCAGGTTTGGTTGGAACGCCAACGAAACTGTACGGTAAACGATCGTCTCTCGGTTGGAACCGTTGGAACGCGTTTAATCTGTGGCGCATGACCGTGACCGTACATTGAACGGTTTTTGGCTGGGTTGGAATGAACCTAAAAAATTAAAGTAAAATATTGCTAAGACATACGTTTGAAAATCCATAGCAATCTTTGATTGGTTATTTTTTTTTCGAAGACCCGATAGAATCAGTTTCCGGATCAGATCTGAACAAGTTCTACGGTTATTAAAAGAAGCATAGGTTTCATTTTTAAAGTCTACGACAATTATTCTGAACTGGTTCTAAATGTGATCCGTGAATAAATCTTCGTTAGCTATTCGATTCAGAACTGATTCGGAAGAGTTCGGATCCAAAATTTGAATTATATCTTTCGAGATTCATTAAATTCTGATGAATTTTCTGTTCCAGTTCTAGATTCGGTTTCTGGATCAGATCCAAATAAGTTCTACGGATATTGAAATCATCATAAGTTTTGTGTTCAAAGTCTATGAATTCTAAACTAGTTCCAAATTGGTTCTAAATGTGATCCGTGAATAGAAAGTAGTCATCTAGTCACCGATATACTGCTGAACTGTTCAAGTAAGACATTTACCTGAAACATGTAGTTTTTAAAGTAATGAGAATAACTCACATTTGAGTGAGTTAATTTAATATCGTAATTAAACAACATATTGATGAATAGATGGCTGCGGAACTCGCTGCGCTCGTCCCGCAGAGGTCCACTCATAAATTCCGCAACAATCCACTCGTTTGTACTTGAATAACTTGTCACAATATATTACTAGTTTAATGAAGTAACATTACTAATTCCCGTTGAAAGCTGAATTGACAAAAAGTGGATAATCTTACAAATTCTAACTTTATATAATAAGTTATTGTTCAAGTACAAAGTGTTTTTTTTTCGATGGTTTTTTTATATGTATATTGACACCCCACCAGCCTTTACCTTTACAGGTAGATGAAAGGTGTAAATACAAAAGTTGTAGTATTAGGCAATTCAAACCACGTGACATTCAAGATGGCGTGGCGGCCACACATGGGCCAAAAAACACAAAAAAATATCTAGTTTCTGCCGGAATTAATAGTTCAGGTACCTAGTCAACACATATTTTATTAAATAATGAAAATCAAAGTTGTTAGCAAAACTGTATGCAAAATAATTTAAAATACGCATAAAAACATATTGTTCGTCGATTTTTAACTGATACTTGCGGTATGAGGAGCGAGGGGGTGTTTCATATGGCAAAAACAGGTGTGACATCAGGTAACCATTGGAGTTCTAATGTAGGGAGCCACCAGCTTACATTCCGTCCGAGTATCAGATTAAAATCGACGAACAATATCTAAAACAAACTTGCTTGGCCGCCACGTCACATTGGGTAAAACAGGCGGCAGTTAGTTGTACAACATAACGCTATGTGACCAATTGACTAACCAACAACAACGCATGCGTTTACGCAACTGGCAAGACAACAAGCAAATAAACAAGATAACAAGACACAATACAAACACGCACGAACGCTGGGGATTCCCCAGTTAGGTTGAGTGCAGCGCCTGCACTGCGAGGGTTCGATTGTTTCAATACAAATCACACCGGACTGCTCGGAGTAATCGGGCAGACGAGTCGTTCAGAGAACACTTTTAGAAATTCTAGCCCAAAGGTCGCGTATGAAATTATTGCTGTGACATTTTCTTACAAAGTTTCAATTTAAAAAATATCATAAAAAGCAGGTAAATGATGACAACGGCTTTTATCAGTGAAATTTACATCGATATCAGTATATCAGTAGACCAGTGGCCAAATCAGTAGATCTACTGATAAATCAGTAGACCGGGCAACACTGCTTTGAATTACAGAAATTTTCGAAATTATAGGCAGTACCAAAATACATCGTTTGGTGAACCTCACTTGATTTGCAAGCAAATTACTTTGAGGGTGGTTTAAAAGAAAAACGATGATAATTTAAACATCATTATTTTTCTCATTTTTTGTTATAAATTGACTATTTTAGATTAAAACTTGTGAAGTTTCAATTCTTAGAGCTATTTGAACACATTATCAATTTCTTTGAGAAATTTATTTAGCATATAAACTTATTGTTCTAGGACCCCTGTGACATGCCCAAAGGGCTCGGTAAGTACCAATTCAAGATCATCTCTTGAAAAAGTAGATAGGGTAAGTATAGCAAAAATTATCCTATAGGGGCTCAAAGGATTTAAAATTCACATTGGAAATAGTTTGGACTTTTAAAAATCATTTTCAGAAAAGAATTATATTTAGTCTATTAAAATTTATACAGATCTCTATTATTTTCTGTATACCTACTTCCAACTATACCAAGTTAAACTTGTAGCTCACCTTGTAACGTTTGATAAAAACAATATTAGCAATGACATTATCTCTATATACCTACGTCAGAATAATTTATAATTATTTATCGACCAATTATGTATTTTCAAAAAAAAAAAAACAGCGAAAATAATGAGTCACCTTGATGATAGGCAAGTTAGTTATTCATTTCTAAAGATAGTATCCGCTGATCGTTGAACCTTTCCTAATAGTAGTTGCACTGAAACCAAAATAAATTGGTTTTTTACTTCAGCATAGGTATTAACTTTTCCAATTCATTATCTGATCTGTATTGGATTCTCACCTTGAAGCAGCTTTACTTTTAATCCAAAATTTAAGAAGTTTTGTATAATTTAATCAATATTAGTAATTAAACAAGTTTTTGTTGTTACACTGAAAATTACAATAAATTACTTACGGTGATGATGTTCAACCCAAATCCCGTAATGTACAAAGACCAACTTGGAACGGTGGATTCGTGAAAGGGATGTCGTATGCTGTCATCTTCGCAAAAGAATCCCCTGTGAAAAGGTTTGGCCCAGAGAAACAGGAACAATATAGGCCACCCCACTGGAATAAAAGACAAATAATGTCATGCTCGATAAATTTTGTACAACGAGATTATATGATAATAAAATTATTCATCAATGTTTTAAATGAATGGTATATCAGGTATAACTTGTCAAATATACTTATATTACCATCTGTATATAGAAAATCGTTTCTTTTTCACGTTTCTAGGTATGTTTGACAAGCTGTACTTTAAATATTTAGGAGAAACATAAACGAAGTTTGCATAGAACTGTGAATTATGAAAATTTTTAGGCTTCTCTACTTTTTTAAATAGATTACACTGTGTTTGTTGGTTTTATTCCAAATTAATTCCTCCTATTTCTTTTATGTTCTTTCTTGGATTCTTCTCTCAAACCTTTGATTCCTTCTCCGTTTCTTTTTTACCTCTGACTTATCGAATGTTACGGAATAATCTGTCAATATATTTTTATCTTGCTTTTGTTGTTTTTTGTTTTTGTAGAAGTTTCTGCAGCGGTTTCTATTTTCTTTCAAATTTCAATCTTCTAAATCATTCATAGTAATTTCAATCAGCTTCAATAGTTTCCCAGCTCTGAAGGGTCTTGACTTGATTTTGTTATTTTAATAATTGTTTATTGTTTTTCAAATTGTTTGCGATCGACTACTACATTCATCTCTTGACAGGTGATCAATACTTCATGTATTACTATTGTGTCCTCGGTAGAGTTTCAGGGTACTTATATGGCCCTTACAAGTTGAAAATGTAAAAGAATTTGCTTCGAACTTTGAGAGATAAATTTCAACTTTGAAACTTTATAACTTTGGAATGGTAATAGTAATAATTGATATTAAATTGAGTCATTTTGTAGCCAATTTAATCTTCTTTCGAAAGAAACATGATTTATTGAAATCGTTCCAGGCGTCCCAGAGTTATGGCCCATTTAATAAGACCAAGGCTGGAAAAGCCTCATCCCTATATTAATTTTCTTTTTTCTTTTTTTCCGGACTTAAGAGACGTCCTATGGGAAAATGCCAAGTAGGTTTTCTGCTTGTTTTGACCTCCTCTACACAGTTGAATTTTTGTTTTTTCAATGTTCGGAAAATTTCGATTTTCCATTTAATGAGGTATAGAAAAGGAACGGAAACTCCTGGAACAACGGGAAATTAAGGGGGAAAGGTGGGTGTCGATATTTCTGTAAATCTACTCTATCATGTAGTGGAAGAAAATCTGGAAAATTTTAAATTTTAACTAACCCAAATTACCTAAAAATTTCAAAACTTCCAAGTAAAATATCTCGGAAATCGTAAGTCGTAGAAGTACTCGATGAGTTTTTGTGTAGATCTCGACGAGTTCTACAATCTGTTCCTGGAGAGTTTTCCTCTACGACTTACCGTTACGGAGTTATGGTCGGTTGAAGTTTCGATTTTCGTCATTTTCAGAATTTTCCTGTGTATTGGGCCAAAAACCAAAGTCAAAATTTCAAGATAACCAAATTATTTTAGATACCTATTCTCCTAACATACGGTCATATAGATAAGATGTAACCACCATTATTAGAACATAACATGTGTGGTAAATCCCATAATACATAATATATCAACTTGGTGTTATATGTACATACAAAGTAATATCTAGATAAGTACAACAATAAAATTGAATGAAAATAAATATTGTAACTATAATTTACTTTAGATAGATAGATACAATTTTGCATTTTACATCAATGTACTTATGACGTTGAAATACTTGAGAGTTTTATATGCATTGAAGCAAATGTATCACGTCGTATAACATTTTCTCTATGACCTTTGTTTGGTAAAATTATTTCTAAACAAATTTAGCTTGAAGCTTTTCTTATTTTTATCAAACCTCAAGCTTGCAATGCCATTACAAGAACCACTGAAATAGTTAAAGATACAGTTACCTGTACTTATTATATAAATACTGGTTAATTATTATTGTGTGGTGATGTCATTTGCTCCTTTACAACCGTTACATTGTTGCTGAGCCTTCAAACAAAACGCGAAAATATCGTAAAACGAACTTGATCTGGTAGTTTTGTCATAAAACTTCAAAAAAAAACATACTATTCTATTCTATTATGACATCGTGCTTACCTAATTGTATCAAAACAACGTCAAAAACAACTTTCCTAAGAGGAACCACTACAACTTCGTTTGCCATTAGATTTTGTCAATTTTTATGCAGGTTCTCACCTGTGTTTGTGCAAATCTAAATCCTCGAGAATCGCGGATCGTTATTACGATATAATCGAGCACCCAGAGAGTAGGGGTGTTCGATTCTCTCCAAGAGATCGATTTTCGGAATCGATCCGAATCGGATATCACAAAATCGATTCATAAAATTATTGGAGTTTAAATATCGATTTTTGGAAAAATCGATTTTTTTTTTAATTTAATGGTACCGTAAAATGGGGTTATTTGGGACGCAACTTCGGATGTTCTAATTTTACTAGCGTCAACAACGCAAATATAAACATAACTTAAATTTATTGTTTTGGTTAGTTGAAGAGCAACCTGTTGATGATTAAATTAATGATTTCTTTATAAATTAATGATATTTCAAAAGTATAAAAAAAAAACATAAGTGGTGGTGAGAAGCAAGGCAAAAATAAATGGTCGAAAACTTTATCTGGAAGAGGGAGTCAAAAGGTAAGCAGGTAAGTCCAATTACATTTTTTAGTTAATTTTGTATGTTTTATAAATACTGCCAATGTCGTTGCCCGCTTTTAGACAATTTTTTTAGATTTTGAAATATTTTTTCAAAAAAAGTCCTGATTTTGGGTAACTTCGGACAACCATTGTCCCAAGTTAGGCCGTGTCTCAAGTTACCCCATGTTATTTAATCCGTTTTGTTTTCAGGGGGTCAACATGCCAAGAAAATATATTCGCAAAGTAGGTTCTAATAAATATCACGCCTTCGAAGGAAACAATATGAAAAGTGCCATAATAGACGTACAATCTGGAAAGTCCTATAAAACAGCGGCCGACAAATGGAAGGTAACCAAATCAACTTTACAGAGAAGATGTAAAAATCATAAATAAGGAAGATATGGAAGACTTACAGTTCTGAAAAAAAGCGGAAGAAGACGAACTTATTAGAGCAGCTGAATGGGGATTTCCTTTAACTCACTTTGAAATAAGACGCATTGTGAAACAATATCTGGATATTAAGGGGGTTGTAGAAAGACGATTTAAAGATAATTTCCCTGGTCCTGATTGACACCCACCATTATTTTTAGGGAGTGAATTCTGCGCCTACCGGTAGGTCCTGTTTGTTTCATTCATTGAGAGCCTACCGTATGTATAACGCTAAAACATTATGGAAGGTCCCCAATTACCACATGATATAACGCCTATCGGTAGGTACTGTTTGTAAAAAAAATCCTGAACCTACCGGTAGGTTCATATTAATTTAAGAATCCTGCGCCTACCAGCTATTTGCACCGCTACTACTTAAGGGAAATTTAATCTCAGTGAAGTTTTGAATATGACTCTTATAGAAACAAAAGTCACATTCAAAGCTTTACTTAGATTAAATATCCCTTAAGTGATAGCCGAGCAAATAGCCATAAAGTACCATTTGGGATTTTTTTAGAAAAAAATCTGATAGCAGATTCTTGTTTAGAATGGTCTAAAACCCAAATGTACTAATTTTTGTTTCAATATGTTACAGGGTTAAAATTTTCAAATTAGAACATCCTTAGCCAAAACTTGTAGTAAACTTATCTCAAAATATAACATTTTTGCGATTTGATTCATTAAATTGTGAAAATTTGTTTTGATCATCCTGTATCGTACCTATTGAAACAAAAATTAGCACATTTGGTTTTTAGACCATTCTAAACAAGAATCTGCGATCAGATTTCTACAAAAAAAATCCCTAATAGTATACTTATTGAAATTTGAGCCTATAAATGAGGACACCCTGTGCACCAGTATAGCTGCAGAAATAAAATTATTGAGCCAAATTCGAGTAGATTAAGACAAAAAAAAAATTAATTGAATGGGTTGAAAAATGAAAATTTTCGAAGGGTGGTTAGTCCTTAAGCGGGACGCACTGTATATATTGTTACTAATTAAAAATAGGCACCTAATATATGGAAATAATAATAAAAATTGTAACAATGAAATTTCGACACGTCAAATTTATTAACAGGACAACGTTAACAACTTCATTGTTTCCATGAGCTTTTGATATTTTTATAAAAATGCAAATCTTGTACCTAATCAATTAGCTAAGATAAAGTATGTCAAAAAGGGCTCCAGCTCAGCTCAACCAAAATGTCATCAATATACCTACAATATATGTATATTTTTGAAATCAGGAAAAGAAAATCTTTTATTTTAGAGCATAAGATACAAGGTCAAGTACTATATTTAAAAAAAGACTTTGCATGTTTTTGGTGCATTTACGCATCCAAGAATCTTCTTTTTGAGGTTTGGCGAGCGAAGCGAGCAATCGAAGATTTAAAGATAACTTCAAGGTGCGTGCCAGAAGGATTTTGAATAGGTTGCCGTCTGGAATGAAGTAGAGCAGATTCCAAACATCAACAAGTTTAAAGCCCAAGAGAGAAAGATGTTAAGGTACTTATAGAGGCTTATTACTCAGTGGACGAATTTCTTGATGTCAATTCTACAAAAAAACAAAATTTTACTAAAGTATTTAGCAACAGCTGACTGGTAGGACATACAAATTCTAAAGTAATAACACACTTTCCAGTAGGCGCTCGATCAATTGACGAAAAAGGACCTACCAGTAGGCGCACAATCGGTGGATGAAAAAGAACCTACTGGTAGGCGTACGATTGTTGGATAACAAAGGACCTACCGGTAGGCGTAGGATTCACTCCCTTATTTTTAATTTAAGTATTTTTGCATTTTTATAATGAATAAATAAATATTTTTAATAAATTGATGTTAACTCAGATTTTTCTTCGCTCTAAATAATTCGCTGAACAAAAAATTTCAACTCAACATGTATGCTGGGGTATTATTTTCATTTTTCTGCAGTCCCAAGTAACCCCTGAGTATTTTAACATGCATTTTCGGTGTAAAACCGGTACAGTCCCATTTAACCCCAATGCGGGGTAACTTGGGACAGTAAATATTTTATTTTTTTTTACAAAATGTTCCTACAGTAGGAGCCATTTATGGTGCTTTATAGGTTAAATGCATATGAAAGAAATTTTATACACAGGAATTGTTGCTTTGCCTTCCTAAAAACTCTGATAAATTACCACATTATTGAAAAAATGGAAGTGAATTTGTCCCAAGTAACCCCATTTTACGGTATGTTTATTTTATTTTTAATTTGATTTTAGGCAATTGTATTAAGTTTAGCTAAGTTGAAAAAGAAAACATAAAAATAAACATTCTGGACTCTGGACATACCTAACATTATGTAATCACAAAAAAATAGCAAACAAAAGTTGAAGAAAAATCTAATGCCAAGAAGAATATTGACTGATGACAAGATCGTAAGGACGATCTCCTTCCTAAAATATCGATTCTTGGAAAAATCGTCTGAGAAAAAATCGATTTGAAAAATCGGAAATCGTTTCCAAAAAAATCGATATTTCAAAAAATCGATTTGAATCGCACACTCCTACCAGAGAGATACGCAAGCGTCTTTTCCGGGGCTCGAACTGCGAATCGCTCGAATGTCGCGCGCCGACTGCTTCGGTTTCGATTTTGTGTGTTGTAAACTTCGATTCCGTGACCGTCACTCTCAGAGACGTCTTAAGACTTCTTGAGGCCCTGGGCCTATATGTAAAAGGAGACCCCTTACCTACGCGGGGGGTTCTCATACCACAAGAATAAATTAGAAAAACTTCTGAAATGTAGAAATGTGATGTATATTTTGTGGAAAGAAAATAACAAATTATAAAGGTCATTTTCTAGATTTTACAGAGAGGCAAAATAAAATCGTGAATTATGTCTTCAAAACCAATGGTTTGTAAAATTTCGCTTTCAATACTCATCAAACTTAGGATACTCAATCGCGACTGGCCATGCGGTTTCTAATTTCGCTTTTGACTATTTTAAGTTTGGAGATTCATAGGCGCTGGAACCAAGGGGCAATGGGGGCTTGAGCCCTCCTAGTAAATTTGCAATGGGGGCGGAGCCCCCATATTGATTTTGGCATTTTATGTAGTTGGTGTAGTGAGTAGGTATAAAAATATTGAGTTCCTGATCCTAACATTCTTACTATTTATTTTTATGTCAAACTTGTGTGTTTTATGTTTTTGTTGTTTTTGCTATAGCCAGTTTGACAAACAGTTTAACAGATACCCATTAGCCAACATAACGGATCTCTTGAAGAAGCTGGGACGCTGCCAGTATTTCACTGCCTCAGATTTAGCTAGCGGCTTCAACCAGATCTAGACAACGACATCGAAAAAACCGTATTCAGCACAAAAAACGGGCATTATAAGTTCTTGCGCATGCCCTTTGGTTTGAAGAACGTGCCGGCTACATTCCAAAGAGTTATAGATGATATTCTATATCCTAATATATCGAGCAACTTAAACACCGAAAGATGGAACATCCCATCAATAATAGTTATTCATTATGCAAGGGAAAAATGTATTAGATTTTAGAGCGAGATGTGGTCTGCCTCCCGTCGCGAAGCGGAGGAAGAAAACAACAAGGTGGCTAAAAAACGCTGAAAATGCTGGAGGTTGAACAGGGGAAATCGTTATCTTCCGTTCTTTATTCAACCTTAGAGTTTTTCTAGACATTTCATTCTATTCCATTAAAATTGGCCTGTTGTTGACCTGTCAAACCTGTATCTAGGTAGATCATTTTTCGGCCATGCCATTAGCTTATTTATAAGTTTGTTTCGTGCCATAAGTTGAGTTTTTTTTTTCAATTTATTTTGAATGAAAGCGTGGCATCATAGCGGAAGTGTGTTGATTTCAGTCCATTGGCTAAAAAGATCTGTATATCAAAATTGTCTTGTCTACTACCGTGTGAATCAGACAACCGGGCTTCAAGCTATTTGCTTCCCATAGTTCGAAGTTTGCTGATTCCATGTTACGCAAACTGTAGTTACTACTGAGTATTTGTACCTCATTACTTCGTCATAGCTACAACAAGTACGTTCCAAAGCCATACAGAAAATCAATAAGTTGTCGTGATGAAGTGTTACACGAAGTGACACTTGTAGTTATATACGTTTTTTTAATAAGCCGTTGGACTATTCCATCTCCGTTTGTATAAGGTACGATAATGACACTGGCCTTTTTAACCTAGTTTAATATGGAAAATGTATATACAGACCGGACAAACCTACTAGACACATAGGGAGTAAAAAGTCGAGTTGGCTTGTAGCCGGTTAAGGCGAATCAAATCGGCATTCACCCCCTTTCCTCAAAGGCCTTTAAATTTTATTAATAATTCAAAATGGAAAATACTCAAATACATACATTATAAGTAACGTTCTACTATAAATTCTCATCAAAATTTGTTGAAATAGCCGCATTTCCGCTTGCCCCCATCATTAGAAGTTCCAAAAAACCCGTGAAAATTTCGTCGCTGCGGGGCTTTTCTTCCTGCAGCGCCTACGGCGAAGTTGCCACTGCTGTAAGGATCACTTCCTGCAAATTTGCTCCTTTTCCCCCCCAAGACAAAATCCTGACTACGCCAATGGTGCTGTCGAAGCCGAGTATAGCCGAGCTGCTGAAGAGGCACGAATTTCAATAATATGAAGGAACCTACGGGGATGATTAATGATTCATTGTGGCGATACTGCAGTGAAATGGGTATCTGTCAACTGGTCCCATTGAAGTCTTTGTATCTAGTACCCTAGTCCTGTCTGTCTAATTAATTCTACTTATGTTAATTTTTGGAGCCCAAGCCCCCATAGTAATTTTGAAATTCCGGCGCCTATGTGGAGAATGAACGTTCCCCGCTTGCATTGATGACCATCATGGATAAAAAAATTCTCATAGCAATTTCAATATTTCCAATCATTACTGTGCAAATATATCTCTATCTTCTATTGGTTCATCTTGATTATCAGTAGATTTGGATTTCCTTTTCTTCTTATTTATATTTTCATTCCCCATTTCTACCTCCTGTTTTTTTAGTTTTTCAATATCGATGCTGCAAAATTAATTCATCGGTTTCTTTGTCATAAAATTGTGACAGTTTTACCGCTTCTCTTGAAATTTCAATTTCAGTCAGGTCAGAAATTTTTTCTAAGTCATCCATCTTGATTTCAATGTTTTTGCAGTAAAAGCTGTAACTGCATCTTCACGTGCAGACCAAACGTGTTTTTAGTAAGCTTTTCAGTACTTTATGATCGGAACTTAAATTTGAACTCATTATTCCCGAACGGTGCGTTGACGAGGAAAAGAAATTGTAGAGGTTTTGAACAAAGTCAAAATAAATTGTGACATTCAAGTTGCATTTTATCGCTATCCGCCTATATTTTCTTTTTTTCAATTTTTTTTTTATAAAATTTATTTCAAATTAGGCTTGGACTTAGCGATGAGGCCCCCTTGGCGCCGAGGCCCTGGGCCCGGGCCCAGCGGGCCCATGCCTTAAGACGGCCCTGGTCACTCTCACCTGAGTCATTCAACAATACGAAACGGGAATCTCCGGATTTTGTATATAGGGAGCGACAATTATGAAGAGGGATAATTTTTGTTTTCAGTTGTAACAAACACCCTATAACAATGGGGTGAATTCAATTAAAATCGAGTTTTAGACAAAATTTCATCTATCAAACTTATTTTACAGGAACTTTTATAGGTCAATCAATCAATCAATAGTCAATTTATTTACAATATTTACATCATAATCTTAAAACTACCTTAACCTACTTATTACTTAAAAAGACTAACAAATCTATTCATAAGCAGGGGTGGTAGTGGCAACCAGGACTTTTCTAGCTCTTTCCTGAAGCTTTTTGTGCCCCTTATAGGCTAATTCCAGTTCCAACTTAAAAGCGGTTATGTCAAATTATAGTCCTGTATGTCATTCCGTAGTTATCGTGATTTGTTGAAGGGAAAACCAGTTATAAAAACCCTTCTTCTCGTTCTTCTCCCTCTCTCTTTTATAGGTCTGTTCTCACAGAAATCACAAAATAGCCAGAAAAATTGTTGTTGACGATTTGCAACAATCAAAAAGGCTCTGATTGGTTTGTGATTTCTGTGAAAACAGACCTTAAGTAGGCAAACTTCAGAAAACAACTCTCTGCTCAGAAATGATTATCTAAAACCAAATAAGAAACACAGTTCAAATGAAATAGAAAGTGATATAGTCCGACAAATACCATTTTAAAGTCACGTGATACTGGTGGCAAAAAACGTATGTCCATTGATTATGTCGTTGATATCACCTACAAAAAGCTACTGGTGGTTAATTACTATTGAATTTTAATATTATGTTCCCACTAGCATTTTACAAACGCGTTTCTGAAGTAGTATTGACCAATCAGAGGCCAATTTTAATACTCGCAATTGTTGCGAGACTCACATTTGTCGCATCTGCTGTTTGTTGTAATACATTCTGAACTTAAACTGGGTACCCGTTTTCTATTTGCTTCTTTTCGAGTTGGAAAAAGGTTAATATATAGTCAAAATTATTAGCTTTGTTTGTTCGTTGTATTATTTTCGAAAATAACTTTGACAAACTAATTTGATGACAGTGACGGATTCTATTTCAGGTAAGAATATTATGAACAATAATTAGACAGCAATTTTTTCGTCAATTTTACTATCACCGCTGTTTGAGATGTATTCAACAAGGATAGAGAAAAATCACGTGACTTTAAAATGGTATTTGTTGGACTATACATATACTAGTGCGCATACTTAACTTCCACGAAAAGTCGATCAGCGCAGCAATAAGGATAATTAGGTTGTTTATTTGTACTTGCTCTACCCAGGGGCGGATGGGCCAGCAGGGATTTTGGGAAGTTTCCCGAAGGGCCGCTTATTTCCGGGCCGGTTCAAGCATATATAGAAAAATAAAATCCTTCATCTTTAAAAACTATTTTTTATCAAGAAATTCAGTCACTCTTTTACTGGGAAATGAAATAGTATTTGAGGCATTTGTCTGCTAGCCCCTAGTGGTGACTCAAAGTAAGCGCGCATTTGTACGTATCGGTCGCCATGAACGCATTTTTGCTCTGCTGCTTCTACGCCCGGCCTTAATGTTAATCTAGGTGGAGCTCAGCGCAGATTTTGCCCTGTACGTAGCTGTGGGATTCCCAACTCAGGTAGAGTCCATAGGTACCCAACTTAGGGCGGGTTTTATAAAACTGCTTTGAAAGTTAACTTGCAATTAACTTTTCGAATTACATGTATTTTCAGAAGTTAACTTTAAGAAGTTAACTTTCAAAGTAGTTTTATAATACCCGCCCTTAATGTCATGTTACTGATAGAGTAATAGACCTTAAGGCGTTTTCTCGCGTCCATTTTTTTGAAACTGGTTCAAAACTGTTTTGAAACAGTAGGTACATTCTCGCGATAAACCCATGACGTCACTTCAAATTTGGTTCAAACCGTTTCGAAATACAATCCAATCCACATTTTCAAACCATCTTCTCGCGACGAGAAATCATGACGTCATGGTGACATTACTTAAACCAGTTTTGAAAAATGTTTTGAAACATTTGAGACGCGAGAAAACGCCTCTAATAGATACGAAATAGTCAGCTACCCAGACAGCACACAAAGTTTTAAAGGTGTCTTTTTTAGGTCTACATTACGACTGGGTTTTGTAACATGTCTTTTACTAGTTCTACACTGGCAATTTAAATTGATCAATTTGCTTGTCAATTTATTTGCCAATTTTTGTTGGCTCAACAATGGCTCAACTTCGCTTTACACCGGATCAGCTTGTTGACAACACAAACGACAATAAACAATTCTACCAACTTAACCAGAATTTCGAGGTTATGTATTTTTATTTATGGCTCAACCAGAAATATTTTTGAAGATGTTTGATAATAAAACTAGAAGAAACTGAAGGTAGAAGAATAAACTGAACATCAACAAGTAAATGATAAATAAAAATAAATATCCTTACCTAACTTTAATATTTTTAAAGAGTCATTTCTAGGTTGAAAGCCTGAATTGACACAAAAATTGACAGAAAAATAGAACATGCGCTAATCCGTCAATAAATTGAGCGAGAACTTGGATAAGGTAAATTGCCGCCAATTTGGCGTTTTACATTATCAATATTTCTTGACAAGCGACATGATCAATAAATTGACCAATAAATTGTCAGTGTAAAACCGTCTTTTGAAACGCTTTAGGGAGGATTTTCATGCATCCGTTTATTCGTCAATCCGTTGATCCGTTTTGACATATTTATATACGATTATGTCAGAATAGAATGTTAAACGGACATATTTCGACGGAAAAACGGATGCATGAAACTCCGGCCTTAGGGTGGATTTTCATGCATCCGTTTGTCCGACGAAATATGTCCGAAAAATCTTCTATTTAGACATATTTTTATACGATTATGTCAGAATAGAATGATTTTCGGACATATTTCGTCGGACTAACGGATGCATGAAAATCCACCCTTAAAGACGTCTTGAATGTCGTTTATGGACATCTTAGGGACGTCTGTTTATGATTAAAACGTTGGGAAATTTATTCTGGAGAGCCGCGGACTGTAAACACGTCGAAATTTGATCGCGGAACCATACAAAGGCAATATTAGATAAGGCACCTACCTTGGAGTTGCACAGGGTTGTGCTATGCGCTGGTGTTGGCGCCTCACAGGAGCTCCTGTTTCATAAACAACGTAATCCCACTGGTCACTTCGAAAACGGGTAGATAATTGAGTTTCTAATGAATATTTTTGGAGACTTTTTGATTCAAAATATGTAGTCTTGGCTACGGACACGCGACCTCGCACTACTCGAACTCGACTGCTTCGAAGGTCGTAGCGTATATATGGTGCCGAATGGTTTGAAATTGTATGGTTTTTTTTAATTTCAATATCGAATTTTAAATATACAAACAAATCCCCCTTTTTTTCCAAACATTTGCACGAACATTTTCCGCCCACTTAAAACGGAGTTTTATTTCCCAATCCCAAATAAACATTAAAATGCTAAAATTCTCGAGTATAAAAAAAACACGCGATAAGAACAAAATTCATATACTGCGGAAGCAAAACAACCTCGGATTCCCAAAAAAAAAAAACAAAAAAATTATTCAAAACAGCACGCGACATAAAGACCTTAATCTACGGATTAAGGAGTGAAATATTAGTTAGTCGGCAATGGACATAACTTAACTGTAGGACGCTTGAGTATCCCATGTTGTGTTTTTAAAGTAACCACTCTTACATGGCCATCTTTGCCTGGATGCAATGCGATTATGCGGCCCAAAGACCAATGCAGAGGGGACCTAGATTCATCCTTTATTAAAACTAAAGTATTGAGTTTCACCTCTGCAAAGGGAGTGGTCCACTTTGAGCGTTGCTGTAAAGTATGCAAATACTCGGCTTGCCATCTTTTCCAGAAATCGGAATTAAGGCGTTGCACTAATTGCCAACGGTTAAGTCTATTTAACTTTAAATGCGATAAATCGGGATCTGGACAGGAATTGAGGGGCTCCAGCGTCAAGAAATGACCGGGCGTTAATGGTTGCAAATCATTAGGGTCGGAACTCAGTTCGCTGATAGGTCTCGAGTTTAGCAAGGCTTCAATTTGAGTCAACAAGGTATACAATTCCTCATATGTCAGCACTTGATCACCAATGACCCTTTTTAAGTGGGTCTTGACCGACTTGACGCCTGCTTCGGCAAGGCCGTTAAAATGTGGGGAACCGGGACTATTTAGGTGCCATTTTATTTTTAGTCTGCTAGCAGCGAATTTTGAAAGTTCCTCAAGTTGACCAACCGCACCTACGAAGTTGGAGCCACAGTCACTCAAAAGTTGTACACAGACTCCGCGTCTAGCGATAAAGCGTCTCAAAGCAGCGATAAATGCCTCGGTAGTGAGGTCAGATACAAGTTCCAAGTGAATGGCCTTAGTGGCACAACATACAAAAAGGCAAATGTAAGCTTTGGAAACTTTCGCTCCACGATGTTTACCAAGGGTTATCTTCAGAGGGCCTGCATAATCCAACGCGGAATATGAAAAACACTTGAGCTGGGAGGTTCTAAAGGAAGGGAGGTCATCCATATAGGGCGTATAAGCCTTTGGTTTTAAACGAAAACACCTGATACATTTTGATAGAACCTTTTGGATAGCTCTACGGGCTGAAAGGATCCAAAACCTTTGGCGTAATAAATAGTGCAGTGTAGTCAGTCCGGGGTGAAAATTTTCTTGATGAGTTTGTTCAATTATTAAATCGGTGAGACGATGAGTACGGGGCAGAAGTAAAGGGTGTTTGGCTTCAAAGGAAATGTCTGAATTTCGCAATCTTCCGCCCACTCTGACAAACCCGCTAGCATCCAAAAAAAGGGCAAGCTTGCGAAAGGGTTTAGGCAACAGTTTATTGGTTTGAATTTGTATAATTAAGTCCGAAAACGATTGCTCTTGGACCCTCTTAACAAGTACTAGCAAGGTATCGTGAAGTTCTAGGGCAGAAAATGACCCAGAAAGTCGGTCACATTTATGATGAACATTGTAGGCTAGCCGAACAAAATGGGCAAGAATTTTAATAATTTTCGGTAAGGAAGAGTAACTATTGATCAATTTTTCAAAGTAAGTCTTTCCTCTTACAACCGACAAGACCGTGGGTTTCTCTTCTTCCCGTGCTTCTGTTTGCAGGTCTATGTGCTCGCTGTTGAACTCTCTAAGGTTCCACTGAGCGCGAGGTAAGGTTACCCACGGAGGACCGTGAAACCACAAAGAATGTTCCAATAAACCTTTAGGAGTTAGTCCACGACTAGCACAATCAGCAGGGTTGTCCAAAGATTGAACGTGAAACCAAGGTACATCCGGAATGGTTTCCTGAATATGGCTAACACGGTTTGCCACGAAACTTTTCCATCTATGCGGCGACGATGCCAACCATGCCAAAACTACTTGTGAGTCCGAGAAGGCGAATATTTCATCTATAGTGACAAGTGGCGAATATGTACGGATGACAAAATTCAAAAGATCGGCTAGTAGGGTAGCTCCAAGGAGCTCTAAGCGAGGTATAGATTTGGTTTGAAGTGGCGCAACTTTAGATTTACCGCAAGTTAAGGAGGTCAGCTCGATCCGAACATATACTGCCCCTGCATACCCAAGTTCTGAAGCATCACAAAATCCCAACAGTTGACACCGTTGAATACTATTTGAAAAATTATATCGAGGTAGAGAAATCCTTGACAAAGATGGAAATTCACTTTTGTATTGGTTCCAAAGATCAACAATAGGTTGTGAGGGAGTTTCATCCCAGGGAACCTTGTCCAGCCAAAGTTTCTGCATAATAGTTTTTGCTAAGAATGTTACTGGCGCAATAAACCCCAAAGGATCAAATACACGCGCTATTTCTGAAAGGATATTTCTTTTGGTACATGACTTAGGAGATGAGTGACACGAATAAGAAAAAGTGTCGGAAGTTGGACTCCATTGAAGCCCCAGCACTTTAATCGAAGTGTTGTCCTCCTCCTCGAATGAAACTGACATTTGACAGTCAGAGGGTTCTAAAGAAGAAAGGAGTTGGGTTTCATTACTTGCCCACTTTCGAAGTTCAAAACCTCCAGTTCTTAATAAGGCAATTAACTCCTTTTGTAACACTTTGGCTTCCTCAATGGTAGAGGTTCCTACGCAAATATCGTCCATAAAGATATTTTCATGTAGTACTTGAGATGCCTTAGGGTACGTTTTCTTTTCCAGATTCGCAAGTTCCTGTATTGTACGAATAGCCAGGAAGGGGCTGGAGCTTATCCCAAAAGTGACACCATTGAGGCGATACTCCCGAAGTGGTTCCTTAGGATGAAAGCGCCAGAGCAACCTCTGGAAATCGCGGTGACTAGGGTTAACTTGAATTTGCAAATACATCTGTTTTATGTCGGCCAGAAAAACGACAGCATGAACACGAAACTTTAATAGGATTTCCTGAATATCTGTCTGCAGCTTCGGACCTGTCAAAAGTGTTTGGTTTAAACTAAGGCCTCTTGATCCTTTCGCGGATGCATTAAAGACAACCCTTAGTTTGGTGGTTGCCTTTTCCGGTTTCAGCACGCAATGATGAGGCAGGTAATTTACAAGTGCTGGTTTTGGTTGATCATTGGGAATTATAGACATGTGATTATTTTTTAGATATTCGTGCATGAAGTTAGAATATAAGGCATAGAGTTCGGGATTTTTCAGTAACCTGGATTCAAGTGACATAAAACAACGATAGGCTAAAGAGAAAGTGTCACCCAAATCTGGCTCTGCGTGCCGAAAGGGCAGATTCACAACAAAACGACCCGAAGATTTATCTCGAATAGTAGTGGTTTTGTAAATTTCTTCGCACCTTTGATCATCGGGCGACAGATGGATTTTAGATGGTATTGATTCTATTTCCCAGAACCGTCTAAGACTTAAATCCAAAGATGGCTCCATTACTGCAAAGTAAGTATGAACAGAACTCGAGGCGGGGAAACGATTCTCGGTTTTCCCTAACAAAACCCAACCAAAGACGGTTTCGAAGGCAGTTGGTTGTCCGGGATTTCCTAGTTTCTTCCCCGATGGTTTAAATATCTGCGCACACATATCGGCTCCTAATAACATGTCTACCGCTGCAGGTATGTGAAACTGGTCATGTCCTAGCTTAAGATTGGAAATATGCTCCCAACCTTGCGGGTTTATTTTAATCGAAGGCATTTCAGAACAAAGTTTAGGCAAAACAAAGGCACCAAAGAAAAAGTTTGGACTGGCTTGTCCCTTAGGGCGAATGTTACAATATGTTATGCCGTTGCTGGCCGAACAGGACTCATTAAGGCCCAAAACAGGTATATTTAAAGACTCTCTAGCCAACCCCAAACGGTTCAAGCAAGTTTGGGTAATAAAATTGGCCTGACTGCCGTTATCCAAGATTGCTCTCACAACCTGGTAGTTACCTCTAGCATCCAAGATCTCAACCTTTGTAGTTGATAGCAGAACGGTAGTAGAACGTGATGCAGTAACTGACAGAGCAGTGCAAAGTCCGTTGGGAGGAGATGGATTGCCAGTTATGCATGCTTGCGACAACGTTGAGGACTGATTACTGCTGGTAGCCGGTGGACTTGAGTTCCTGGAAGTAGCAGAATTTGTGCTCGAGTGAAGAGGATCTGTCTGTGGAAGATGCAGCATAGTATGATGTCTATAACGACAGATGCGACAATTGAAGGATGAAGGACAATGCCTTAGCAAATGATTAGGACGAAGACAGTTTAAGCATGCGTTTATCTGCTTGACAAACGCGAATCGATCTGCAGGTGATTTTGCTATAAATTTTGAACATTGTGACAGCGGGTGTGAAGCGTTATTACATAGCTTACAGCTATTCGAAGAGGAACGAGGTTGGCCCTGATGGGAATGTGAATGTTCCCCCGATGTGTTAGGATGAGAGGAAGTGTTGGCTAAAAATGTGTTTGGATTATGTTGATCATAAGAGTGATTTTTCGAAGTATTTGGTTTCGGAGTTCTGTTTATCAAAGGAGTCCAATTCGTTCCTTGCGATGGCATTTGTTGAACCGACTCTAAAGCTTTGCAATGGTTTAGTAAGAAATCTTGTAAATTTTGAAAAGTTGGGAGTTCGGTAGTACTATACTTTAATTCAAAAGACATTCTAGTAGCATTATCCAATTTTTGTAATAACATGTTGAATAAAACGAAACACCATTGGTCCACTGGGAACCCTAAATTACTCAAAGCCGCAGTGTTTTCTGAAAAAGTGTCTAGTAATACTCTTAACTCTTTTGAAGAATTGTTTTTTAACGAAGGTGTATTAGTAAGAGAGCTCCAGTACGTCGTTGCTAAAAATCTTTTATTTTGATAGCGGGTTTCCAAAGTTGTAAATGCTTGCTGATAATTTGAGGCGATTAAAGGTAAGGATCTTAAAAGGTTGGCCGGCTCATTTTCTAAAAATGAAAGAAGGTATTGAAACTTTTGTATATCCGAATATCTTGAATTGTCATGAACCAGCGAACGATAAACATCATAAAAGGTAGGCCATTTTCGCGGATTTCCATCAAAGGAAGGCACTGATAAAGGAGGTAGATCTACATCTTTATTTGTTTGCTGGTTTTGACCTAAAAGCGACACTGAGCTGCGTGAATTGGTAACAGTTCTGTATAAATTGTTTTTGTTTTGAAATAAAATGCATCTGCACTCTTTCTAATAGCATCTTGAGTTTCAAATTCGGCGTCCGAATCAATAAGACCGATAATTTCATTGTGGCGCTTTTTAAAATCCTCGTAAGCCTCATCTATGTTTTCATAAATCACTTGAAAATATGTATGCTGTGAAGGATCTGTTTTGGCTTTTACCGCTAAATTATAAGCTTCTGTAATTCGATTAATAGCGACAGTTCTTTTATTTGATAGCTTCGCTAAAGACATGATAATATTATTACCGAGGGGGATTTCATTGTGGTAATTTAGTGTACACAATAGTGGTAATTAGTGGAAATTTTATGGGAAATGAGTGGTAATGACTGGAAATTAGGGGAAATATAGTGGTATTGAGTGGAAATATATGGTAATTAGTGGAAATATAGTGGTAATTCGGGGAAATTTTTGGTAATTTAAGGCAATTTAAGGAAATTTTTGGGGTAATTTAAGGAAATTTTGTGGTAATAACTCGAAGTTCTGTAGTGATAAAATTATGATATGCCTTTGAATTTGTTTTAATTTAGGAGTAACAGAGCTTCAACTAAACTATTCAACTAAGCTTTAAGTAAAATATTCTTCTGAGTCCCTATTGGTCAGTTAGAAACATCAACTTTTATTTTCTAAGGAATGTTTCATTTGAGGTTTCATTACATGAGAAGTGGCAACCTTGCAATAGTTCAACACTTGGTTCGACATCATCTATGAGCATCGTCTTTACTACTCATTTTGATACTTTCAAGGCCTCGTTCCATTTGAGGTCCAGTTTTGTGCTTCAGTGTTTCTAAATCTGAAAGAAAAAGTAGAGAGAATGCATTCTTGTTATATTAGGCCTCCATCACACCTTCGGCAAATAGCTACAAATATTTGGCTGTTTATGTGTTCTCGTCTCTCTGTTTCTCTAGTTTCAATTTTCTAGATTTTCACCTATCCGAGATGGATGCCAAATACCGAGCCAAATACGCAAATATTCGTGAAGAGCTTTACAGACTTTTGAGGTGTATGTATTAATTTTGACTGCAAAGGCGTGTAAAATTTCGTATTTTTTCATATTTTCGTCTTCTAGATGGAATCCGAAATAAAGTCCAAATGTTCTGAAGTCGCTGTTGAACTTGATTCCGAACTCGGTTCCAATCGTTTACGTTTTTTGGTAGATTTACATTTCCAAGGATCTTCTCTTTGAGATTTGGCGAGCGGAGCGAGCAATCGAAGACCAAAGAATAATTTAAATTTCAAGATCCCATAACTTGGAGTTTGTACTCGTGTTCTTACTAACAACGTTGAAAGTTATTGGTCGTTTTTCAAGCAATAATAGGTACTTAAGGAGGTTAGGAGTAATGCAGCCTCCCTTTCTTGTGGATTATATCAACCAATTTATTTGGTCTCAAATTGGTAGGGAATTTTCGTAGTTGATTTTTGAAAGGTGTTCAATTTTGATTGAAATTTTCTGATGGAAAATATGCATTTTGCGCATTAATAGCTTAAACGTTTCTGTTTGATGGAATTTTTCCCAAAAAAAAAAAATATATATATATATATATATATATATATACAGGGTGTTCCACGAGGTTTGTCCCAAATGATAACTTCGGAACGCATCATCATATGTTCCATTGTATAATTTTTTATCATTTTCTTTAACAAAGCCTTAACAAATATGACATTGCCGATTTTGTAATCTAATTTTCTAACGAAAAATGCCATAATATACCATAAGTTACATTTAAAATTCGAAAGATGACGTCACTTGATCGAAATCGAAATTGAAGCGAAACTGGTGAAATTGGACGAAAATGGTAGAAGCGGCACAAAAAGTTACCCAGATCCTCAAATTTTCAATTATATTGGATGACGCGTTCCGAAGTTATTACCTGGCAGAAACGTCGTGGGACACCCTGTATAAAAGCCGTTTTTATTTGGACGGCACTATAGACCCGAAAATCGTTAACTGTGATTTTAAACCACCAAAATTGGGGGTTTATTTTAACAGCAGCTTAGAGGTACCTACTTAAACAAGGATTAACTTGCGGTGCAAGTCAGTTACGAAAAAAAAACCTTTGTTAAAATTTAAACCTCTGTTTAACTCATGGTGCAAGTGAGATAAACTATTGTCAAAACTGGAAAGTGATGTTGAAGTATTTTTTTTTAATATCCCTTAAATTTCATATTCCCAAGTCTAGTCGAGATAATGTTATGAAATAATTTACTTACTTATTAATTTTTTTTATGGCACAACAGTTTTTTCATGGATTTGATTTCAATATAAGAATAAAAAAGTGTTTTTTTAGAGAAAGTAATGATGACTAAATTTTTTTTTTTATGCACTTATTCTAATTTTTTTTTCGAACTCTGATATAATTTTTTTTATCTACAAGCGTTTGGCTATGACGTTTTTACAAAACTATTTTTCCAGTATTTGCGTTATGTCATGAGGCTCATAACACAACTAGTTGTGTTATGGACTAGGTTATGAATTCATAACACAACTAGTTGTGTTATGGACAAGGTTATGAATTCATAACACAACTATTTTTGGTGATTTGACAAATGTCAAAATTAAACCTGTAGAGGTAAAATGAAGGTATACAACGACTAATAAAGGATAATGGTTGAAAAAAAAAAATCTTATTTTTCCCTTTGTAGATAAAAAGTTGTACATCACACGTGCGTTTAAACATGACTACAAAACTCGTGTGATTAGAATCTTTCACACTCGTTATTGTAATTATGTTCATAAACGCACTTGTAATGTAAATAACTATTTTTTTCTTGTCGCCACTTTGTTATAGGTATCGAAATATAAGGTAATAAATAGGATATTTAGGAAGTTTTCTCCACTACCCAATTATTACATATTATTTTAGAAGCAAGGTCGCTAAAATAATACCCCCAATAATACCTACGCAGCTTAAAGGGGGTGTGAGCCAAAAATGAAAGTTTTAGTACAAAAAAATCTAAGAATAAGTATTCAAACCGCATTTTGCAACGATGGTCCGTTTTCGAGTTATGACGGTTTAAAGTTACAAATAGGTGTTTGTGATGTCACACTGGATTATCAGGGACAGTATTAGCACGTATAAAACTTTCCCAAAACAAAAGAAATTATCTCCTAGGGCGAATTGAAACCACTCAAAGTATAGGTACGGTTCACTGACGACTGAACGAACAGAAGACTCCCATTTCGGCGGTTGTGACATCACAAGTTCCTGGATCTTCATAAGGAATTTTCTCGGAGACTATTTCGAATATAGGACTGCGGTTTTCACGAGAGATCTTAGAATTTTTTTCTTGATTTAGGTAGCTTAAGTCGTTTTTTAGGGTCACACCCCCTCTTTAATGTAGGTACACAATTATAGTTTTCAATACCCTAAAGACGTATAAAAATTTACATAGTGTTATTATTATCATGTACCTACTTAGCAACATGTTATTGAGTTCTAAATATCAGGTATACTTGAAAATTAAAATAGATTTGTGGTATTTAGTGGTAATTTCAGTGGCAATTAGTGGTAATGAGAGTGGTAATGAGAGTGGTAATTAGTGGTATTTAAAGGAAATTAGTGGTAATAAGTGGTAATTTGAGTGGCATTGAGTGGTAATTCCTGAGGCAATGAAAGGTAATAGAGAAAAAAAGTGGTAATTTGGAGGAAATTTTTGGTAATTTGTGGTAATTTCTATCAGAAGTGGTAATTTAGTGTACACAGTTCCACTACTGAAATCCCCCTCGATTATTACTTAATAACACTAATTTAAATTATTAAAATGTTATTATTTATATTACTCTATCTAATGTAAACAACGAATTAACGAAAGTGTCTAGAGAAATTATAGCAACAAGCAAATAAACAAATGTAAATCTATTCAAAGTGGAATGGCCCAAAAAAAAAAACACAAAATAGCAAACAGTTATTTTCCTTTTCTTTTTTTACCCGATAACATAAACAAATCCGAAAAATATCTACCTATGTAAAATTGATAAAATGGATATTATTTTTACTTTTAGAATCCAAGGTCAATGCTTTGCTTCCACGTACAAATTTCTAATATTTTCCCTTTTATTACTGTTCCAAGTTATCCGGATCGTAAGGCCAAAAAATGTTTATGATTAAAACGTTGGGAAATTTATTCTGGAGAGCCGCGGACTGTAAACGCGTCGAAATTTGATCGCGGAACCATACAAAGGCAATATTAGATAAGGCACCTACCTTGGAGTTGCACAGGGTTGTGCTATGCGCTGGTGTTGGCGCCTCACAGGAGCTCCTGTTTCATAAACAACGTAATCCCACTGGTCACTTCGAAAACGGGTAGATAATTGAGTTTCTAATGAATATTTTTGGAGAGTTTTTGATTCAAAATATGTAGTCTTGGCTACGGACACGCGACCTCGCACTACTCGAACTCGACTGCTTCGAAGGTCGTAGCGTATATATGGTGCCGAATGGTTTGAAATTGTATGGTTTTTTTTAATGTCAATATCGAATTTTAAATATACAAACAAATTCCCCTTTTCCCAAACATTTGCACGAACACTGGGAATTTGTACCGTCTACCCCCCTCTCGTCGGGCCTGGTAATTAGAGATGTGTTAATGTCATGTTATTTGGTCTGTATTGGGCCATAGTATAACGTTTGCCCTCTGAGGTTTTGGTATGTAATTATTATATATTATGTTTGTCAACGTACAAGAAACCCAATAATGACAAACCTTGTTGTAAGCGGAAACATCAATCTCGATAAATCAAGTATTAAACTAGTGAGTTTTAAAACCTCAAAGGGTGTAGCGCCCTTTCGGTTTTTCCTTTTCTTGCTTTAACGGTTATCTCGGGCGCCACCCTCAGGATTATTGTGGTTGAGGGCCCACGTGCACCAGGTAGCTTGTTACAGTGGAGATCAGGGGTCGAATCAAATGCTGGAAGTTATTCCTTCTATACTTCCTGTAAATCCTCCAGAAAACTCCAAAAGAAGACACATGAAATCACGATTAAGTTCTGGTATTTATTGCTATAAAGTTATGTCTATAAGGCAATTCTTATAGTAAAATTAAACATTCCCTAAGCAGAGTGAATAGAGTGAATGAAGCGGGCGTGCAATGGACAGAGTGAAAATGTGTATGTGTGCGTGCGTGTAGATTAATGATAACGGGCGGTTTATAAGCAAGCGGTGAGCAACAGTAAATAAGAAGCGGTCAAGCAAACGGTGAGCAACAGAAAATAAGAAGCGGTCATGCAATACAAAAGCGGTTAGATCTTAACGGTTTTAACTGGTTTGAATACTGATGTACCCGTTTCACACTTTATGTAAGACGTTTCGGATACAGACATAAATTTACTTGGTTGGTCAATACGGTTACCTTAAATCGGTTAAAATTAATCGCAACGGCGGTGAAAATAAATCCCTGTCCGTACACATGGACCGTGACAGTATAAATATTATCTAGGAGAAAACCATCCGTACACATGGACCGTGACAGTTTATAGAACCTTAAATTTTGTGGAAATAAAAGTCTTAGAGAAAACTGTCCGTACACATTGACCGTGACAATTTATAGAACTTTATTTTGTAAAAATAAATATCTTAAAGAAAACTGTCCATGCACATAAACCGTGACAATTTATAGAACTTTACTTTGTAAAAATAATTATCTTAGCGAAAACTACCCGTACAAATAAACCGTGATAGTCTATAGAATCTTAAACTCTGTCCGTCCAAGTAGACCGTGACAATAAAAACAAAAATATAATTTACCAACCAAGTATTAGTGAAAAATAACTTACTCGCGTAGCGGTGAAACAGGTAGCAGTCGGTATTTCGGAGAGAAGGCCTACCTCGGTATTCGGTGGAAGTCGGAAGCGTCTGCTTAGTTGGTGGACTCGGGCCGGACTGACTTAACCAAACGCCGTTCGTTTGTAAGGAAAACGCTCGACGATGGAACTGATGGAAGGGCAAGCTTCGTGGGAGAAAATACCACGGTGCGCGCTTCGGCTACCATAGCTCCAAAGCCACCGATGCAGCCTCGAGCGTGCGACCCAGCTAAACAGCTATTTGCTCCGAGGTCACGCGTAATTTAATATATTTAGAAATAAATAATATTTCGGAAAAATTCAAGAAAGCCCTGCTTCTTTTTAAAATTAAAGAAAAGTTGTGTAGCTTTAGTTACACAAATAATTAAAATTACGATAATCAGCTAAAATCATTACCGTTGAATTGACCGAGAATTACCTAGAGCAAATAGTTGAATTAAAGTCAATTAATCAATTAAATTGTAGTCAGAAGGCGCACACATTTTCGGAAAAAATCTGGTAACTCCGTTACAAGGGCATAATTATGTTAAGTCGCTTACTAGTACAAAAATCATTGATTTCACGGACAGCGGCCTTGACTTGCAAATCTTTGACCTCGTTTCTGCGCCAAGGCTCAATGTTCTTAGCCTCCAAACTTTGATGGGAAGTTTTATCGGCGTGTTTCAAAACCGGCATTTGACCGGTGGCGTGTTCCAAAACCGGCATTTTACCGGAAGACATGGCTAGAACAGAAATAGTTGAGGCTCGAATTATTCACCTTCTGATAAACTGTCAGGTATAATACAATCTGATAATAGGATTAGTGTGAGTAGATCGATCATTTGTTAAGTTCAATGTAGACCGGTTCGGAAATGACATCGCAGATGCTACAGACAAAGGCGTATACAGAGGGGGCTGCCGGGCTGTAGTCCTCCCTCAAGACAAGACTGCGGCGTTTTTTTTTGTCAACACGCCTTTGGCTACAGATATTCTTACACGTGATTTCAAATAGATTTTATATAAGTTAAACACGTGACAACTGTCAATAGCTTGTATAAAAGACATTTGCTCTGCACTTGTCTCAATTTTTGTCTATTACCGGCTCTTGAATCTTGGAATTTTTTATCTACAAAGAAAATTCAAGAGCCTGTAATAAAAACACCATTATTTCCAGTTGGCAACGCTGGTAATCGATTTCAGTATGGCAACATGACAGTTTGACAAACAACAAAGTAGGCTTTAGAAAATTTCAAAGTCTGAATTTAACGCCTAAACAAGACACCTGTAATACCGACATGGCAATAGATATTTCCACAACCTACTAATAGCGAATTCTATGTTGGAAGGAATGGAAGGATTAGTGTGCACTGAGTGTATTCGCGTCCTTTTCTACCAGCTTGTATAGGAGAGAAATGAAGACATTTGTTCTGCACTTGTCTCATTTTTTGTCTATTACCGGCTCTTGAATCTCCTACTCTAAATGTCTTTAGGGCCAAATTATGGACCAACAAGTGTCTAATTGTTACCTAGCAGGTACTTTCTCTCTCTTAGACACGTCAATTTTTGTTTTTTGAGGGACACATTTTATTGGTATTTTCACCCTCTACTTGTCAACCCCTAAGTGGGGGTAAATAGGCATCACCAAAATTTCAAATGGAAAGAGGAGTCGAGTGATATGTCATTTGGTAGCAATTTTCATTAAGATGGAGTTTTAAGTTGGTACTATTTACCCTGCTGAAATGGCGGCATGTTAAAGTTTTTTTCGATAATCCAAATTGTATAGTTTTTACCTGTCACACCTATGCGTAGATAACGGGTAAAAACGACACAGTATTTTTCCATTGATTTTTCCTAACTTTGACAAGCTGCCCTTTCGACAGGGTATATAGTAGCAACTTAAAACTTTGTGGATATAATCTTAATGAAAATAGCTATCAAATGACATATCACTCGACCCCCCTTTTCAATTGAAATTTTAGGAGTACTTGTCACCTCCACTTAAGGGTTGACAGGTAGGGAATGAAAATACCAATAAAATGTATTCCCCAAAAAACAAAAATTGATGTGTTCGAGCGATTTTTAATTAATCACCATCCACCTAACACCTCAGAAAACCTGGGTGGGAAGTTTTTCGTGCCCCACCCTGTATATTTCCAAAACCTACTAAAGTCTGTTTTTTTTTTTAAGGATAATTCCCCAAGTCAAAAATTCAGTAACTATTTAACTATGTTGGCAACACAAGCCTTTTCTTCATAAAAAATTTGAAACATTGACAATTTTACATTGTATTGCCAACATAATGTCATTTTGATTTTATCTTTAAAAAAAAACACATTTTAATAGCGAATTCTATTGGTAGGGCTAGTGCGCACTGAGTGTATTTGTGTCTTTTTCTACCAGCTTGTATAAGAAGGAGATAAAAAGACATTTGTTCTGAACTTGTCTCAATTTTTCTCTATTACCGGCTCTTGAATCTCTTCAAACAAAAATACAAGAGCCTGTAATAAAAACAATTTTTTTTTTAAGATGGCAACGCTGTTAATCAATGTTATTGTAACAAGACGACGGTTTGACAAGTGACAAACGAGACACCTGTTATATAAACATGGCGATAGATATTTCCAAAGCCTTCTAAGGCCCAGTTGTTCAATCTCAGTTCAAAACAAAGTTTAACTGGTACTCGAGCTTTCCCATTTAAAATACATTGCTGTCAGCTATCAATCAAATTCTAGCAATTTTGACATCAATGAATTGAAAATGGGGAAGTTTAAATACCTACCAGTTGAGTCCAAGTGAACTCTGTTTTGAACCAAGATTATACAACTGGGTCCAAGAACAAATTCTATTGGCAAGGTTAGGATGCACTGAGTGTATTTGTGTCTCTTTCTACCAGCTTGTATAAGAAAGAGAAAAGACATTTTTTTCTGCACTGCTTCTACCAGATAGATTCGCTATAAAGTTGTAGTTAACTAACCAGTACTTATCAAACAATTGATCTAGTCACACTTGGGCCGCAGAACACTCTGACAAACAAATACTTTACCTTCACACTGATTTTCTAAAAGCTCTGCTGGTTCATCTATTTTTTCCAAATTCTTGGGGGATCGGGATCTTGATCTTAATCTTTCTTTTATAACATTTTTTGGGTCAGGTTGCCCGTCATTTAGTTTCTTAAATAAAAAATGATTTTAATTAAAGGGGACCCTAAAAATTCAACATTAAAAAAAAAAACAATTTTTGACACTTTGTGTACCACCTGTCAACATGGCCTACTTAGGGCGGGTATTATAAAACTACTTTGAGAGTTAACTTAAAGTTAACTTCTGGAATTACATGTAATTCAAAAAGTTAACTTTAAGTTAACTGTGTAAGCATCAGTTTTATAATACCCGCCCTTAGGCCCAGTTGTACAGTCTCGGTTCAAAACAAAGTTCAACTGAACTCGACTGGTACCTACTTGAGTTTCCCATTTAAAATACATTGCTGTCGGCTATTAATCAAATTCTATCATTTTTAACAGCAATGCATTTCAAATGGGGAAGTTCAAGTCGAGTTCAGCTGAATTCTGTTTTGAACCAACCAAGATTGTACCTTAGAAACGTCATTTCAAACCCCAGAAGTCCAATGACATTTTTGACAGTTCAATGGCGTGTCCCCCAACCTTTAACCTCTCAAATAAAAACTCAAAAAAAGAAACTTCGAAAATTCATCCTTCGTGAGTGCAGCTACCTTGAATTGATAAAACTTGAAATCAACCTACCAAAGCCTTATTTTTTGATATTTTAAAATGCAAAATCACAATATATATCTTCTTTTAAATGGTTAAATAGTTTGAAATAGGGACAAAATACATTTCCCCAGGGTTATTTCACTACTTATTCGCCAATTTACTATAAACTAAATTGTTGAAAAAAAAATTAGTACGTCAAATAAATCTAGATTTAACCCCCCTACCCCTCTGATAAGAGAGATACCCAAATAAAATGTCAAAAACATAGCCTACTTAAAAAACCATTTTAAATGGGATTTTGTTATTTATGTCATTTTAAAACTGGACATTTTTGCTAGAAAATGAAGAAAACTCTCAAAGCCTTGTATATTAAATTGCCTTTTTCCATTGAAAAGCCCCGAAAAAGTTTGAACAAAATAAAATCACTTTTAGCAAGAATATCATACATTATTTTTTCTACAAACGCACTAAAAGTGATTACTTTTAGCACTAGTGCTAAAAGTAATCACTTTTAACACCAGTTTCATAAAATGGCATTTTAGACACTGACAGTAGCATCCGTTAAAAATGACACTTTTAGTGACGTTTGTAGAAAAAAGGGTTTTTTGTTTAAAATTCAATTTAATAATTAATTAATAATGATTATAATAATTAAAATACTCGAAATAAATCATAGGAAACTTGTTTTTTGTTTAATTTCAATGAAAATGACATTACAAGGTTTCCTTATTGATTATAGTGAGTAAGACAAAGACAATGATAAAATAGTATAAGTTTGCAAAAACCACCGTTTTCTGAAATAAGTAAAAATCTTAAGAAAACCAACATTCCAAAGCCAATTTGATAAAACTAAAGTTTTTGAATATTTCCGACTCTTTGATCGGACGCTAAAAATCGCATTTTAAATATTCTCGGTTTTTGATTGGCTCCAAATTATTCGCTGACCAATAGAATTATAGACTGAGTCCCGTGATTAAAATAACTCTAGCCCTTCGGGCTCGCATATAACTCCGGCCCTTTGGGCCGGTATTACTGAGTATGCCAGATTCACAGATATTTGTCGTGGAAGCGTGAAATTGATTGAAATAATGTCAGATTTTTCTAAATTACATTGAAATATTGAAAATTAGAAAGTATAATTTGTTAATTATTATTTTAATTAGAAATCAGGAAACAATTTGGACTTGGCATATTGGACCACTGAAAAACGGCCTTCTAACAAATGACTGAGGCTTTTGTGTCACGGGCTCTCGTAGTATTAAGGGTAGTTTTTCATATTTTGACGGGGTTTGAGTTGATGGGATTTCGCATGGGGGTTGGTGATGGTGCTGAAATAGTACCCTATTAATTTCATGGCAAGACTCGAAGTCCGGAGTTGGGAAAAAATACGAAAATCTTAATATTTATGCATTTTCACTTGTTAAGGGTAGTTTTTCATATTTCGACGGGGTTTGAGTTATTGGGATTTCGCATGGGGATTGGAGATCATATTGAAATAGTACCCTATCAATTTCATAGCTAGACTCGATGTCTAAGTATGGTTTATTGAATTTATGTTGAATTAAAAAACAATGCTACGCCACTGGTCGTTCGGGCGTTTCCGTCAAATTGGCTGGGGATGAAAGGGGATGTTCCAGGGAGGAATTTTGTTGGAAAAAGTTAGACCCATGATAAGAAGCCCAGAACAGAAGTTGTGTCCAGTTTGTGAGGTTCAACCTCTCTTTCCTGGCCTATATCCTTATGAAAAACTATTGTCATGTGAATTTTTTCGAAGTCTTGATAATAAAGAGAAAATGCCTCACAGGGTTGAAATCAAATTAAAATTAAATTAAATTGAATGGGACCACGAAAAGGCAGTGTTACCAGATTGGGGGATTTTCCCCCAAATTTGGGGGATTTTCAAGTAGATGGGGGATAGTTTTTTCTGGGGGATTTTTTGGGGTAAAAATTGTGAGAATTTTCGCTATTGGGGGAAATCGGGTATATTTCAATGAATAAAAATAAAGTAAAAAATGTAGGTATCTATTAAAACGCTAAATTTTAAGTTATGTCTTATTTCTTATTTTATGTTATTAAGTACCTAAGTACTACTATTTTCATAAATTGAGATTATTTTTTAAACTATCCAAACTTCTTGGTACAACACAACTGTACAGGGTGCTGCAATTTGGAGTGTTTTAACAGGAAAAATATACTTTCAGACCAGATAGAGGAAAATTGACCTAGACGTCATGGGATCGATTTTTGTGAAACGTCAATTGTCAAAAACCGTATCACGATATCTTCAATGGTACCATTGATACAGGGCGATTTTCGATTTTTCCTTATTATGAAAACTGGCTATAAGTTTTTTATTTTATTTATCCAGTTTTTTTATTCCTGTAAAATCATTATGGAGACACTTTTTCGAGCACAATCCAGTGGCGGACTCAGTTTTTTTCTATATCGTTCCGATTTCGAGATACCGACCAAATTCCGATATTTTCAAATGAAGCACCCTATAACGGGTGTATATTTTAAGTGATACCACTAGTGGTATAGGGTGCTTCATTTGAAAATATCGGAATTTGGTCGATATCTCGAAATCGGAGCGATATAGAAAAAAAACTGAGTCCGCTACTGGATTGTGCTCAAAAAAGTGTCTCTATAATGTTTTTACAGAATTAAAAAAAATTGATAAATAAAAAACTTATAGCCATTTTTCATAATAGGGGAAAATCGAAAATCGCCCTGTATTAATGGTACCATTGAAGATATTGCGATGCGGTTTTTGACATTCGACATTTCTCGAAAATCAATCCCATGACATCTAAGTCAATTTTCGTCTATCTGGTCTGGAAGTGTGTTTTTCCTGTTAAAACACTCCAAATTACAGCACCCTGTACTTATCTCTTCTGTCGCCAGTCACAACATTTTATTTCATTTGTCATTTGTCAATAATAATTGTCATTTTATTTTTGGGATTAATGAGTTTTATTTTGAAATATTCAACGAATTTGTCTTTTTTTTTTTTGCAAGTAGGAGTCGAGAATAAATCTGCATTTATTTGGGGGATTTTAGTTGACAAACAGTGATTTTTGGGGTATTTTTGAAATCCTTTGGGGGAAATTAGTTATAACCATCTGGCAACCCTGCGAAAAGGAAATATACCTACTATCGAGCAAAATCCGTACTTTTTCTGAATTTGCATTTGGGAAAAAAAAAGAAAGAATTTCAAGCTTGGAATGTGCATGTTCAAATAAACAAGTTTTTTTCCTTTGCTCTTGAGGTTAAATTTACAACTTTTATCAGTCTATTTTCAAAAAAAAATCCTACCCAAAAGAACTTTTCAGGGATGATAGGATAGGGGATGGGCGGGTGATTATAAAACCGAAAATATCAAACATTCACCTCTCTGGCGTTTTGCGCTATAGAGGTTGAAAGTGCGTCATTGGCGATTACTGGGTACCTATTGATTTTACAAAAAAATGTTTCAAATAAAAGATGTGCAACATTATGTGATCTACAATGTTTATCTAAAGACTTTTTTGATTAAGGGCCGTTTGAAATTTTATAATGAAAATGAAAAATTTAAACCAACGTGAAAAAATTTTCTACAACTCATACAACATTTTTGCTTTATGAAGTTTTTACTCACCCCCTGCCGTTTTTCAATAGGGGTAGTTTTAAGTTTTTTTATTTTTTTACAAAAAAATAACATGACATTTCCTACAATTTTTCCTGATCAACTTTTTTTGTAACTCACCCCCATTCAGCGGGGGGACACTTCCCTCGGGGAAATTTTAGTTTTCAGGGGTATATATTTTTTTTTAAGTTGCAATTAATTGAAAAATATGTGATGCTACATCAAATTTTGCGGCCGATTTAGATAAACCTAGTTAATTATAACAAGTTGTTGTTTTTGATGCCTATAAAAACTGAAAATTTAAAGTAAAGTCATTTTCACTCGTAGAAAAAATATTGTTCCTTACACGTGCGCGAAGTAGTTTTCCCGCACTTAAAGTTTATCCGCGTGCGGGAAAACAACTTTGCGCACTGATTAGGAAAATTACTATTATGCTATATTTAATGAGTAGAACACTTACTTTTTTTATTTTAAATTCCTCCATCGCGAAATCAGTACCACTATCACGTCACAACGTCACACGCCACGTTAGAGTAGGGGAGACTGTTGTATACTGGGACAATATTTTTCTAATTGAAATAAAAAAATTGTTGAATAATTTTTAACTATTGTGAACATTCTAATATATTTAAAAGTAGTTTGTTTATTAACAATTATAAAAATTTCAACAACTTTTACACTTTAACATAGAAAAAATTGAATGTCCCACTGTACACCACTTTCCTACTATACAGCCATCCCATGTTGCATACTGGGAATGATGCATGGGTATAGTGGGACAATGTTTTTTGATCCAAAATAAGTAAATATAAAAAAAAATTCCGTCGCTTATTCACAAAATGATAGAACTTCGACATAAATTAAGTAGGTAGCCAAACTTATTTCGAATTCGAAAAAGTTTGAACCATTCTTCTCCGGCGATTTCATTCTCCGTCCATGTTTTTGGATTTATTTTAATTTGCGATGGCAAATCTATAAGCCAACTTTCTAGGTTTTCTGCTAGTTAAACCGTAGCACCTTCGTGAAGAAGTAACTGAATATTTGCTAAGCATTGGCTCTTTATTTTGTGCTTCTTTCTATGCATCGCTGATTTGCTAACTCCAAATTGAACTGCAGCAGTCTTAATATTGGTTTCATTTTTAAGAACACCATCTACCGCCGAGTCTACCGCCTTCCCCAGCATTCTCAAAGTGAATTTTCCGACTCTCAAAAAACGATTTCTTGTTTTTGCGGCCCCTATTTTTATCAATTTCTGGAAGAAAGAGGATATTGAAACTAGGTGAAATACGAAAGTGTTCTATTATAGAGCAGATAAAATGTTTGTCCCAATATGCAACCCAGAAATTCTGTCCCAGTATACACTGTCCCACAATACAACCTTATACGCTTTTTGAAATTTTCTGAATTTGAGAAAATATGAACAAATACTAGAAAAAAATAACCTTAATTCACCTTCAAGACACCTTCGGGCATAATTATCCTCAAATTCAGGACAAACTATTGGATATTACTGGCATAAACTATGCCCAACACGTGGTCGTAAAAAAAAACTTTGTCACTTTTATGGTTACACTAACGAAAATCCCGCCATATTGAAGACTCTAAGGGCCAATGCCAAGGTTATATCTAATGCTCATATATGAAGCAGTTGACACAATTTTTTTCGGAATTTTAAGCGATACCGGTGGCGGACAATTTGAATTGTCCCACTGAATTGTCCAACAGTTTCCCCTACCTACTGTGAATAAATGGAATTTACAAGAAATAGTAATTTCTTTCAGCAAGAGGGGGCAGGCTTAGGTGCGTTGTTGTCGCGTTGGGATTATTTTCCTTGTGTATTGACTACATTTTTTATTTCCTGCGAAATATTTGTGTTCCCTACCCATCCATTTACACTTTTTATAACAACAGTATTTAAGAATTTCTATTTTGAAATAAGTATTCATATTTCCCAAAAATCCTTATGTATTTTAAATTTTTCAAATGTACCTATTTGAGAAACATTCAAAAGTACCTATTTTAGCAGTACCTGAATTGTATTATCGATAATTTCAATGTATTTTAGAAAAGTCTTATGTATTTTAGATTAAAACAATGTTAATTAACTATCTATTATTATATTATGCAATTGAACATTTTGAAGTACTTTAGAGCTAAAATTTGAGGCCTCTAGACCTCTATAATTATTGCCATCACTTTTATATGAATTTAAAACTCCTTTTTATATAAAGATATGTACTAAGTATTATAGAAAATTGACCTAATAAACTTGTTTTGATTATTTAATATGAGGTTTGTTCAAAATTTATTCTTCTTCACCATCATATTCTTTTCAGTTATTTCGTTCTTTTTGTTGTCGATTTTCTCCTTTTTGTGCAAGTTGTCGTCCTCTTGGGCTAATTTTTCATATTTGTAAGTTTTGCGGACAAGCAGCGGCATTTCCAGTTGCGTCAGAATCTTCTGAGCGCATCTGATTCTCGTAGAGGCAGGAGGCTGCACATTGTGCAAAGGACTCGCCTCTCGAATCGGAGACAAACGGTTCTTGCTGCAGTAGTCTTTAAGAGTCATTTTCATGTCTTGCTTTTGAGATCTGCAATTGAAAAATTCAAAAACAGAATCATCTAATTATTACTGTACCTTTTTATTGCACCAGTTCTGGGTTGTCTTGGATAGGCGCCTTCAATGCAATGACCAGAGCAACAAGCGTGAGTGGAAGAGCCAGAAGTTGAAGATAAAATGGAAGAGCCTCCGCTGCTTACGCTATACAAACTGTCGGATTGCGGTACTGATGCTGAAGCCATTGAGTAGCCAGATGCTGACGAAGGCAGTACTGCACCAGTCTACAAAAAAAGGTTTTTGTAGCAAATTTAATCCTCTATCGAATAAAACAAGATTCATTGAAATCGGTCCAGGCGTTCTAGAGTTATGGCCGATTTCGATTTAATGGGGCTATGCGTCAAGCTGGAAATTTTCTTTTGGAATTTTTTCCGGGCTTAGAAAGCCCTAAATCAAAAAACGTCAAGAGGCATTTTCGCCTTATTTTGGCCCCCTTTAGCCAAAAAAAAATAATTTTTCCAAAATTTTCAAGTTTGATTTTTCCATTGAAAAGCCTGGAAAAACATGGAAAATCGGAAAATTAAGGGAAAAAAAAGTTGGTTTCGGGACTTTTTGGGATCCCCTCTACAAAATGGCTATCTTGAAATTTCGAAATTCTGACTTTGATTTTTGGTCCTATACCTACAGTACAGAAAACTCTGAACATTACAAAAATTGAAACTTCAACCAGCCATAGATCGGTAACCGTAAGTTGTAGAGGAAAACCGTTCATGGCTACACTATAGAGCTCGTCGAGATCTACAAAAAAAGCTCAGTAAGTTGTTCTTCTACGACTCACCATTTCCAAGATATTCCACTTGGAAATTTTAAAATCGATAGGATTTTTTTTCAGCGAAAAAATCAAAGTCAAAATTTCCGGGATTTTTTTTCACGACGTCATAGAGGACGTTCAGACAAATGTCGGAACCCACTTTTCCCCCCTCAATTCTCAGTTTTTCCTGGAGTTTTTGCTTCGCTCTTTTATAGGTTCCTTATGAAAAAAATGGAAAATCGAAATTTTCCGAATTTTGGAGAAAAAAAAAATTCCAGTGTATAGAGGAGGTGAAAACAAGCAGAAAAGCTATTTGGCATTTTCCCGTAGGACGTCTTCTAAGCTTGGAAGAAAAATAAAAAAGAAAATCTATAGAGGGGGCTTTTCCAGTAGCGCGCCTGACATGATCCCATTAAATCGGCCATAACTCTGGAACGCCTGGACCGATTTTAATGAATCATGTTTAATTGGATAGAGGATTAAATTTGCTACAAAATAGTCATATTTCGGGCCTCCAAATTTCAAAAAAATTCCTTAATTTTTCATATTCAAATCGGAAAATTAATCGGCCATTACTCTGGAATGCTTTGATCGATTTGAGTACGAATCATGTTCCATTCGATAGAGGATTTTAATGAGCCTAATTGCATTGAAAATAAACAATTTTGAAAGTGAATTATAGGAAAATGACTTCAATGTAGCTTCAATAGTTTTGCAGCTGCAAAGCTTATTCACAGTCTAAACTATGATTTTGCCTCATAACTTTGTTAATTTCAATGCGATCTTAACGTAATTAGGCTTAAATTAAATCTAATTGAATTCTCTACAAAAAGCTTATGATAATTTCGATACAGCTTCAATAGGTTCGCAGCTGCCAAGCACCAAAGTCTATTGACTAATTTTTATCAAGGTAATAAGCACGCACAGGAGAACGTCAGAAAGGTTGGTACGGGTACGTGAATAAATTATGAAAATGGCTTTTTTGTTTGAAATAATCATCTAAATAAAGTTTTAAGCGCTGAAAAAAACGTTTTTTTTCTTTTCATAGGAAATAAGGAACAATTGATTCAATTTTCAAATTTCTCTGAATTCAATGGACGGAACTGCTTAAATTCAAACTAAATATTTATGTAATCATTTAATATATTGAAAACATAAAATATACTGCACAAAAATCAATACAATTGCAAGAAAAAAGCAAAATTTAAGCAATTTATTTAGGACCAAAATGGCGGAAAAAATCGCAACTTTTGTGGCGCCATCTATCTATTACAATCAAAAGTTATCAGCTAAAGCTGTTGTTTTTACAGATTTCTGTAAAAACAACCGCTTTAGCTTTTGTTTGCTAGATGTCGCCACGGTATTTTCTGGTAACTTTCGGTTGTAATCGATAGGTGGGGCCACATCGGGAGCGATTTTTTCCGCCATTTTCTTCCTAACTGGTTTGCTTAAATTTTGCTTTTTTCTTGCGATTTGATTGATTTTTATGCAGTATATTCTATATTTTCAATACATTTAATTATTACATTAATATTTAGTTTAAATTTAAGTAGTTACATCCAATGAAATCCAATAAATTTGAAAATTCAATCAATCCTTTCCTATGAAAAGAAAAAATGTTGTTTTCAGCGTTTAAAACTTTATTTCAAACAAAAAAACCATGGATAATAGATAAAAATATTCTAATTTCGTTATTTCCATAATTTATTCACGTAGGTACCAAGCTTTCTTATCTGACGTTCTTATCTGTGCATGCTAGCTTATACCTACCTTGCCTTGATAAAAATCAGTCAATAGAACTTGGAGCTTAGCAGCCGCGAAACTTTTGAGGCTGCATCGAAATTATCATAAGGTATTTGTAGAGAATTCAGTTGGCTTCAATTTGATCCTAATTACGTTAAGATCGGATTGAAATTAACAAAGTTATGAGATAAAATAGGTTTGTTGATTTTTTCTCTATAGTAGTAGGTACCCATGTTGCCAATTTGCATTATAACTTTGTTAATTTCGATCCGATTTCAACATAATTAGGCTTAAATTGAAGCCTATTAAATTCTCTACAAATACCTTATTAATAATTTTGATGCAGCTTAATTCGATACCTAGTTTTGTAGCTGCCAATAAGCTGCAAAGTTACCTACCTACCTACCTATGTTTTTTTCCTGAATATGAAGCTTTTCTTTATCCATTTTTTGCATAATTTCCATCAAATCCCTCCAACATTTTGGCATTTTGCCCAAAAAAATAAATAAAACGACCACCAATAGGGCTCACTTAATTCGTTTCCTCAAAATGATCGACATAGTCCTACATTTTACTTCATAAACTTTATTATTAATTTCAAACCAATTTCATCATAAGGTGGACATGTCCTATGGGGCAAAATGCTGAACAAGAATAAGAAAGCTATTAAACTCAATATTTCACGGATTTATAGAGAATTTATTGCTCTTTCTAATGATATATAATTTATTCTAATTTGCTCAAAATTTAACAAAAATATGGGTAATTGTTCATCACCATGTCAAGATTTTGAAAAATAGGATCTCCTTTTTAATTTTTTTTTCAGCTTAAAACGGCCATTTGGAATTGATGTCGGGGTCGTTTCCCACTAATTTTTACCCTCTCTATCGATTGGTAAAGTCAAAATTGAGCAAAACTGAAAAATAGAAAAATCGAGTTTTTCATAAGGGTACCTATATCTACCTACCTACCCTCTTTGAATTCTGATTTTAAAATATTCAAAGTTCAATTGCTCATTAACGGTTGAGCAAATTGCATTGAAATTTTCAGCATTTGTAGCTCTTAGCAAGCTCTAAAAGTCCTATAATCTACAATATTCCCAGGTTTAGAGTTTTTGAGCAAATTGAGTTTGAAGTTTTCGACAAAATTCGGACTAAAAGTTAACTTTGAGGCTCAATTGCTCAAAAACTGTTTGAGCTATTGAACTCAATTTTGCAAATTTTCAAGTTTGATTTTTCCATTGAAAAGCCTGGAAAAACATGGAAAATCGGAAAATTAAGGGAAAAAAAAGTTGGTTTCGGGACTTTTTGGGATCCCCTCTACAAAATGGCTATCTTGAAATTTCGAAATTATGACTTTGATTTTTGGTCCTATACCTACAGTACAGAAAACTCTGAAAATTACAAAAATTGAAACTTCAACCAGCCATAGATCGGTAACCGTAAGTCGTAGAGGAAAACCGTTCATGGCTACATTATAGAGCTCGTCGAGATCTACAAAAAAAGCTCAGTAAGTTGTTCTTCTACGACTCACCATTTCCAAGATATTCCACTTGGAAATTTTAAAATCGATAGGATTTTTTTTCAGCGAAAAAATCAAAGTCAAAATTTCCGGGATTTTTTTTCACGACGTCATAGAGGACGTTCAGACAAATGGCGGAACCCACTTTTCCCCCCTCAATTCTCAGTTTTTCCTGGAGTTTTTGCTTCGCTCTTTTATAGGTTCCTTATGAAAAAAATGGAAAATCGAAATTTTCCGAATTTTGGAAGAAAAAAAAATTCCAGTGTATAGAGGAGGTGAAAACAAGCAGAAAAGCTATTTGGCATTTTCCCGTAGGACGTCTTCTAAGCTTGGAAGAAAAATAAAAAAGAAAATCTATAGAGGGGGCTTTTCCAGTAGCGCGCCTGACATGATCCCATTAAATCGGCCATAACTCTGGAACGCCTGGACCGATTTTAATGAATCATGTTTCATTGGATAGAGGATTAAATTTGCTACAAAATAGTCATATTTCAGGCCTCCAAATTTCAAAAAAATTCCTTAATTTTTCATATTCAAATCGGAAAATTAATCGGCCATTACTCTGGAATGCTTTGATCGATTTGAGTACGAATCATGTTCCATTCGATAGAGGATTTTAATGAGCCTAATTGCATTGAAAATAAAGAATTTTGAAAGTGAATTATAGGAAAATGACTTCAATGTAGCTTCAATAGTTTTGCAGCTGCAAAGCTTATTCACAGTCTAAACTATGATTTTGCCTCATAACTTTGTTAATTTCAATGCGATCTTAACGTAATTAGGCTTAAATTAAATCTAATTGAATTCTCTACAAAAAGCTTATGATAATTTCGATACAGCTTCAATAGGTTCGCAATAAGCACGCACAGGAGAACGTCAGAAAGGTTGGTACGGGTACGTGAATAAATTATGAAAATGGCTTTTTTGTTTGAAATAATCATCTAAATAAAGTTTTAAGCGCTGAAAAAAACGTTTTTTTTCTTTTCATAGGAAATAAGGAACAATTGATTCAATTTTCAAATTTCTCTGAATTCAATGGACGGAACTGCTTAAATTCAAACTAAATATTTATGTAATAATTTAATATATTGAAAACATAAAATATACTGCACAAAAATCAATACAATTGCAAGAAAAAAGCAAAATTTAAGCAATTTATTTAGGACCAAAATGGCGGAAAAAATCGCAACTTTTGTGGCGCCATCTATCTATTACAATCAAAAGTTATCAGCTAAAGCTGTTGTTTTTACAGATTTCTGTAAAAACAACAGCTTTAGCTTTTGTTTGCTAGATGTCGCCACGGTATTTTCTGGTAACTTTCGGTTGTAATCGATAGGTGGGGCCACATCAGGAGCGATTTTTTCCGCCATTTTCTTCCTAACTGGTTTGCTTAAATTTTGCTTTTTTCTTGCGATTTGATTGATTTTTATGCAGTATATTCTATATTTTCAATACATTTAATTATTACATTAATATTTAGTTTAAATTTAAGTAGTTACATCCAATGAAATCCAATAAATTTGAAAATTCAATCAATCCTTTCCTATGAAAAGAAAAAATGTTGTTTTCAGCGTTTAAAACTTTATTTCAAACAAAAAAACCATGGATAATAGATAAAAATATTCTAATTTCGTTATTTCCATAATTTATTCACGTAGGTACCAAGCTTTCTTATCTGACGTTCTTATCTGTGCATGCTTATACCTACCTTGCCTTGATAAAAATCAGTCAATAGAACTTGGAGCTTAGCAGCCGCGAAACTTTTGAGGCTGCATCGAAATTATCATAAGGTATTTGTAGAGAATTCAGTTGGCTTCAATTTGATCCTAATTACGTTAAGATCGGATTGAAATTAACAAAGTTATGAGATAAAATAGGTTTGTTGATTTTTTCTCTATAGTAGTAGGTACCCATGTTGTCAATTTGCATCATAACTTTGTTAATTTCGATCCGATTTCAACATAATTAGGCTTAAATTGAAGCCTATTAAATTCTCTACAAATACCTTATTAATAATTTTGATGCAGC
Organism: Ceutorhynchus assimilis; assembly: GCA_917834065.1. NCBI lineage: Eukaryota > Metazoa > Arthropoda > Insecta > Coleoptera > Curculionidae > Ceutorhynchus > Ceutorhynchus assimilis. Next base: position 33,948,244 of record OU892283.1, on the reverse strand, counting down.
TTAATTCGATACCTAGTTTTGTAGCTGCCAATAAGCTGCAAAGTTACCTACCTACCTACCTATGTTTTTTTCCTGAATATGAAGCTTTTCTTTATCCATTTTTTGCATAATTTCCATCAAATCCCTCCAACATTTTGGCATTTTGCCCAAAAAAATAAATAAAACGACCACCAATAGGGCTCACTTAATTCGTTTCCTCAAAATGATCGACATAGTCCTACATTTTACCTCATAAACTTTATTATTAATTTCAAACCAATTTCATCATAAGGTGGACATCATGTCCTATGGGGCAAAATGCTGAACAAGAATAAGAAAGCTATTAAACTCAATATTTCACGGATTTATAGAGAATTTATTGCTCTTTCTAATGATATATAATTTATTCTAATTTGCTCAAAATTTAACAAACATATGGGTAATTGTTTATCACCATGTCAAGATTTTGAAAAATAGGATCTCCTTTTTAATTTTTTTTTCAGCTTAAAATGGCCATTTGGAATTGATGTCGGGGTCGTTTCCCACTAATTTTTACCCTCTCTATCGATTGGTAAAGTCAAAATTGAGCAAAACTGAAAAATAGAAAAATCGAGTTTTTCATAAGGGTACCTATATCTACCTACCTACCCTCTTTGAATTCTGATTTTAAAATATTCAAAGTTCAATTGCTCATTAACCGTTGAGCAAATTGCATTGAAATTTTCAGCATTTGTAGCTCTTAGCAAGCTCTAAAAGTCCTATAATCTACAATATTCCCAGGTTTAGAGTTTTTGAGCAAATTGAGTTTGAAGTTTTCGACAAAATTCGGACTAAAAGTTAACTTTGAGGCTCAATTGCTCAAAAACTGTTTGAGCTATTGAACTCAATTTTGCACGGATTTCTAGAGAATTTATTGCTCTTTCTAATGATATTGTGATGATCCAGAAATTTGACCCTATAATTACAAAGTCTTTACTGTAAAAATTAAATAAATAATCAAACAATCAAAAACTTAATTCCGGTATTTTGAAATCTGTATCGATAAATTAAAAATAAAAACCAACTAAGCAATCGTATTACGACACCCGGAAGTGTCATCTAAATTAAATTCTTAAAACAGATAAAAACGAGGACAGTATGACATCATTAATAACCGATCAATGAACTTTTTCGTTAGCGAAGGCCATGTGTAACTAATTAAATCGAATGAATTATGGCATTTTTTGAACCCAAAACGTTTTGACCTCGATAAATCAGTATATTACGACATAATTAGTCGATTTTTGGGCTAGAAAAATGATAAAATATTCAAGGAAATTGCATCATTCTTTTAATAACAATGAGGGCGTCCAATGAAATTTGAAGTCCAAAGTTAACGACCGCCTATATTGACGATTTTGGGGAAATTTACTAATAATTTTTCGGGGAGAGCGAATTGATATAAAAAACTTGCAGAAGAGAGCTCCCGGTGATCTGAAGATAGTTGCCTGAAAACAGTTGAACAGCCTAGTCCAGTTGAAGTAAAGTCTGCCCAGTTTCGCGAAAAGTTACTTTTTATGGCTTATGGCCTCGGGTATGTTTTAACTTAGAAAATTTACGGAAAATCGAGAAAGTAATAACAGTTGAAATTTCGTTCAATCAATTATGTGCGTGAAGCTAAATATTTTGAGTAGTTAATTAAATAATTTTACGTGTGTTTTATGGACAAAATGTAAGTACTTTATAGTGACAAGATTTATTTTGATGAACATGACTTTGTGTGAAATTTTACTAGAAAACTTTTGATTTTTAATTTAACGGTGGAACTTTATTACAACGAAATTAATAACTTGAGTGTTTTATGAAGGAAACATTATCGCATAACTTTAATTACCTTCAGATATAATGACATTTAAATGTGCAACAAAAATATGAAGAGTACTTACAATGCATTTAACAATATTCAATTTTGAGTTGGAAATTATGAATTAAACAGTTGGATTTATTAGCTAGGCATAGGAATCCGAAAATAGAATTTGTTCTAAGAAACTATTAACTGCAATAGGAAATTTTAAAAAGAAATTTGATGACATAATAGAATTGTTTTCTTAAAATATTGGAAACTAGTTAAAAGGAAACTTATATTAGAATTTGTCTGATTAAATAAACTAATTAAAAGGAAATAGGATGTTTCGTAAATTAAACTTGTTCATGAAATAGAATTGTCTTAGAATATGGGAAAGCCGTTAAAAGAATTTATTGTCCATGAAATGAATTTTGAATTAGGGAGTTTATTTTACAAGTAGAAGTTATTGTAAGATTTAAAAAAAGATGCCAAGGGTATAATTTTTTTAGGTATTTTTAAAGTGAAACCTCTTTGCTTCACAAAAATTCCGATCGCGTGAGGGCCGTAAGGGGAGTATGAACCGCGCATCAGCAGCGACCGGAGTACGCTTGTCGCTTGATTGAGAGAGATACACATTATACGTGCCGGTATTTTTGTTCTCAGTTTTCGAATTTGACAGACGTTAAAAATAATCAGGGGTTTGAATGTGCTCTTACCACATCATACAGATTACAGACCTTGTCCCATGCAAAACCTTGTTAAATTCAATGACGTGTCAAATTCGTTATCAAGATCAAAAGTATCGGCCCTACATGATTCAAAATTCTAATTAAATTTAATCTCCGGCTCCGGTTAAATTTAAAGTTGGTGTTAAATGATGATTTATGAATGTAACGGTTTACGGTTTTGCTCTTAAATTAAATGTCTAGGTTTTACAGCCTGTCAAAGTTGTAAAAATAGTATATTATTCAACGAGCGGGTAATGATGGCTATTACTCACGAAGGATGAAGTTTGCACTACGAGCCGCAGGCGAGTAGTGTAATTATCCGAGTGAGTAATAGTTATTACCTACGAGTAGAATACTATACTTTTTCCATGAATAATAGAAAATAGGCACGAGTTATGCGATTTAATCATTCACATTGATCAATAGAAAATGGATGTATATTAGGCATATTATTCAATACTCATAGAAAAAAGTTAATTTTCAACTGATGTCAATATTTCCAAAACACTCAAAACAGATGATAGGGTATATCACATGAAATCTGCACAGAATTTTACATAGAATCCGAATATCCAATAATATATAGGGTATTCCATTCGAATAAAGGGAGTTGGACCATGACCAACTTTTCTGAAACACTGTGGGTATATGCGAAAGTGAGTTGAAAAAAAATCAACTATAAAACTTTTCTTTCGAGATATCGGGCCGGGCCCCTACGGAACCCGGGCCCTGGTAATTTGTACCGGCCGCACCCCCCTATGCACGGCCCTGGTAAAGGGTAGTTATTAGGAATGATTCGGATGTAGTAAAATAAATAGAAATATTATTTTGAGAAATAGTATGAATAGGGCGTTTCTTATTAAGTAGGCATATTTCAGTGGTCCGTATAATAACAATATAGAACGGATGTGAAGTATTAATTTTACAGAATTAAAGAAGGATGTAAAGTATTGGGAGATATTTGGCTAATTGATTTTTGAGTTTTATGTGAAATAAAATATAATTTAGTACACCTCCTTAGTTTGTTTCTCTCTCTTGCAAATAGACCCTCTTCCACAGATTTTAGATAGCAAGCTCCAAGTATATAAACACCATCAATATACCATCTAACTAATTTACATAGAGTACTTGGGGCGATTTGCTACAGTATTATAGACAATATGCTGGCCCATGCCATATATTGTATCCCCTTGTAGCAACTTAAATATTATCTATGCAGAAACATCTACAATCAATTCTACTTACTCGTTTTCGAACCAACAGTCGCAGGTGTTGCCTTAGGCCTCTTTGCAGTATTCTCCGTAGTAGGCGTGGCAAATATCTTCTTTTTGGAAGCGGACGCAATCGTTTTTGGGGTAACTGTAGTACACTTACTGGTGGATGGTGGAAATAGGCTCATACAAGATTTACCTGGAGTGCGAAGAGTTGTTTCACAACGTTGCAATTTCCGAGCGCTCAGCTTAGTTTTACGGTCCTAAAAAAAATCGATTAGAAAATATTATTACAAAATAGAATCTATGTACGTTTTCACGGGACTCGTGCAAATTTTGGATATATTCCTCGACAGTGCTACCAAAAGTCTTGAAAACTACACCGTTCTTAACCAAAAACGCACCAGACAGATTCAACATTTGTTCTTCCAGTTGAGGTATTACTTTAGAGAGTTTATTGCGTTCTTTTTCTTCTTGCAGCAATTGACCACCTCTATTTTTAAATCTATTTACTCCGGTTGCATTTTCTTCAAATTGTATCATCTAAAAAAAAATATTTTTGAAAAAAAAAAACACACACAAACAAAATAGGCAATTGTATCACCTTATCCCACAATTCCTGGTGCTTCTTTATTATATCCAAAAGTTTGCCGTTATCTTCGTAATATTTCTTCCATTTCTGAATTTCCAATTCATGCAGGTCAAGCAAATCCTCTGTATAAAAATCATTATAAAGATACCTGAAACTCTGAGATGTTGTCCAAATAGTCTGGAGTTGGTCTCTCAATTTGTCCACAAAATTTTTTATCTTGGCTTTTCTAAATTCCTCGCATCTTTTTACTTCAATTTTTAACGCTTCCAAAGTATCCAATGAGTTGCCTGTACACGGAAAGAAATGCTTTGATAAAATGAATCAAATCGACTTATTGAAATAAGAAATACCATAATCTATGCCAAATAAATTAATTTAATCTAAAATGGAATAAAACAAGAAAAAAACTGACAGATATTAGCGTTTTAAGATTAATCTGCTAATTTCGCTTACGATTAATAACATCAAATTGAAATTAATATCAATAGATACAATTTTCTTGTTTTTATGCTTAAACTGCTAAATCTCATCAATTTTTTTCTTGGGACATCAAAATTTAGATTGATTACAGAAAACGCTTTTCTTAAATCAATCAAACATTAAAAATCGAATTGATGTACCTCCCATGATTAATTTTTGCAAGAAATTTGCTCAAATTAACTCTTAGATTATATTATTTTAGCTGTATTTGATAATAGTTTAACTAAAGGATAATATCTGATTTATCAACAAGATCAATTTGAGAAATTGAGATTCCTAGTGTCTGGTAAAATAAGTTCTATCAAAGTTATCTCAACAAGCATCATAGTCAAATTTTTTACATATTTCACAGATCTATACATTTCCAAATCAAATCAATTAGGAATGAATTACTAGGTACATTGATTTAAAATATTTTAGGTTACAACACAGAATAATATGGGCATTAATTTACTTTTGATCTATATGGTTTTGACGGGATCAATAAAATAAATGCTTAATATCTATGATATTTTAAATTAATGTATTCCTGTCTGGATTAAGTTATTCATAGAATTTACTGAAATTTAGAAAACAGAAAAAACAGTGAACTGAAAACAATCAAATATATAACTATTTCTATCCAATTTTTGCTACGATTATCAAATATTTGACCAAATTAATAAAACTCTTCTAGAATCGAGCCATTATTTGGCTTAATCTATAATATAAGGAGTAAATCATAAGCAAATACCTATAAGTTTTTCTAACGGTTTTGGCTACTTGAGTTATTTTTCATTTGAAAATATTTTAGTGTGTGGTGTTTTGTTGGAGGAAGAACGTCCCTCCTGTTTATGTGGAGTGCAAGCCGAACTCGGTCCACAGAAAAAACTTGTCTAAGTTGTCTTTGTGTATTTTTTCGTACTCTCGCACCCGTACTCGTAGTGCCACGCAGTGCTAACTGGCAATAATAAATTATTGAGTTTTGTGAGTGATATTTGTGATATTTGTTTCTTTATGGGAGAGAAATTGAAATTTCCAGTAGAAATGAACATTTCATCTGTATCTTTGTAAAAAAAACCTACTAATAACATAGGGTGTTACGGAGTTTTGGAATTGTGTTTTTTATTTATATACAAGGAAATTTATATTTTTAATTTGGTTCCTGTAAGCTGATTAATTTGCTTTTACACTAAAGACTTATAGCCGTATGCAACATCATCTTTTAATTTTAAAAGCACTTTTAGCCTATTTTGTCACTTTTAAAAAAAAAATTATTCTTAAGCAATTGACTTTCAAAGTCGCTTTTAAAGTTGAAAGAGGATGTTGCATACGGCCGTTATTATTTTCTTATTATCTATAAACTATAAGGTATAAATTGTATTCCTTTTGAGAAGGTTATTTAGGTTAAGTTAATAGGAGATAATAATAATTTAGTATTCAACATTGTAAACGAATGCAGAATAAATAATAATTAAACCGAAATCTCATTTTATTGTTACTATTTTCCCACCACCACCGCTAATTACGAAAATCAATTGGCCAGCAATCAAATATTGAATGCACATAATCAAAAGATTTGATAAGTTGCACTCAATTATTAGATATATAACATCAAAATATTGCAAGAAGTAATCAAATTATTTGATAAATTTTATCCTAATTATTTGTCAATTTGCTATCTTTCGTCATATCTTTTTCTAAAATCAATCATATATTTAGCAAATATTATCTACAATCAACTTGAACTGATCCAAAAATTGCTTGATACTATTCAACGCTTAGCTAAATTTAAGAATATATAAATTATATTCAGGAATATCCTAGACAAATTTAATTTTATTTTTGCTAATAATAAGCAAATTTTGGTTGTTATTTATTAGAACTCATTAGCTGCTACTTATCATGGTTTGATATATTTTAGCAGATTTTAGCTTAACAAGTAAATCAATCCAATCATTTATCGATATTAATCTAAATTTAGATTGACGCTATATTGATCAAAAATTTGATTGTAATACTACCCTACTGGATTAATAGTATCCAAAATTTCTTTCCGTGTATAATTGTAAGAAGACGAATAGGTAAAAGTGCAGTATAGCCCGGTCACCTAGAATGTTTTTTTTTCCATTAAAATTTGTTTGTTAAACATCCAAATAGTGCATTTCAAAGAAAATTTTTCACCGGAAATCTGAAAATCTTTAATTGAAAAATTACAAATTAAAATTGTACTGAAAATACTATTTATTTGTAACCGAGCTATAATGCACTTTTTCCCTAAATAAATATGCAGTATAGCCCGGAAACCTAAAGAGTTTTTTATTTAATTAAGAAAATGCAGATTAAATCAAACTAACTCTTACTAACCCGTCCATATAGTGCTAGCTAGTCCGCAGAAGTAAAATACTGTTTATTTGTAACTGACCTATACTGCACTTTCGGCCCTAAATAAATATGCAGTAGGGGAGAGTGGGACAACTTCGACATGTTAAGGTTTGCAAGATTTTAAAAAAAAATTGTATTTACAGAAATAAACAGAACTTTATTTAAACATAGTGATAACATATCTTTAGTAGGTAGGCATTTTAAACCAATATCGTATAAATTCTAAGAATTTATTGTCAGTGTAATTTTTCAATTAAAAATTTCCTTTAGAAAATTTTATTTAAAATTCACTATTTGGATGTTAAACAAACGATTTTGAATTTAAAAAAAATATTTTCGGTGACCGGGCTATACCTACTGCATATTTATTTAGGGGGTAAAGAGCAGTAGTATAGGTTGGTTAAAAATAAACAGTATTTCACTTATGCAGACTACTAGCACTATACGGACGGGTTAGTTTGGGTTAATCTGCATTTTCTTAATTAAATAAAAAACTCTTTAGGTGACCGGCTATACTGCATTTTTATTTAGGGGAAAAAGTGCATTATAGCTTGGTTGCAAATAAAAAGTATTTTCAGTACAATTTTAATTTTTAACTTTTCAATTGAAGATTTCCGCTGAAACATTCACTTCAAAATGCTTTATTTCAACGTTAAACAAACGATTCTTATTCAAAAAAATACTATTTTAGGTGACCGGGCTATACTGCATATTTATTTAGGGGATAAAGTGCAATATAGCCCGGTCATCTAAAATACCTATTTTTTTGAGTATTTTCAATATAATTTTAATTTGTAATTTTTAAATTAAAGATTTCCGCTGGAAAATTTTCTTCAAAATGCACTATTTGAACGTTAAACAAACGATTCTTATTCAAAAAAATACCATTTTAGGTGACCGGGCTATACTGCATATTTACCGACGAATAGAAGATACTCTATATTTGAAGCTCACTTTATTACTTTCTGTCAAGTTTCGACATCTGTCGCTAGTTACCTTTTCCTACCTATAATATATCTACTAGTACAATAATGACTTCTAAATTCATCTCTATCTATTAACTCGATATCCAACATTTTCCATAGATCTTCAATTCTTGTTCTTAAATGGGACACTTCTTCTTCGGTGGATAGTTTGAGCTCTTTCATACACTTGGCGAAAAACTCCAGCATTTTTAGATTCTGGTTACTCAACATCATATCATCTGAAGACAATACCTATTGAAAAAATATTTATCAAAGTTTATTAAAAAAAAAAAAATTTACAAAAATCAAACCTCTCTTTCAAAGTCGCTATTGGGTTTGTATTTGATTTCATCAACGATTTCTGTGATTTCGTGTTTCAAATTTACGAATTTTTCCTCGCGTTCAAACTTTTCTGCTTCCAATTTATCAAACTGTGCTTGGGTAGGCAATGGGGGGTACTTCAAATCAATTTGTATTTTCCGGTCTAACTCTTTGCATAATTGTATTTGTTTTTTGTTAAGATTTTCCAGAGCTAGTTTCTTAGCATTAACGACAGCTTCATATCTAAATTAATTTAATAAAAAAAATATAATAAGTAAATTAATTTTTTTAACAACTCACTTATTCACGTATTTCAATAATTCTTGCTGGGCTTCGTAAAGGCTTAAACCTTCTTCCTTAATTTCAGGCAATGGTTGGTGGAGTTCGATGCACGCCCTTTCTAGTCGAGTGAAAAAACTCTTGCATTTTGTTGATGGTTGACGCGAATGAGTTTGCGACATTTCGGCCACCATATCGCAAAAAAACTCATCGACCGACCTGAGATACTCATCGTTATTCCACATAACGACATCTTCGCCTTTGTTACCGGCTACAATTTTACACCAGTTCAGAAAGCCTTTTTTGCTATGCTGCTCAACTTTCTCCCATAAGTTCTGCGTCCATGGCATATCCTCAATGCTATCCTAGAACAAAGAGATTGTATAGAGGATTTTAAAAAACTTTAAGAATTTTTAATAGGTAGATATTAATTATAAAGTCAGACTACCAGAACCAGAACTGAAGATAACTCATTCAACTAAGGGATTAAAATGTGATACTAATAATATGCAATATTTTCTAGTTCATAAACTTTGTACATACCTACGAAATCTTATCAAATTGCATTGCAGATTTCTATCTATATTTTATACCAAGATATTTTGTACCAATAACTATTGGTTTCAGCTATAGTAGAAAAATTACTTTTAATTACTTGTCAATGCTAACTCTGGCGGTTTATTTGACTATGCACCTTTTTTTGACTATCTGAGCTGATTTAAATTAAGTATTTTTTTGCACCTGAAAATGAAACTTTCTAGTTTCGAAACTGGTAGGGCTTTTTGATTCCAATAAAGATATACTTGTGGAAGAAATTAAATTTCAATTCCACTTTGAATCATGGGCTACTTTTTCAATATAATAGTAGGTATTGTTGAATTGTAAGGTGTTGGTGATCAAATCTGGTAATTTGCTTGTTTCACATTTAACAACAAAGAATAAAAACCTAATTAAAACTTTCTAATGCCAATTTCTGATGTATCTAAAATACCAACCTCGGAATTTTTTGCTCCAACCTTTCACTCATGGATTATGCGTGTTTATGTGATTTGTGAATATGAGGTAGAATAAATGTGAGGAGAGGTGCATTGCAAAAATCACATTTTTGATTGTCAATATGCTCAGAAAAAGCCACCTACTGGGATGTTTCCAAACATCTAACTTCACTGATGGTCGGTTATACCCTCGGTTCCACATTTATCTTTTGACAGGTGATTACACTATCTGGCATGGATTTTTGCAAACTTTTAACTTTTTTTCTATTATACAGTGCCCGCGGAAAAGTCTGCACCATATGGGAAATTTTTTTATGCTCATCCTTACTTCAAATCGGTTTTTGGCATTACTTACCTCACATCTGTCAAATGCCATTTGAAAATTTCAAACAAGGAAAAGTGGCATTTTTATGAAAAATATGAAAAAATTTTATAAGAAAATATTGTTCCAAATGACATTCCTCTAAAATAATTAGTTTGTATCTGACTAATGGTTTTTCAAATCCTAATAATCTAATTAAGAGTTTAAACATCAAAAAGAAATATTTCTATTAAAATCTTGATACGCCTCTGGACTATTTTAAAAATTGCATACTTTGAAATATATTTTTTTCAAAGCAAAAATATCAAATTAGACTCTAAATATCATTTGGAACAATATTTTCTTATAAAATTTTTTCATATTTTTTATAAAAATGCCACTTTTCCTTGTTTGAAATTTTCAAATGACAAGTGTGGGCAAGTCTCGAGTCAAAAATTTTTGCAGAACCTAATGCCAAAAACCGATTTGAAGTAAGGATGAGCATAAAAAAATTTCCCATATGGTGCAGACTTTTCCGCGGACACTGTAGATGGAATGTCTGCTCATTTGGACCTAGTTTCAGAAATGAAATTGCGTTGAGCAAAGTGGGGTGCACGCCTTTTATTAAGGTTTAAAGTCAGGCCTATAGTTTATTACAGCAACGCGAGATGTCAGTACTGTCGCCCCTATAGTGTGCCCTAACTTGTGTGATGGAAAGTTTTCTCTTTTTTTTGCGGAAATTCGAAGTATTATTCTGTTTTACATAAACAGGGTTGTAGTTTGGACCAACACAAATAATTTTGAACGATCATCCGTCGGATTTTTTTTTTGAACAGTGTAGCTACAGGCGTATTTCCAACTATTCTTGCAGTAGCGTGAAAACTACAAGTTCAAAAAATTTGAAAAAAATATATGTCGCGTAAAATCGCAATAGTAGTTCGTAATAAAAATAACGGGAAACTTCATCTATTCGTTTTGAAATAAATGGTGAAAAACCACTTTTTTTTCAGTTTTTGCGATAGGTATAATCTCAAAAATGGCGAGTCAAATTTGCTTGAAAAAATTATGGATTAAAGTAGGTATATCAATAACCATAACACATATATTTTTTTTGGAATTTTTGAACACAAGGTTCAGAAAATGGGGGTTGACTTTAAACCTTAAAAACTAATATTTGAAGTGAATTTGATACAGACATAATTGATATAAAGATTGTAAACATCGTTGAATGTGGTCGTGCCAAAAAAGCCAGAATTTGATATATTTAAAAGTCGGAAAAGTGCTATAATTTAACTATTCTCTCAAATATCGTATGTTAACATAATACAGATTAATTGTGGTAAACCAACTAAAAACAATTAAAAACCTAAAAATATTTATAATTTCAAGGCTACATCTACTGAATCGCACCTACACTGTTGCCGCGTCGCGTCGGTTAGAAATAATTTTCTCCAAACATTATTTTTACGGCTTTTATGTGTGAACAATAACAGCATCAATAGTGCCGGAATTTCTTTTTTACAATCGGTATTGGTATTCATCTGTTTATATTGCCGATAAGAACCTTGGGCTTCCTTATTTGAATATTTTATACAGGGTGTCCCACAGTGGATGGCGTATTAGACGTTTATGGAGAACTAAAAAACAGATAATTTTGAAAATTTGGCAACCGGGATCAACAACCATAACTTGCACTTTAAAAATATTTTCGTTTATGCGGTGTTGCCGCTTCTACTCTAAACCAGTGGCAACGTCGCTATTTTAAATAGAACACCCTGTATGTGATTGCATATTTAGATTCTACTTAAAATTCTGAGCAGATTTCATGTAATATACCTTATACCTAAGTTCATCTGTTTTGGAAATATTAACAGTTGAAAATTGATTTTTCGCAAATTTGACAGGCTGTGAAGCCTGAACGGTTAATTTTAGGGGAAAACCGATTTTACATTCCTATCTTAGATTTTTATAAACTATCATTTGGCACCAACTGTGAATTTAATCCATGATTGAAAATTCCAATTAAATTTAATCTCCGGTTAAGTCCAAAGTTGGTGTCAAATGATAGTTTATGAAAATCTAAGATAGGAATGTAAAATCGGTTTTCCTCTAAAATTAACCGTTTAGGTTTTTACAGCCTGTCAAAGTTGCAAAAAGTCAATTTTTCAACTGTCAATATTTCCAAAACAGTTGAACTTAGGTATAGAGTATATCACACGAAATCTGCTCAGAATTATACGTAGAATCCAAATATGCAATCAAATACAGGGTGTTCTATTTAAAATAGCGAAGGTGCCACTAGTTTAGAGTAAAAGCGGCAACACCGCATAAACAAAAATATTTTTAAAGTGTAGATTATGGTCGTTTATCCCGGTTGCCAAATTTTCAAAATGATCCGCTTTTCAGTTCTCCATAAACGTCTAATACGCCATCCACCGTGGGACACCCTGTATAGTCCGGGCTATTAAGAATTAACAAATTCAAAATGCCTAATTCATCTGAAACAACTACGGAAATTTGACGGAGAAAAATAAATGCCTACATTGTAAAAAGAATGTTACACACAGCACGTAGTGCCTAAAATGTGGAGGATTTTTTCACCCGGCGTGTATGGCACAAGCAAATGAGGCCAAAAATAGAACATGTCGCCATATGGATAGTAAGAGCTTGGTGAGGGAATCTGAGGCGCAAAATAAGACAATTCAAAAACTAATTACTGAAATCAACGCCCTAGAGGACAGCTTTTCTAAGCAAAGTGAGCAGACAAGGACAAAACTATTCGAGAAATCACCAAAATTTTCCTCAAAGCAGCAGGTTACCATACAGAAAAAGATATTAGTGTATTATCAGAATGTTAGAGGACTTAGAACCAAATTTGCAGAATTTTCCTCCAATATATATGTTACTGTAAATGCCCGAAATTCGGTTAAAACCTAGGATAAGCGCGCTAAATCTAGGATTTACCAAAAGCAAGTGGTAAAAGCCCGAAAACTAGGTATTTTGCTTTCATTTCGGACTTACTTTTGGCTTTTCCAATGTTAACAAATTTGTAACATTATCCCTAATAAAGAAAACTCATTGGGTGGTAGGTACGAATAAAAATGAGCATTTAGTTTCTACTCCAAATTTTGGAGTAAATACTCCACGTGGTATGAATAAAAACTACGAACAGATATTTCGCTTGAGTAGGTACTCCTATGTATAATTTGGTATGCGTAGATTCTCACTTTTGGTATGAATAAAAAATTGTTTGTGCTCTTCGGCAGAAGAATCTACTCCATAGTTTTAGAGTCTGCTATGCAGTAGACTCAACTTTCTGCTTTAAGATATTTCAGTAACGATTTTCCCTCGGTAGAAGGCAGTGCTATGGCAGAGTTCTTCAATCTTAACCTGCGTTCGGAAAAAATTTACAAAGCTAGAAAAAATACGTGTGATCGGGACTTTAAAACGTTGTACCGGTTTAGTAAAGAAATTGTGGAGTGGTTATCAAATCAATTTTTGGGTGAAAAGTCTGGAGAAAGAAGAGGTGGTGCTTTATGCAACAAAGATAAATTTAAAATATTTTTAAGATAAGTGGGTGACCTGGGCTTTCAGGCAGGAGTAGGCGAGGATGTTTTCACCAAACTTCGGTGTCTAAAGTTGTATCGGAAGTGGCTGATAAGATAATTATTCAGCAAAGTGAACGGTGGAACAAATTTCCCCGCAGTCCTGCGGATATAATATTATCTATTCACAATCCGCTGTCCACAGGTACAGGTAAAATTCATCACCTTTCAATGCTATTTGATAGGGAAAGGTGATAAATTTACCGGTACCTGTGGACATCGGATTGTGAATAGGATATAGAGGTGGAAGAGCGGTGGCAAGCAAAATAAAATATTGAGTGAATATCTACTCTATGTACTAGGAGTATGTACAGGGTGTCTGAATTTGGATGGTTTTAATAGGAAATGTCAATGTCTTCACTCCGAGGCTCAAATTTCTTGAAATTTTGATTGGTGCAAACCGCATTTTGATATCTTCAACGGTTTAGCCGCTAGAGGGCGATTCTCGATTTTGAGCAATACTGTGAAATCTTCATAACTTTTTCGTTTATAAAAATAACTGATTTCTGTAAAAACTTCCTAGAAACACTTTTTCAAGCAGAATTCAGTGACGTTTTTAGTTTTTTTTTCTATTGGGCCGCGATTTCAAGATATTGACCAAAATCCATTTTTTTTCAATGGAACACCCTATATATTAATAGCTCTCTAAAAAGCTCTGCTTTTGCTGATTACAATGATATAAATTTCAATAGGTTTATCTTTAACAGTTTTCGAAAAAAAAAAAAATTATTTCGTTTTTTTTCCATAAGAAACTATGTGTTAAAAAACGTCTTTATACATAATATAATACATTTTACACAAGAGGCAATGAACATTTCCAGCTTTTGCCAACAAGTTTTACCTAGTGCAATGTTTTTGTTGAACAAAATGCCGCTATAAAATCTGGATATCGTGAAAAAACATCATATTTTGCAAAATCGTTTCTATTTTTCCTAGAATTATTCGGAGTTATTGTAACTTTGAATGTAGGTACTTCTGTGGAAACCGTCAACAATGAGATTGTTGATAAACAGGAACACATTCTTGTTATTGGCCAGTCATCATACAATGGCCAAAGGTATCAGCATATATCAAATTTGGTAGCAGCTTCTTGAAGAGGGTAAAAGGTTGCCCCAATTGGAATAAAATTTCGAAATAACTCCAGGGTTACCAGAGAGATATTTTCGCATTCTCTATTGACGTCCCCTGTCCATTGATTTCGGAAAGAGAGAAGAAAACAGCAAGTGCCATAGCCAAAGGGATAGGGATCTCTATCCGCTACAGAATCCTGCCTCAATTTTTATAAAAAGATGATTTCTGTGGTTTCTGTTTTATTTGAAATCTGCTTATTAAAGATTTGAATGAGTACCCTCATTCAAAAACACTGAGAATAACGAATGGTTAAGATTGGGTAATCCCAGCCTGAGCACAGAAAAAAAAAATGCAAATCAGTAAGTATTTGGAATGTATATCAAATTTGTATTGGCAAGGCCATTTTGTTCAACATGGAAATACTCCACTTTGCACCAATTCAACTAAACTTACCATTTTCCAGGTCTAAATGTACCTCAAAAAAGACTCCCAAATGAAAATAATTTAATAAAAAAAACTTACAAATTGGAAATGATTATATGCATGTAATAGTTATTTATATTACTAGTACGGTATGAGCTTCATTACATTGCAGTAACGAGTGGTGTAATGAGCGTTACCGTACGTGTGATATACAACATTTTATGTACGACCCAGATTTTTTTTATGTATTTGAAATGGTTTTAATTTTTCACAAAAGATTATATTTATAATTTTTGATAAATGAATTTTAAAAAGTGCCGTTTTTCAATAAAAATGAGTAACGTAATGAGCTCTCATTACATCACTGAGTTATGTAATGAGAGTTCATTACATCACTGAGTGATGTAATGAGCTCATTACATCACTAAGCACGATAATGCAACTTATTACATAACTCAAACAGGCTAAAATGAGTTACGTAATAAGCTCTTACAGTGTAGGTCGTACATAAAAATAAAAAAAAACATCAAATGCTCCAAAACAAATAAATATCATCACAACAGTAACCTACTCTTGCACACAGCGAGCTTGGTTTCATTTTTAGTCCCAGTAGGGGTCCTAGAGGAAGGAGTTTTTGCAGATGCTGGAGTCCTGGTTGGAGTTTAGAAAGTGGTATAGTTTTTTCAGGTGTTCTTTAAGTAGCTTTTGAGGAAGTTGATGGAGTTGGTTCAGTTGGCAAGATGGTGCTGCGCGTAGATTGTCCTTTATTTGACAAGTTGCTCTAAAAAAAAAACACAAAGTTTAATTTTTTTTTTGTTATCGAAAGAGTTTAAAAGCGAAATACCATGCAAACTCTGGTAAACAAAATGGACCCAAGCTTTTTTCTTACATGCATCAAAATCTAGATTTTATGTGTGACAAAAAATAGTTAATAATGTTCATAGAAAATTGTTACAAAAGTCATACAAATTTCACACAAAGCAATATTGATGAATATAAAAAAAATAGTACTGACCCTCTTCAATAGGCGAGCAAAGAGAGCTGTACGCCATTGGGTTTCTCTGTAAATTAAAGTATTTTTTATCACTATTTATTGAAGTATTTAGTACATCCAATTAAAGTGTTCATCTTTTCCAATAGCATAGGAATATGGCAGTCAAGTCAATAGGTTTTTTTTGTGCTGTTGACTCTATATCGTCTTGAAGGTAGTACCTATAGTCGAACCGTCCGATCCAACACAATATTTTTACAGATCGCATAGTGAGTAGAGCTGGGAGTAACGACATAAAATAGTTACTTTACTTCAACGAGTCACTGAAAGTAACGCGTTACTTGGTAACTTAGTTACTTTTCAAATTTATTGATAAATAACTGTAACGACGTTACTTTCCTGAAGTAACTGCAGATCGTTATTTTGTTAAAGTAACGAGTTAGGTACTATGAAAGTAGCGCGTTACTATGAAAATAACGCGTTACTAATTACTATGAACAATTTGTTTATCTTCCTTATAAATAATTGAAAATTGAGGAAAAGGTAAATCAAATGTGGGTAGTACAGAAAATTTGTTTTGAAAGCTCAAAATAATCGTTTTTGGGCGTGGCACGCGCCGCCTTTGCTCTAAAGACACTGCAGACGCTGGGCACTGGGACGCTTCAAAAAGCAGGTTTGTCCTAAACTAAGTTCACTATTTAGTCGCTTCATCCTTAATAGACCTTTTCAAAGTAGAATAATTCTGTTGCGCATGCGCAAAACATTGTTGCCAAGTGTCAGTTTCTATCACGCTATACAGGAAAGAATCATGAATAATTTCGATTTCATTAGAAGTGAGATTCAAATTCTTTAGTATTAATTAACCTTATATTTGATGCAGTCAAAGACTCAAGCTATTTATTGAAAAGATATATTGATGGTCATTTTGTAAAGTTTGTTTTTTAAACTTAACGCGCTTCAATTTGTACAAACTGGCAACATCGCACAATTTCACTGTCATTTCTTCGATCAGCTGATTATTGTTTTGCGGTCCATGTTACAAGTTTATGCATGGGAAAATATTGGAAAAACCTATTTAAAAATTTAGGCCAGTGCAATTATGAAATTCACAATGTTGAAAATGCAATTTTTTTTATAAAGCTGCGACTATCAAAAATAAGTAGCCCTAGTACCCCTTATTAACATGCTAAAAGTCCCCATGCCTCCGACTGTTGCGTCACCAAAAAAAGTCGTCCGCCATCTTGAATTTCAGCACTGTTTGGGAAAAACCGCGAATAACTCGAAAACGGTACATTTTTTTGAAAAAAATGGGGACATGAAAATTGAAGAGAATTAAAAAATCTATCAGATACAATGAGAAGTAATTTTGTATCATAGCGATCTATCAACTTAGGAATTTTCAATTCTGTTAATTATTCGGTTTTGATAATTTAATTATTTAAGGCGCGAAAATCGGAGAACAAAACAAAATGTTTGATGATTGATGATTTAAATCAGTTGAGATATTATAAATACAAAACCCTTACATCTCGTCAAGTTCCTAGCAAGAATTTTGAGTTAGCTACTTTGCTTCCAACTTCAGACGGAGCTGATGAGAATCATTACTATAGGACTTACTTACAAATTCAATATTGGCTTAATAATAAAAAAAAACAATACATTGGGGTTGGGATGAAAAAAAAAGACATGTTGGTTCCAAAAACTATGTCAAAGGCAGTGGCACCTGATTTTGTTCTGAATATGATATATTGCAACTGCAAGTCAGGATGTAACAAATTATGCACATGTATAAAGTCGAATATTCCGTGTTCAATCCTATGTGGTAATTGAATTGGCATTTCTTGTGATAACAAACAAATTTCCGTAGATGAAGAGGAATTCGAATAAGATGGAATAAATCGTATCCCAGTTTTAGATTGTAGTCACTGTTGAATGGTAACAGAAAGGCCTTGGTTCACTCTCATGATGTTATTTGGTATTAGAAAGTTAATTGTCACTTATAATTAATAACACTAGAGCCTTTTTGCGTCAAAGTAAACTTAATATTTCAATGAGAATTTTGTTGCCTGGCAATTTGAGTTAAATTGCCTAAATACAACAAAACTTGAATTATAAAGTAAAGTTTCCTTTTCGACAAAAAAAAAGCTTGAGTGTAATTCGGTAAGACAATTTAATGGATTCCTACCTACGTAAATGACAAATTTTGCTGGTCATGTCAAGCTAGGTTCAGTTTTGTCGCTGGAAAAGTTAGGGCAAATTTTTTTTATATACCTATAATATCACAAGAGAAAAAAATTTGTCGGCATTGACATTTTTGACAAAATCACGAGCCGTCAGGCGAGTGATTTAACAAAAATGTCACGAGCGAAATTGCAGAAAAGCAACAAATTTGAATAAAACCTTGGGAACAATTTTGCCTACACAATTTTTTCTCGAGTGGTATTGGTCATGACTATTTCACGTAAAATTTTGAAAATAAATAGAATGCAAAAATATGAATAAGAACTTCAAATTAAAAATATCAGTTTGACAATGTCAAAAAATGGTCTCTGACCTCCGAAATACCATGTTGTTGGTATTGTCCAGGTAGCAATATTGTCAGGTGAATACTGAATTTATTGTCAAATGTGATGCCACAAGAGGTTTCAGGATTACCGGATAATACTTTTACCTGTCACGAAACGCGTTATGCCGCAGCACCACGACTCCGAAGGAGGAGTGGTGTTGCTGGTAACGCCTTGAGTGTCAGGTAAAAGTATTAGGTAATCCTGAAACATCGAGTGGTATTCAAAAGGTTATACAACGAACTAAATTTTAATACTTTAAAATTTAAAAAAATGTCTATAATAGAATTTGCCATAAATGCCACCAAGCGCGATAATCCCACAAGGCTTATCACTTATTTAGCCTCTCGTGTCATATGGGAATAATGTAGGTACAGTGAGTTGTATAACCGGTGTAATACACTCTAGTGAAATAGTCGAATGTAATACCACAAGAGGTTTCAGGATTACCGAATAATACTTTTACCTGTCACGGAACGCGTTACGCAGCAACACCACGACTACGAAGGAGGAGTGGTGTTGCTGGTAACGCCTTGAGTGTCAGGTAAAAGTATTAGGTAATCCTGAAACATCGAGTGGTATTCAGAAGGTTATACAACGAACTAAACTCCCATACTTTATTAATTTTCATTATTATTAATAGCAAATGAACAATATTGCCACCAAGCGCGATAATCCCAAAAGGCTTATCAGTTCTTAAGCCTCTCGTGTCATATGGGAATAATCTACAGTGAGTTGTATAATCGCTGTAATAATGATGTTGAATAGTATTATTGTATTGAATCTGCGATTACTCATTATTAGTTCATACGAGGGTAGTTGAATTAAATTAGGTAATATATAGGTAAGTGTTTTTTTATTTAAATTAATGTTAGAAGGTAATTTTATTTGTTTATTGGGATTGAAAAAACGCATTAACCGCATTATGGTCTGGTTCCCTTGATTTTGCTAATTTTCCAAAAATTCAAAAAATTCTAAATTGTTACTACGTTATGGTACGCATTCAGTTTCTTGATACCACATTCATTTTTTCATTCTATTCAATTTTCCTCTCTTGAGTTTTTTCGATAGAATGTACCGTTTTTGACTTATTCACGATTTTTACTGATAAGTGCCGAAATTCAAGATGGCGGATTGTTTTTTCGGGTCTGGAACACATTATTAGGTCCCTAAAAACGGACAATTTTTCTATGTTCAAATTTGCATTGGAGCAATTATTAGGACATAATGAAGAAAAAAAAAATATGGATGAGTTCATTTTTTTGATAAACAATATATTATTAAAATATACAGGGTGTCCTAAAAAGATACCGACAAACTTAGCAGATTAATTATGGTTTACAATAATTGTTCAAAATGTTGACCATTTACTTCAATGCAAAGATTGCACCGTCAGGTCATTAATAGACAACTACTAAGTTAATTAAGGAAACTAATCACAAATTAGGTAGGAATTTTTGAAATGTCAGTAAAAAACCAGTAAAAAATCAATAAAACCAGTAAAAAACCTCAAAAAACCCTTTCCATAAACATTAAATATTGTAAATATTTACCAAGGTGGTATGCTGATTTTGCCATAAAATAGAAATCTATTAAAGTAAACAAAATAATAATAATTGTAAAAAATCACTAGTCACTAATGCCTTATATCCTCTCGCTTCTCAACCTTTGACACAGATCAATAAATAATATCTATTCTTATCAGCTTAATATCGCTATACCTATCAAAGATGCACAATCAACAAAGAAAAAAATTAAATTAAAAAAATCATACCTTGATAAATATTCAAGGATCCATATTTTTTTTCTCACTAACCATCTTGAAATTGCTTTGTTTATCAGTAATAATCAAAATCATATTGAAAATCAAAGGGACCTAAAGTGATCTATAGAATTTTTAATACCTATTTAGAAGTACCAGTCGTTCTAGTGACAAAACGTACGTCGCATCTTGAACGCACAAATAAAATTAGGTTAGGAATTTCTTAGGTGTACATGAAATTGACGTATCAGAAATCGACGTTCGTTTTTGTTGGTAATTTTTTGTTTCATCTGATTCGTGATTGATAAATAAGAATGGGGTTATTCTAAATGGGTATTAAAAATACTATATCACCGTTTTTTCTAATGACGCAACAACCGGACGAATGGGGACTTTTGGTATAATGTTTACTAGGAGTACTAACGCTAACTATTTTTGATAGTTGCAGCTTTATAAAAATTTTTGCAAATTCAAAATTATTTGCACTGGCCTAATTAGTAAAAGCGACGGGGCACACAAATATTGTGTTTTTGGAAAGTGTAATAGTGACAGCAGAGTTGGAAGACTCGGATATTCCGAGGGATTAATTTTTTACCGCTTTCCCTGGCCATGTCTTTAACGTAAATTCCTTTTAAGTTCCAATAGGTACGCTGTTTTTCTCTACAATATCATTACGAAAAATTGCATCCGACACATCTGCTGCTGATAATTTAACGTTTTTAAAAGACATTTGGGCCATTTTAAATTGGAAAAGGTATTAATTACAACTTTTTTATAATACTTGCTATGCTTTTTGGACCGCAAAACAAACAGCCAACATAACCCCACTTATTTGACGCGCAAGCGCGTTGTGGACAAACTAACGCGTTCAGGTAACGGGTAACTTTCAAATAACGAACTACTTCTAAAGTAAAGAAGTTACAGTAATGCGTTACTTGCCAATAAGTAACGAAAATAAAGTTATCATTATTCGAAAGTAACTGTAAAGTAACGCGTAACTTTTTTCAAGTAACGATCCCAGCTCGGATAGTGAGTCTATTTGTCTACTCTTAGGCCGAAAATGTATTATTTTTGAACTCGGATAAGTGCACATATGATAAACGAAATATCGGTACCTACCTAATGAAAAATATAGACACGATCAAATTCTGTAGATTGTTTTGCACATTATTATATTACGAAAATAAGCCAAAAAGCACTGTATAAAATATGGATTTTTTCAATATTAAATTTTGTACGGAAATTATTTCAGGAAAGTCTAAAATCTCACCTGAAAGTCGTGGTATGTTGTATCCTTAGTTTCATTTGGATCAGGAACCACATTTTCATTTTGAGCACCCCTACTTTGCCTGAGGGCCCGTTTCCGTTTCTGTTTCCGTTTCCTGGAATGAACGTGACCTGCGCTGTTTGGGCAGTGACATAGTATGATGTGTAACCTTGATTTTGGGAATCACTCTTGGCGTGCCTTCTATGATAAAAAGGAACAAATTATTCAGTTGTAAGCAAATTAATCTACTACAAAAAAAAAATTTCAACCAACAAATTCATGGACTGAAAAAATTTCTATAAGAAAAACTGTATTATAGACAATATGCTGGCCCATGCCATATATTGTATCCCCTTGTAGCAACTTAAATATTATCTATGCAGAAACATCTACAATCAATTCTACTTACTCGTTTTCGAACCAACAGTCGCAGGTGTTGCCTTAGGCCTCTTTGCAGTATTCTCCGTAGTAGGCGTGGCAAATATCTTCTTTTTGGAAGCGGACGCAATCGTTTTTGGGGTAACTACTAACTGTAGTACACTTACTGGTGGATGGTGGAAATAGGCTCATACAAGATTTACCTGGAGTGCGAAGAGTTGTTTCACAACGTTGCAATTTCCGAGCGCTCAGCTTAGTTTTACGGTCCTAAAAAAAATCGATTAGAAAATATTATTACAAAATAGAATCTATGTACGTTTTCACGGGACTCGTGCAAATTTTGGATATATTCCTCGACAGTGCTACCAAAAGTCTTGAAAACTACACCGTTCTTAACCAAAAACGCTCCAGACAGATTCAACATTTGTTCTTCCAGTTGAGGTATTACTTTAGAGAGTTTATTGCGTTCTTTTTCTTCTTGCAGCAATTGACCACCTCTATTTTTAAATCTATTTACTCCGGTTGCATTTTCTTCAAATTGTATCATCTAAAAAAAAATATTTTTGAAAAAAAAAAACACACACACAAACAAAATAGGCAATTGTATCACCTTATCCCACACACAATTCCTGGTGCTTCTTTATTATATCCAAAAGTTTGCCGTTATCTTCGTAATATTTCTTCCATTTCTGAATTTCCAATTCATGCAGGTCAAGCAAATCCTCTGTATAAAAATCATCATAAAAATACCTAAAAGTCTTCTTGTCCGCATCTGAGCAATGACCTGTTGTCCAAATAGTCTGGAGTTGGTCTCTTAATTTGTCCACAAATTTTTTTATGTTGGCTTTTCTAAGCTCCTCGCATCTTTTTACATCAATTTTAACGCTTCCAAAGTATCTAATGAGTTTTCTGTATAATGACTTCTAAATTCATCTCTATCTATTAACTCGATATCCAACATTTTCCATATAGATAGATAGATAGATTAGATATATTCTTTATTCGATCATGTAAAAAAGACAAATACAATTCACAGTATACTGCGTATCACAAGTTTTCTACATTTTTACCTCTAGGGTGTTGATCATGTCATAAATAAATAAGATTATTACATATACTACTACATATAACAATAATAATTTCAAACATACAAACACAAAATATAAAATATAAAAATATAAATAGTCACAAAAATCTTTAAAATTTACATAATACAATAAGGAACACATAAATCAAATATTGCTCTTGCAATTTTCAATTGTCCTGAGCCCTCGAGTGCCTGCACAGAGAGGACCAAGTGTGCGTCCCCATCTATGCCATTTGTCTGTGTTAGTTTGGTAATGATTGCTTGTATGTTTTGATATTAAGAAACTTTACTTTACCAAGTTGTCAATTTGTGGATCAGTGAAAAACTCATCCAGACTGTAGTAAGCTTTTGAGTTTAGGAATGTTTTAATTTCTCTTTTGATATTCTGTGGCGGTTGCCATCGAAATGAAATGGGAATAGCATTCCAGACCCTCAGAATGCTATGCTTAACGTTCTTTGCAATGTATGAGTACTGAGCGGTTTCTGTTTTTAAGTTTTCTTTAAACCTAGTATCATGGGGGTGGTCTGCTTTTAATTGGTCAAAAATATCTGGGTTTTCTGAAACAAATTTTATGCACTCTAAGATGTAGATATTAAAAATTGTTTGCACACTACTCTCAATAAAAAGATTTTTACAACTTTCCGTACTTTTTCTTTGATAAATTGTCCTTAAGCACCTTTTCTGAAGCTTCAGAATTCTTTGCGACTCCGAGACACTACCCCAAAAAATGACACCATATCTCACCCTTGATTGGATGTAAGCTTGGCAAGCTGTTAGCGCTGCCGAGCAGCCTGCTGAGTCTCTAAGAACCCTTAGGGCGTAACAGTATTTACTCATGCTTGTTGCAAGCTGGTCAATATGTGCACGCCAGTCCA
Source organism: Ceutorhynchus assimilis (assembly GCA_917834065.1). Lineage (NCBI taxonomy): Eukaryota > Metazoa > Arthropoda > Insecta > Coleoptera > Curculionidae > Ceutorhynchus > Ceutorhynchus assimilis. The sequence continues at coordinate 33,924,180 of OU892283.1, read as the reverse complement.
GCCTCTCATCCAGCACCACTCCAAGAAAGGTAACATTTCCCTTTGTAGCAATTGTAGTGTCATTGTAGTCAATCATTATTTCTTCAGGTTTTAGATTGAAGTTTATAATTTGTGTTTTTGCCACATTAAGTTGAAGATTGTTGTTTGTAAACCAATTCTGAATACCTTCAAGTGATTCCCGGACATTTGTGACACATTCGTTTTTGGTTTTGTTACAACAGAGCACAGAAGTATCATCGGCAAAGAGTACCACCACATTTTCTAGTACATTTGCAACATCATTTGTATATATTAAGTAAAGCAGTGGGCCCAGTATTGAGCCCTGGGGTACGCCCCTTTTTATGTAGGCAAAGTTCGATTTTTTTACCTCCCCTAGGCTATTTTCTGCCAAGACACCCTGTTTTCTATGATTTAAATATGACTCGAACAGTCTCAGAAGTGTGTCTCGTACTCCGATCCTCTCAAGCTTTCGACAGAGCAGGCCGTGGTCTACACTGTCGAAAGCCTTTGAGAGGTCCAGACAGACGGCTATGGTGACATTGTTCTTGTTTCGTGATTCCAAAATTCGATTTAGTGCTGTGTAGATAGCTCTTATAGTGGATCTTTTCCTTCGAAAACCATTCTGTTTTTCACTCAACAAGACATTTTCTTCTAAAAAGTTTAATAATCTTATATAAATTGATCTCTCAAAGATTTTACTAAAGTTGGATAACAAGGAAATTGGTCTGTAGTTTTTTAGATCAGTTAGAGTACCCTTTTTGTGGATTGGTTTTAGCAGTGCAATTTTAAGATTGGCAGGAAAGATGCCATTTTGCATCGATAGATTTATCAGGTATGTTAATGGCTCTGCAAGTGAATTTGCGCAAGCTTTTATAATGCTAACAGGGATCTCATCATATCCGGTAGATTTTTTATTTTTTAGATCTTTTATGATTTTCAAGGTTTCTAGAGCTGTCAAAGGTCGGAGTTCAAGATTCTTTTTACACACAGTGTCAGATTTATCAGCCTGGCTACTACTGCTCTCTGACATCACATCAGGGCATATGTTTGCAAAAAAGTTATTCACATCATTCAGGAACTCAGTCTCATTTTCATATTCAACGTGGTTTAGAATTGAGTCTTTTTTTATTGTTTTTGTGGCAGTTATTTTTTTAATTAAGCTCCAGGTTGCCTGCTGTTTGTTTTCAGCATTTTGTATAAAGTTTTTGTTGCTGAGCTTCTTTGCTTGTTTTATTACCTGTTTGAGTATATTTGAGTATTTTTTGTAGTGCTCCACAGTTGTTATCCCAATTCTAACATTTTGAAATAGTCTTCTTTTATTTTTACTAGATATCTTTATACCAGCTGTGATCCAATTGTGTGTTGGTTTGTTTCTTTGCTTCATTTTTTTTACTGGAAAAATTAGATTTACTTTCTGTAGAAATATGTGTTCAAATCGATTAAAGGCCCTGTCCACATCTGGCTCCCGATAGATGCTACCCCAGTCGCAGCGCTGTATTTCCTCACAGAATCTTTCAGTGTTATTTCTAGAAAAAACCCTAACCGCTTTAATTTTTTCTTTATTTTTGTTTATTTCAGAATTATCTAGTAGTAATCTTATTGATTGGGCATAATGATCACTCACAACAGTCTGGATGACCACACTGTTTTCATAATCACCAAAGTTTGGAAAAAAATGATCAATGCAAGATGTCTTTTCACTGTTTTTGTCCTTTGGTGGTCTTGTAATGTCAAATATGGTCTGTTCATAGTTATAAGAGTGTATAAGATCCAACAGTTTATTTTTGTCATTATTGTTACTCACTGTCGGTGACAAGTTGATGTTAAAATCTCCTGCCCACAAGACTTTCTAATTCAGGAAGCGCACCCTGACCTTTCTGCACAGCCTCTCGAAGACCTCTAGGAAGAGTTCACAACTCCCCTTACAGGACCTATAAATACAGAAAATTAGAATTTTATCAATTTTATTTATTAAAGTACAGAGTTCTATTTGCCCCTCTATACAAAATTCTTTGAAGTCATCCAATTCCATAAAGTTTTCCTCTCCATCTCCGACCAGGATGCATACAACACCATGTTGAATTTTAGAGCGTGAAAATGATGCTAGCAGGGTGTAGCCCTCAAGCTTGACAAATGCTTCTTCACCTGGTTGGAGCCATGTTTCTGATAGGCAGACAATTTGATGCTCAGTGTCCAGTGTTTTCAGGACTACTTCTAGTTCGAGTGTTTTATTTCGGATACTCTGAATATTCATGTGAAAAATATTCAGACCATTTCCTGTTGATTGATGTTTTAGTTTTTGTTTGCCCGTATTGGGCTCTGTCGGAGTCTCAGAAAAAAATGTACAAAGGTCCCTTTGGGCCACATTTCTGGTGACATGACTTGCTCTTTGATGTGTGATGGGATTTCCAGCTTAAAACTGCTTTTTATTTTTTCAGTTTTTGTTTTCATTTTTGTTACTAGTATGGTTACCTTTGTGGTTTCTTCAATGTATTTTTTGACATCTTCTGGACTGGTGTTTGGTTCTAGACCGGATATAAACAGGCATGTTCCTCGTTGTGATGCTTGCAGAGGGCACTTCAGCTTGCTCCCAAGTATCGGACTGGGTCGCTGGGTTTCTTCTTGTCTGGGGATTTTGCTTGCCCTTTTCTCATAGATCTTCAATTCTTGTTCTTAAATGGGACACTTCTTCTTCGGTGGATAGTTTGAGCTCTTTCATACACTTGGCGAAAAACTCCAGCATTTTTAGATTCTGGTTACTCAACATCATATCATCTGAAGACAATACCTATTGAAAAAATATTTATCAAAGTTTATTAAAAAAAAAAAAAAATTACAAAAATCAAACCTCTCTTTCAAAGTCGCTATTGGGTTTGTATTTGATTTCATCAACGATTTCTGTCATTTCGTGTTTCAAATTTACGAATTTTTCCTCGCGTTCAAACTTTTCTGCTTCCAATTTATCAAACTGTGCTTGGGTAGGCAATGGGGGGTACTTCAAATCAATTTGTATTTTCCGGTCTAACTCTTTGCATAATTGTATTTGTTTTTTGTTAAGATTTTCCAGAGCTAGTTTCTTAGCATTAACGACAGCTTCATATCTAAATTAATTTAATAAAAAAAATATAATAAGTAAATTAATTTTTTTAACAACTCACTTATTCACGTATTTCAATAATTCTTGCTGGGCTTCGTAAAGGCTTAAACCTTCTTCCTTAATTTCAGGCAATGGTTGGTGGAGTTCGATGCACGCCTTTTCTAGTCGAGTGAAAAACTCTTGCATTTTATTGATGGTTGACGAATGAATTTGCGACATTTCGGCCACCATATCGCAAAAAATCTCATCGACCGACCTGAGATAGTCCTTATTCCACATAACGACATCTTCGCCTTTGTTACCGGCTACTTTTTTTACAATTTTACACCAGTTCAGAAAGCCTTTTTTGGTATGCTGCTCAACTTTCTCCCATAAGTTCTGCGCCCATGGCATATCCTCAATGCTAGAACAAAGAGATTGTATAGAGGATTTAAAAAAACTTTTAACAATTTTTAATATTAATTCTAAAGTCAGACTACCAGAGCTAGAACTGGAGATAACTCATTCAACTAAGGGATTAAAATGTGATACTAATAATATGCAATATTTTCTAGTTCATGAACTTTGTACTGTCACGGTATCGTCCGCCAGGCTGTCAAGAATCGATAGCGGAAAATACTAGAATCTAGCGAATTATTCTACTTTAATCTGGAAAATTAGATTATCGTGTGTATTCTAAATTTTACAGGAATAGATTTAGGGATATATAAGAAGGCCGGCATTGATTTGTAAGTTAAAGTTTGACTGTGATACGAGTTAAATAGTGATTATTGAGTTGTAAAGTTTATTTGTTGAGTTAGTTATTAAAGTAATTAGTGTCAGAGTGTTTTGTTAAGTGGAATAAATTATTGCTGTGTTAATTGGACTTTGATTTTTGGAATAAACGAAACGAACGACGAACCCCAGATTTCTGTCAGGCAACCCAAAGCCGCGACAGTATATTCCTAGGTATATTCACTTTAAAACGAAGTAGATACTCCATTTCGAAACTACCGGATTTTAGTAAATCCTTCTTTGTAAAGTAAATACTCCGTAGAATATAATAATACTTGTAGTAGTAGTAAGTACTTCATTTTTATTCATACCACCCAATGTCGTGAAATTGTGAAAAATATGAACCATATCCTCAAGAGATTTGTTCTTGAGAAAATCATCCCAGTTAAACAGGGAAAGGAAACTTGACACTTCTTGAACATTCATTAACTTGAAATCCTTATAATAGCTATCCCCAGTCAATCCCGAGTTGGATTAGATTAGATTCATATTCGACTTCAAAAGACAGTGGTAGACGATGAATATCTTCTTCCGGAAGTAAGATATTCTCTGCTGCAAATATCTTGCATAAAAACCAGATCAAGCAAGTTATTGTCATAGACCCTGAGTTAAGGACTGTTTCGTGGAGTCATTTTTTTTTGTCTGATGGCATTTTGAAGGCTGAATGTGACTGGTTAGCTGATGACAATATAAGTGGTTTTAATGCCTGCTCCTTGTTCGAAATGTTCACAGAATTTTTCGCCGGAAAACTAGATTTTGAACTGTGATTACCATCTGACGATTTTCAGCGTTATTTTCACAACAAAACCTTTTATTCTCCGTACTGCCGAAAAGAAAGTACATGCGGAAGTTTCTATACTTTTCTGTTGGAAGTTGAGACTCATCCCCACTTTTTCAGCCACTGAAAAATATCTGGTATTTTTTATGGGTGAATTATTTAATTTATCAATTTCAATCTTTTATTTAAAAGCCAGATAATTTGAGATCATTAAAAAAAAAATCTTTATGTAAATGAATTTTTTTCTTCTCCAAATTTTCGAATGGGGGGCAGGCATTAAAATCACCCATATTCTCATCAGTTAACTAGCCACATTCATCCCTGAAAATACCAGACAAAAAAAAATGACTCGACTAAACAGCCCCAATCTCACGGTCCAACTTCGTTTGGTGAAACTACGGCCATAGGCACAGCGACTGAAGAGAATCCATCATTATGTCACTGACAGTACGGAAGATTAAAATCTTCCAGGATACAAAGTTTGTGTTCTGGATATTCTCCAGATAGGTTCTCAGTAAACTTCACATATCTTTCTGGATCACTTCAGGGTGAGAAATAAGCTGTTGCAAGGATAAAATTGTTGTTACCAATTTGAACTTTACCATAATTATTCCATATTTATGGTAACTGATAAAACTGTACTGGTTATGGTTTTACGGAGTGCTATTAGTACTCCACCTCCTCTATAAAAAGTACTTGTATCGTATCTGATGATCTGTCCTTTTGATAATAATATGTTGTACTTTTTAGTTTGGCATCATTAATAGGTCTGTTCGCACAGCAAACACAAACCAGTCAGATTGAATTTCATTCGTTGAAAACAGTCAGAAAACTAGTTTCAACCAATGACCTAAGGTCTGTTTCCACAGAAATAACAAACCAGTCAGAGTGTTTTTGATTGGTCCAAATCGCCAACAATCAGCATACAAAGCCAGACAACTACTTACTATAGTGAGATGAACAGCACTGTTTAAATTATTAGGGTTCTGCCACCTGGTGGTCAAACCATTATTCATAATAATGAAGTCATTGTTCCAAATAAAATCGCTAATGTATTTCCCACCATTGTTGGCAGGCATCCTATCCCAAAGAGGATGGATGATGACAATTCAGATCCCCCATGATTATGATTTTCTGATTAGTAAAGTCTTCTATAAGCGAATCGAGAAAATTTAAGTCGAAGGCAGTATTCAAATTACTATATATATTGCTGGATATATTGATTATATTCAAATCTCCAATTTTAGAAATAATAGGTATATTGAATTGAATCTGAAGAAAATTTTTTAGTTGTGGAAAAAATTATGTTGTCTTTGACACATGTTGCCCAGTGACGCTTTAACCTGTCTCTGGCCCGTAGGTCAATTATTTGGTATGGCCTTTCATGAGTGATTGTTCTTTTTTATGGGGTTAAATAAAATTATTCAGACGATTTCAAACTACTAACCTGGCAGAATATGAAGGCAAAAAATGTTGGCAAGTAGTCAGGGCCGGATTAACCATAAGGCGGAAGTGGGCAATTGCCCAGGGGCAAAAAGTCAAAGGGGGCAAAAAATTTTAAAAATAAAAATAAAAGGAAAAAATTCAGAAAATCAAACAGCAAAATGACAAAAACTTGGCTTCCTACACATAATATGACAACATTTTGACCTTGGAACTGCATTTTTGTATAAATTTGTTTTATTATGGGCACTTTCCAAATTTCACCGATAAATTGACCGGTTAAATAAACCGGTAGCTGTCAAAAAATTCCGGAAAAAGTTAGGTGTATATCTGGTACAAGATTTTTCTGATGCATTTTGGAACGCTTCGGTGTGTTAAAGTTTGGTTGTAACGGTTGAGTTGCAACAGTTCAAGGAACGACTGCCGATAATGCCCATTCAAAGAAACTGATCTACGTCAAAACAGTGTTAGAAAATCTCCAACCGAAAAAACCGACAAAAAATTCCCGGTAGATCCGGTACCTCACCGGATTCAAACAGTAGATCATTCCGGTCAATTTTGGAGCGGACGATCTGGTTCAACCGGTAAAAAGACGGTACATTTTGGAACGGTTTGGTGAGTGAACTATTAAACCGGTATCGCACCGGTTTAGAAACCGGTGAATTTTGGAAAGTGCCCTATCTGGCGAAGAAATAAAAACAAAAGCGCAGCGACTTGAGGGAACATGTAAAAACGATCTGGACGATTATTTTCCTCAGAAATGTCTTCAATATAAATATTTCCTGATTTCTAGTAGTCACGATGGCACCTTAAATTTGGATAAACCTCCACAAAGTTTAAAGTCTGAAAAAGTAATCTCGACATTTCCCAATATCGAGGTACCATTGAGAATGTATCTTTGCCTTCCATCGACTTACGCGTCTGGAGAGAAGTCTTTTTCCACCCTAAGGAGGATTAAAGACTATCTCAGAAACACACATTCAGATGAAAAGACAAGTGACTTGGCACTAATCAACGTGTCTCATGCCATCTTTAATTCAAAATACTAAGTATTTGTCTTTTTTATATTGAAGAATCTTCAAATGACAAAATAAAATATAATGATATAACCCAGAGCCTGGAAGGGGGCGAAATAATTCTAATCGCACAGGAGCGAAAAAAGGCTTAATCCGCCCCTGCAAGTAGTATTCGGTAAAATCAAAGAAAGGTACTACAAAATGATGGAACAAAAATCAAGAATGGTCACAAAACATGCTATATGGTTGGAACGTCGTAAAAGAAAATGATGGGATTGAGCTCCCAGCCTACCAATCACCATATATGGATGCTGGGGACTAAGTGTACTGATGGGTGCTTCGGAAGAACAGCTGCATGGCTTGGAATCAAATTTAGTAGCGAGGAAAAGATGCATAAAGGGTTGCAACTCAGAGTTCGTACTATGTTGCCTGTACATGTCCTACAAGCTCAACAACAACAAGGCACGACTTCGTGGTACACTGGACCCTGAAGACACTGCTCAAGTCCCTGGATGCTCCAGAAGAAGTTCAAAGAAACTTACAATTTGGCAAAGCAGCGCAAATACTAACAGGTTCCTGCTGTAGTCGTTGCTAGTTGCCACGTACCCGTGCTGCGCTAATGAATCGACGGCGATTCAGCGCAGCTTGGTGACTTTAGGGCGTCTTCCGGATTGATGCTCCATGGAGCGAGCGGAGTGATTCCAGAGCATCGTGACATCAGGCAGTGCACTCTGGCCAAACCAAATGTGCTTGTGCAGTGTGAATTATGAGAATTAAAGAGTATTGAAATATATGCTAGTCCTGCTTCTAAACAAGTCGATGTTTTTAATATAGTGGGCTTTTACATTTTATATTATAAATTAAAGGCCAGCAGTTGGCCTTCATCCTCAAGTGGCCCGTAGGACATGACCTAATTGTCCTAACGGATAAAGTGTCCCTGATGTTGCCACTCCTCCATAACCGTCATTTCTATCCTGCCTAGTAATATTGAAAGATTTTAAAGAAAAAGTTTGATTTGAATTGAGCCAAGTTTCGTTGAGCAAAATCACATCTGGATTTTCTTCCGTTATAAGATTAATTAGGTTATCTCTATTAGATCTGACACTTCGAATATTCCATTGAATTACTTTCAAATTTGTCCTATTATTCATAGTTTATTATTTGTACTTATACTATAGAAAAAAACAGAAGCTGCGAATATAATGAGTCCAAAATCTTTGATTAGTTTAACCTGAATCTGACGATTGATCCAAATCCATAGTGGATTGAGGTCTACACTCAGTCAGGAGCAGTTCCCTACAAATATTTTTATTATTATCCGACGTATTTCTAAGATAGTTGATTACAGATTGTAAATCAAAAAGTTTAAATGAATGATTAAAATGGTTTGCTGAATTTGCACTAGTAGAAGGCATTTCTTCAATTCTTCTTTGAGTAAAATTTGAAGTAGGAGATAGAGTCTGAGATGAGGGTAAGATTTGTTTTTCGGGTCTAGAATTGGGTGAAAGAAGATTTTCACTATGAGCATTACGATCATAACCTTTCTGAATTATCCTTTTTTTGGTAGTGTCTGAAGACGCCACCTGTTGAAAAGATCTTTTAATGGTGTTTGTTCTAAATGATTGAGTTCTTCTTATTTTTATAATTATTCATTAATTTATTACCCCTCTTTAGCTCGGGAAAATCGCTGGGGCTATATATATAATCCCCTTTTGTTATATAATTTTTTCTGCAAATATCATTGGCTTCGAAAAAGGTTACGTTTTCAAAGGCCATAAGTTCTTTTATATTTTTTTGCCGGGACATTTTTTGTAATTAGATTTATGATTGTCTTTACAGAAAAAGCAACAAGGTTCGCAGGAGGGTTCCTCATTTTCTTGCGTATGAATTTCTGCTGAGCAACTGAAACATTTTTCTTTTCCTTGCAATTGGTACGTGTATGCCCGTATCTTAGACAACGATAACACTGCGTGACAGGCGGAATATAAATTTCGATATGTCGCTGAAGTTAGCATCAGATTCAGAAATGAGAATCATGTTTTTACAGTCGACCAAATAAGTAGTGCCACAAATAAAATAAATCAAAAAAACTATACTAAAAGATTCTGTAACATCATCAAACTTAGTGGAAATAATACTGGGGGTGATGTACGTCACATACTAAAAAATCATTTGTCCAGGGAGGGGTTCAAGGGGGTAGATTCCGCCCCAAAAAGGTAAATGAGATCAGGTATCGCCAAAATTGGGAGCACCACCAAAGTTGATAGAAATATTGCTTGAATAGATACGAGGGACATATCAGAAAAGCACATGTTTATCTCGGTGATGAAGGGGGGAAATTCAACCCCAAAGTTGACGAAAAAAATCAAACTTCTTTGAAACATTTTGTAGCAGTTTCAAAGTTGGTTCAATTATTGTTTGGATAGATACGAGTAAAATATCAAAAAAGCACATGTTTATCTCGGGGATGAAGAGGGGAAATTCAACCCCAAATTTGACGAAAAAACCAAAAGTATTTTAGATAGAAAAATTTTACATAACGGGGCAGTCTATTCCCCCTGAAGGTAAAAAGCACCGTACTTGTAAGCTCATAGGAGACCGTTTTGTCTTTAAATACTTTTCTGTTTAGTCTCTTAACATTAACTATTTTAATTTTATCATAAGTCTCACAAGCGCTCAACAATTCGTCTTCAGTTAAATCTACTTTTCTGGCTAAGCCTTTTGACGTGACAAAATTAAAGGGGATAGGTATATATTTTGTAACCTTTGTCTAAAAGGGTTTTATTATTTATGAATGAATTTGCGGCATTGCATGTAATAAACTGAATCGAAATTCTAGGTATTCAAGCCTTTATTGGAAATCTTCAATACGTCGGTCAAATTAAGATTAAAAATGTCTCTAGCTATTTTAATGTTATTGGATTTGCCAATGCAAAATCCGACTTTTTCGGTCGTTTCTAAATATACAATAAAGGGACCTTTATCTGTAGGCTCATAAAAAAGGTTATTTTTATTTAAATCATACGAAAGCGCTGAACGGACATCGTGTTTTTTTTTGTCAATATTCTATAATTGTCAGTTACAACTGACAATTAGCCCTAATTGTCACTTACAACTGACAATTAGCCCTAATTGTCACTTACAACTGACAATTAGCCCTAATTGTCACTTACAACTGACAATTAGCCCTAATTGTCAGTTACAACTGACAATTAGCCCTAATTGTCACTTACAACTGACAATTAGCTCTAATTGTCACTTACAACTGACAATTGACCTTTTGTTTGGACGCCATATTGCGGTGCGCGAACATAGTTGCCAAAAGTAGAAAAAAAAAATTACTAGCGTACTTTCAACATTTAAAACAAAAGTTACTGAATAAATTACATTCAAAACTTAAATTTGCCGCCTATTACGAATGTTTTTGAAAAAAAAAGGCCATCAATTTTAGCCTGTATTGAGCAAAATAGAAATAATAAAATATCCACCTATTTACTTTCATTAATCAGAGAGAGAAAGTAAACAAACAAAAAGGATAGCGAGGATCAATCATTTAGTTACTTTTGTATTTAATGTTGACAGCCCGCTAGTATTTTTTGTTTTTTTCTTTTGGCAACTATGTTCGCGCACCCCAATATGGCGTCCAAACAAAAGGTCAATTAGCTCTAATTGTCACTTACAACTGACAATTAACCTAATTGTCACTTACAACTGACAATTAGCCAGCGGGCTCAAGTCGTGAGCATACTAGTGATGAGCTATACCGTGATTTTCGAATCACTCTGTTCAATGATACCTTTATCTCTTGAAATCAGCAATTTTAAAGCTTTGATCACGACTTTCAATACATTATTTTAAATAAAAATATCCCCAAGCTCCTTCCTTTCTAGTGTTTGAAACACCGGGGCTACTCACTCCGGAGTAACTCGCCTTTTTTCTGAAAGTAACATGTTTTTTTTTTGTTCCGCCTAGGGCTATGAGGGTTTCACGCACCAACAACGTAGATCGGCGGTGTAGTTAGAGGCATGAGGGGGCAGGAGAAATCGAGCTTGAACACCTCCGGTGGAACACACGCAAAATGAAAGGAACCCGAACTAAAGCACCGGTGCTGCTCCGGAGCTGTTCCCAGCTGTGAAAGGAATTCAACTTATGTCAGTTTTTACAGATGCTTACAGTGTTATTGGATAGGTATTCAACTTTATAGGAAAAAAGTATATAGTATGGGAAAAAAGCCTAAACTAGAAATTAGTTTGCTACGTCACGCTTTTTATAGAGCTTTGGTCGCGGTCGTGATTTGCGATTTGTAGATATCAATCACGGTATCGCTCATCACTAGTATGCTCACGACTTGAGCCCGCCGGCTAATTGTCAGTTGTAACTGACAATTATAGAATATTGACAAAAAAAAAACACGATGTCCGTTCAGCGCTTTCGTAAAATCAATTTGCGATTGAGGAATGTTGTTTTCTTTTTTATTCAATGGAATGTCAGAACATTGGTCAGAATTGATGGATAGGATAGGAATTTCATTTTATATGATCACATAATATTCATAAAACGATGAAAATTTAAAAAAAAAAAATAATTGGAAAGAAAATTACACCTACCTATATTATAGAATTGGTTGTTCAAAATATCCCAAATAACAAAGAGTATGAGATTGATGCGAAACTGTTTTTTTGAATGTAAGTAATATTTATTGAAATATTTAAATAATCGTCACTTTTTTGGAAAGATAATAAAAAAACAAATCGAAAAAATCATTTTTGAGGAATTACCTTACCTCAACAATCAGCCACAGATCACCGTCTCTATGGACCACCGGCAGTAGGTACACTAATTTAGACTAGAGAGACAACGGCCATATACCCCACTATAACACTTAAAATGTCCTATTGTGGCGACATCTGTAGTCTGTCCCCAGAAACATTTTTCAAGTGTGAAGCAAATAATTACAGGTTTCTTCTTTTTTGCGCACTGAGAAATAGTTCCCAGGATAAATGTTATTAAAGCATTATTTAAATTCCTTTGGCCTAAACCGCATACAAAATCCCAAAACTTCGAAGGACCATAAATAAAATCCAGTAAATTAACTCAAGTATGTATGTTTTATTTTACTGGCCCCAAGCTAGGCAACGGTACACACTAGCCTGTAGTCAAAACACTGGTTCAAAAAAAAACGAATCAACAAACACTAATATTCCTTGTTACCTGTTGGAAGCCATAACCCAAAAACATGAATCTTACTAAAAAATAGAAATCGGCGGGAATTTATAATAATTATCATGTAAAATAAACTTATTTTGCGCCCGAAAACTGAGCCACTCGCAGACCGGTCTAAGGTTCCACCCTTGCGATCAAAAGTAAGACTGATGCCAATAAAAATCTATTTCTGTGCGTCTTTCTCGCACAAACTTAAAAAATGACAAGGATGCAAAACCGTGGTGGCCACTGACTGACAAATCCTGGTACAGCGACTGGCTCCCTTTTACCTAGGCATAGGTGCACGTTTGAACAAAAGAAATAATCTATAAATAGAATTGCGAACCTGAAATTTGATTTAATATAAAAATACCTAATAATAAATGGCAGACTTAATTTTAAATTATATTTTTTTTACAAGATTTTGTCTGCATTTTAATTCACAACAGAAAGAAAAATCAAAAAGCCGTTCCAAAAATCAGTTATTGTCGGAACTTCTTTACAAAGTAATTGTATTTTGTTATTATTTTTCTTCTGCAAAAATTGGTTTTAAATATGTAATAAAATAAATACACACACACACAATAAGAATTATGTTGGTATAACAATGTAAATATACCTATTATACGTATTTTTGTGTTATGTTGGCAATAAAAGTAAATTTGTCACAAGAAATGCATCTCACATTTAATTAGAAAATATAAGTTAATATGTACAACAGTGGCGGCTCGTGACTATTTCAAGTGAGGAGGCTAAAAAAGACTTTAAAGATTTTCAGTGATTTTGAGTAGATCTAACGAGTTTTTCTGGGATTTTGACCAACTTGTATACAAATTTTCATCAATTAACCGCTCGAAGTTTAGTTAACTCCATAAAATATGTACATAATTGAATCTTTATTGATTTTGTAGGATTTTGAGGATTTTTAAAAAACTTGACGCAATTTTAAAAGATTTTAAATTTATGAGATTTTAGGTGATTTTGGATCATTTTAGGGAATTTAGAAACGGTTTTTATGGCGTTTTTACCAACTAATTTAGGGGAGCCTTAACGATAAATATTCCATGGGAATTCTGCGAAAATTTTTGTTAATTCCATAGAAATTCCTCAGAATTTTTCACTAGAAGATTTTATGGAAATCCTCGAAATTCCATTCAAATGACAAATTTGAATAGAAAAACAGAAAATCCTAGAAATTTTATCATAAGATTTCATAATACTTTTCGGAATTCCACCATAAAATTCAATGGAATTCTTGTACAAAAATTTCTAGGAATTACAGTAGAAGATTTCATGAAATTTCGACAGAAATTACTCAGAATTTCACTAAAATTTAATTCAAGTTTTCGGAATTCCGCCGAAATTTTTCATGGTTCCATGGAAATTCCACGAAAATTCTGTTTAATTCCGTGGGAATTTTTCGGTTTCGATATAATTTCACTGGAATTCCACAATAAGATTCCAAGAAATTCCATGTAAAGTCCGTCGATTTTAATCTGATACTCGAAAGGAATATGAGCTGGTGGCACCCTACATTAAAATTCCAATGGCCACCTGACGTCATACCTGTTTTTTCCATATACTTCACCCCCTCGCTCTTCATACGGAAAGTATCAGATAAAAATCGACGAACAATAGGTGTAATTCGACGAGAATTCCTTGGAATTTGACCAACATCGAACACAATCCTCCAAATTCCCCATAATTTTTTCCAAATTCCCTTTAAATTCCCCAAGTTTTTAACAAAGAATTCCAAGGTGGTTTTGTCTCTTGGAAAATACAGTCTCACACTTTCAAAGTTGCCCTGGAAAACTAATTGGGGAAAAACTTGAAACTTTTTGCATATAAAGAGGAAGATTAAAAGCTTATTTTCTCAAAATTTCAAATTTCTTCAGTGGAAAATAACATTAGGAATCTTGGAAATCAACCTACAATAACTGAATTAATTGAAAATACAGTCTCACACAATTCAAAGTTTTCCTCGAAAACTAGTTAAGGCAAAAATTTGAAACTTTTTGCATGTGAGGAGAAAGGTTAAATGCTGATTTCCCCAAAATTTCAAATTTTTCCAGTGAAAAATAACAACATGGAAAATCTTGGAAATTAACCTGCAATAACTGAATTATTTGAAAATACAGTCTCACACATTTCAAGGTTTTCTTGGAAAATTAGTGAACGGAAAAATTTGAAACTTTTTGCATGTGAAGAGGAAAGTTAAAGACTCATTTTCCCATAATTTCAAATTTTTCCATTGGGAAATAGCAACATAAGGAATCTTGGAAATCAACTTACAAAAGCTGAAATAATTGTTAATACAGTCTCACGCAATTCAAAGTTTTCCTGGAAAACTCGAGGGAAAACTAATTAAGGGAAAATTTTGAAACTTTTTGCATGTAAAGAAAAAGGTCACAGGCTTATTTTCCTAAAATTTCAAATTTTTCTAGTGGAAAATGACAACCTGAAGAATTTTGGAAATCAACCTCCAATAAATGAAATAATTGAAAAAACAGTCTCACACATTTTAAAGTTTTCCTGGAAATCTAGTGAGGAAAAAATTTTGAAACTTTTTGCATGTAAAGAAAAAGGCGAGAAGCTCATTTTTCCAAAAATTTCAAATTTTTCCAGTAGAAAATAACAACATAAAAAATTTTGGAAATCAATCTACAATAACTGAATTAATTGAAAACACAGTCTCACATAATTCAATGTTTTCTTAAAAAACTAGCAAAGGCAAAAATTTGAAACTTTTTGCATGTGAGGAAAAAGGTTAAATGCTCATTTTCCCAAAATTTCAAATTTTTTCCAGTGAAAATAGGATTTCGGAAAGATTTCGAGGGATTATTCACTGTGACAAGATTTCAAATTTAGAGCGATTTTGAGGGATTTCGGTTGATTTCGAAGAATTTCGGGTGATTTCGAAAGATTTCGGGTGATTTCGAAGGATTTCGGAGAATTTCAGGTGATTTCGCAAATATTTTAATTTAATTTCAAACTGTTATTTATCTTATAAGTATATTCAAAAGTGTATCAGTATAAACTGAAAAACGGCCGCGTTGGCCGATTTATGAATTTTGAGCTAATTGCGAGGGATTTTTGGGTTTACGGAAAGATTTCTGAAAGATTCCGAAGGGATTTCGGAGTGATTTCGTGGATTTCGGACAAATTTGTGACACGATTTCAGGAAGTGATTAACCTCTCGAAGATTTCATCAAAGTTCTTTAGAATTCCATTGAAATTTTAAGTTATTCCATTGGAATTCCGCGAAAATTTCAAGTAATTCCATAGAAATACCTTAATATTTCATAGGAAGATTTTATAGAAATCTTGGACAAAATTTTTTCGGAATTAAAGTATATGATTTCATGAAATTCCTCGGAATTCCACTAAGATTTCAATTTCAAAATTCCATGTTTTTTTTTTTAACTTTACTAAAATTCCTCAAAATTTTACCACTGAAATATCCTGGAATTCCACAAAATTTTCATAAAATTCCTCGGAATTTCATTGACATTTCATGTAATTTCTTAGAAATTCCTCGGAATACACTAAAATTTTATGAGAATATTCACATTCGATTTCGCCGATTATTCCACTCATGTGTTAGAAATCCCATAAGACAAGTGACGATTTTCAGAATTACAGCGAAAATTCTCTTTTCCATTTCTTTAACTAGAGAGAATTAACGCGATAATTCTCCCATGTTATTGTATACATGGTTGTCATGCTAATTTTTGATACAAACAAACAGTTCCTGATAGCAACCATTTATTCGTATTGATTGTCAAGATGTTCAAATCGTTTAATACATATTTATTTCCATATTTTTTGCATTCTCATACGTGAAATAATCCTCTAAATACCACTTGAGCTTTAAAATGAACCTCATGCGAACTCATGCGTGTTTTCTCTGCAAATTATAGAAAACACGCAATCGTGAAAAATTATCGGTAATTTTGAAGCTCTCGTGGTATCCCCGAAAATTTCTCGAAAATCCAATGAAACTTCAAGGAATTTTTCAAAATTAAATTTATTTTCATATGGATTTTTCGGAATTTCACTGAAATTCTCTTTTAATAGCCAGGAATTTCTGGGAATATTAATGAAGTTTCAAGTAATTTCTTAAAAATTCGTCGAAATATATTAAAATTTCATGTCATTACATGGGAATTTTTTGGAATATCACCGAAATTCTATATTTTTAGCTGGAAATTCCTCGGCATTACTAAAATTCAGTAAAAACTGAATAATTGTTTAAAATTCCTCCATGTAATTCATTTAGGATTTCGTGTAATTCGATCGGAATTTCACTAAAATTTCAAGCAATTCGAGAGGAACTCGGAGAGGAATTAAAATTTAATGCGAATTTTATGGAAACTCCGCAAAAATTTCACATCTAATTCCTTTTTCAGAATAACATAAGTATTCTACCGAAATTCCTCGAAATTCCACTAAATTATGGAATTCTGAGACTTTAACAGATTTTTGCGGATTCCAAAGGATATTTGGGAATTTTAAAGGAAATATTTTTCAGAAATGTCAATGATTGGGTTTAAAATAACCTATAAATCGAGATTTGATAAAAACATATGGCAACGCTGCTCATGATACAACAAACGTCAAAAAATTGAAATATCAAAGTAGGCCTTGGTTTTTTTGACAGTCGATATAAAATGGCGTCTTTTTATGTTTTTTCCAAAAAACAAAGATTAGAAAACAAGTCGTTTTTTAGTGGGTTTTAGAGTGAGATTTATGTAACAACATGTAGCAACAGCTGGTACAAAAAATTCAATTTTTCGTCGGGTTTGAAATTCGAATTTTGGAATTTTCCCGGCTCCTGATTGGTTTGGGGATATGAATTTTGATTATTCCCGGCTCTTGATTGGCTTTAAATTTTGAATATTCACGGATCTTGATTGGCTTTAAAATAACCTATAATTTCGGCCCTTCGAGCTCGAGATTTGAAAAAAAAACATATGACAACACTGCTCATGATACAACAAACGTCAAAAAATTGAAATTTCAAAGTAGACCTTGGTTTTTTTGACAATCGATACAAAATGACGTCTTTTTGTTTCAAAGATTACGGCCCGAAGGTCCGGAGTATTAAAATCAGTTAACAATGAACAGGTTTTGGCAATATCGACAGATGTCAGCTGTCAAACTTGACACATGTTCGACTTTTTCCCCGCTCTACTATAAAAGCTACGAAAATCAAACTCCGGTTCAAGGCAGTTTCACGACGCCAACTATCGATTTGTGTCAAAAAAATGTGACAGCTGTCAACGTCAAAATTTTTTTTTTTAATTTTGCGAATTTCGAGAAAAAAAGTGGTGGAAAACGATCCCCGGACCCCAAAAACCCTAAGGGCCGAATTTATATTCGTTCCTTGACTCTTCCTTGAAGGTTGTGAGTTTAGAATGGACACTTGCTACTATTTGACAAGTTAGTTATGGCAATTCTAAACGTTCAAGGCTTCCTCAAGGTCTTAGGAAACCTCAAGGAGCGACTATAAATTCGGCCCTAAATAAAAATTCCAAAAAAAAAACAACGAAAATGACATTCCAAAACCTACTTGATAAAACTAAAGTTTTTCTCACTTACCCCGTTAAAACACTGGAAATTTTTGGTGGAAAATGAAGAAAACTCAAAGCCTCGTACTTTAAATCAGTTTTCCCGAAATGTAAACACGTTAATTCAAAATGGCCGACTGTCAAAAATGCTTCCTTGATTGAAATAAGCCACAAGCGATGTTGCCACATCAAAAGCATTTTAAATGGGATTTTGCTAATTATGGCATTTAAAACTAGAAATTTTTACTTACTAAAAAATGAAGAAAACTCAAAACCTCGTATGTTAAATCGCTCTTTTCCAATAAAAAACTCCGGAAAAGACGAAAATTCGAGAAAAAAACTGGCAAAAAAATCACAAGGCGTCACTTCAAAATGGCCAACTAAAAGCAACGACGTTGCCACATCTCATCTCGGAAAACAAAAATAACATTTTAAAAGGGTTTTTTGTTTAAAATTCAATTTAATAATTAATTAATAATGATTATAATAATTAAAATTCCCCAAATAAATCATAGGAAACTTGTTTTTAATTTAATTTCAATGAAAATGACATTACAAGGTTTCCTTATTGATTATAGTGAGTAAGAAGTTTTCTGAAAAAAGTAAAAATCTTAAGAAAACCCCATAGAAAATCAACATTCCAAAGTCAATTTGAGAAAACTAAAGTTTTTGAATATTCCCGACTCTTTGATCGGACGCTAAAAATCGCATTTTAAATACTCCCGGTTTTTAATTGGCTCTAAATTATCCGCTGACTAATAGAATTATAGATTGAGCTCCGTGATTAAAATAACTGTAGCCCGTCGGGCTCGCATCAGGAATGAAAAAGATTGAATTTTCAATTTTTTGGGGGAGGTTTAGCCTCCCCTGCCTCCTCTGACGAGCCGCCACTGTCTGTTTATGTTAATTTCTGGTGCCCGAGCCCCCATAGTAATTTTGAAATTCCGGCGCCTATGACTTCAATGCATTTCAGTTCAGAATGGGTTTGGAAAAGGCAAAGGAACCATTGACAATCGGGGTGCGATTTTCGAAACCATTCGAGTACATTTCGTACACGAAATTTGACTGACAGCAATGTAAATTGAATGGGGAGCATTCGAAATCATATTAAATTTCGTAGGCGAAAATATTCGAAAATACGACGGTCATTTTGACTAATGCCATATATACAGCGTTGACTAAAAACGAAGTGGTAGTATGTTCCTTTATAGATATCCGTCTATGACAATATATCAATGGAAAGTCTGGGAGACAAGTTGAAAGAGGCCAAAGTCGAATGGATTTACAATCTCTACTCAGATAGGAATATATATATATAAGAGAGGAGGACAGTAACGGGGTACTGGTAACAACAAAGGATAAGTTAATAGATGAGATTCCCCAAAATGCTAGAGGTAGCCAAAGTAAAACGATGTAATGTGCTACTAAGTGTCTGTTTATTCAAATATCAAGCTTTCGTCTACCATTGCAGACTTCATCAGGATGCTAAAAATAACAATGAAAACTCCTTACTAAGAGACAGATTAACCCTTTACTTGGAGGCAGAAGGCCCAATAATATATATATATGTATAAAAGCTAATATGGGACTACCACAGGCGTCACCCTTGAGTCCTTTGCTTTTCAACATAAACACCAATCAGATTCAGGAAGTAGTTTCAGGGGGAGTAGGTGCACTTCAGTATGCGGACGACATTGCTCTGTTTGCGACTGGGAAAAAGGTGGAAGAAGGAATTAGGAAGGTGCAAGCTGCGATGGATAGATTGACTGAAACTTGAAACAACATGGACATATCGACGGAAAAAACTAAAGCGATGCTGTAATATAAGGGACAAATTGAATGGGTGCAGAAATACAAGTATTTGGGACTAATATTGGACAGAAAGCTGAAATGGAATGATCATGTGGAGTATGTTAGTAATAAGGCGCAGAAAGGTATCAATATTATGAGAGCAATCAAAAGAAAATGGTGGAACGCAGACCCGAATATTTTGCTGAATATATATAAAGGACTAGTTAAGATTCCACTTTGATTATGGCTGTCAAGCCATGTAAGACATGAGTAAGATGAATATGAACAGATTGAATAGAATCCCTGAGAGGGGTAACTGGCTGTATGAAGAGTACACCCATAATGGCGTTGTTATCCGAAGTGGCTAAAATACCACTGACTTAGTACAAGATTGATGCTTTGGAAAATGGCTTTAAAAGGGTATGAGGTTACCAAGAGGATAATCAACTTCTATGCGTTATATAACCAGGACCCTCCTTATTAGCGGGCGAAGGGCGCTCCAGCGATTATGAAGGGAGCGGATTTTGTGCTTGCCCATGGTACATTTCTTGGCGAAGGAAAGTCATCTACAGCCTTGAACTTTTCTTTTCCAGGACATACTCCCTCGGCATTTAATTCATGAACCAAATATTCAATATTCGCTTTGAAAAAGTGACATTTTTCTAGCCTAAACGTAGCTTCAAATTTTCTAAAGGTTTCAAAAATGTCTCTTAAGTTGTTTAAACCGGACGAAATATCAGCACAAGGTATTAGAATATCGTCCAGATAAGCTGATGCAGTTGTGTTTTTCATTGATTTTACAATGCAGTCTACCGTTCTCTGGAACACAGCTGGCGCGTTTACTAATCCGAAAGGCATACGCAGATATTTATAATGCCCATCGGGCGTGACAAAAGCTGTTCTGTCTCTGGAAATGTCAGCTATAGGGATTTGGTGATATCCACTTACTATGTCCAGAGTAGTAAAATATTTATAATTATAAATATATATAAAAATATTAGAAAAATCGGATAATCTGCCATGTTATGAAGAAGATATGAAAGCTAAAATGCGAAAAATAGAATGGGTTGATTCGAACATACAAAAGGATAGTCTAGATGCTCAAGTAAAACTGCAGGGAATTTTGGAGGAATATATAGATTATCAACATATCTACGCAGATGCATCTTTGGACCCTATAACAGCACAGTGCTGAATTGGAGTTTTCAATAATAGGGAAATGTTAGAATTCAACTAATATTTGCTCAGCAGAGGTGCTGACCATCTATGCAGCCTTGAATACCTTGGAGAATGATAAAAAAAAAGGTTGTCCTGATATCGGATTCCAAGAGTGCCATTGAGAAAATAGTCAGAGCTGGTATTCATAGAGCTTCAGATAGAAGCACGTTAAGAACGTTAGGAAAAAAATTCTTGAAATGCAGGATGGGGGTGTGGAAATTAAAATGATATGGGTTCCTAGTCACTCAGGCATAATTGGAAATGATAAGGCACATGACCTTGCAAGAAGGGCTAACGTCTTTGTAAATAAAACATTACACTATGAGGATCTGGCCAGAATAACTAAGGAAGAAACATGGAGGGAATAGGCTGTGGAATATTCCAATAAGGGCAGAAATCATTGGAACCAGTATCACAAATTAGTGTAGGAACCTCTACGAATACCAATAGAGAAAATAAATAGACAGAAAGCTAGTGTTTTTTACAGAATGAGAACAGCACATTGCCTCATACCAAAATACCTTCATAAAGTTGGTATGCAGGACAGTCAGAATTGTGAATGTGGAGAAGTGGGTCATCTGAATCATTGTGAGCTTAATACAGACCTGACAGACAGGCAGTGGCGGCTCGTGACTATTTCAAGTGAAGAGGCTAAAAAAAAATGAATTACAATAAGGTAGGTAACCACTGCGCAGCAGGCAAAATTTGTTTTGGGGTGCCCATGCCCTCAATAATTTATCTCAAATTCAATAAAAACCATGAATACTCGAGAAAATGTTTCTTTTCTTATATATAGTATATATTTTCAGAGTTAATTTTGACGGGCTGGTATTACTCCGGCCCTTCGGGCTCGCGTATAACTTCGGCCTTTCGGGCTCGTATTATTCCAGCCCTTCGGGCTGGTATTACTCCGGCCCTTTCGGGCTTGTATTCCTCCGGCCCTTCGGGCTCAATTTTTTGAGGGAGGCTTTGCCTCCCCTGCCTCTTCTGACGAGCCGCCACTGATGTACAAAGACACAAAGAAAATATTAAATTTAATAGAGCTAAACAAACATTCTTGAAAAATTTAAAAAAATTAATTACACATAACTACTGAAAACTATAATATTAAATATATTTACAATATATTATCTAATGTAATGAGTATTTATACCTATAAGGTACTTTACACGTGGTAGTAGAAAAATTATTTTTTCTACAAACGTCACTAAAAGTGTCATTTTTAACGGATGCTGTCAGTGTCTAAAATGCCATTTTATGACACTGGTGTTAAAAGTAAGTAATCACTTCTAGCACTGATCAGAAAATATAAAAACATAGGAAATTTTATATCAAAGTAAAATATTTATTTAATTAAATTAAAATTAGCGAAACTGCAATTAGAATAAGAAACTCCATGGCCAATCTCATTGGTAGCAAATACTGAATTTATTTTGGTAAAACTTGTACCAGGAGAGTAAAGAGCAATGTTATTCTCCGAACTTTTGGGCAGAATTTGATCCGCAATGTTCTTTTGTATGAAAACTCGTACTGTTGCTTTGACTTGCTAGGCAATAATTCGAAAGTAGCTTTATTGGCAGCTTCTTCAATTTCCGCCGGGAGAAATTCATTGTCTTGATCACTTTCCATCGCCCAGAAAATAAACTACAATGAAACTGGATGAAACCACGCAAAAACCAAAAATTGTGCAGAAACCGTAAGCAAAAATTCGTGATTATTTGACGTTATTAATCAACAATGACAAACAGAGATGACAAATAAAAATAAACAAATTCGTTTTTTTTTCTTGCCAGCAACCTATTTCATAAATAAATTAGATGAAAGATTTGAAATTGAGGATTTCAAGGATGCGTTAATTTGGACTTTTAAACAGTGTTTGTAGAAAAAATAGTGTATGATATTCGTGCTAAAAGTGATTTTATTTTGTTCTTTTCACAAAATAAAATGTCACTTTTAGCACTTATATCATAAATAACTATTTTATAATTCTTTCTCCTTTTTTCCCATATTTGTAGGGCATGTTTTTTGATAGGATCAATCAAATCTTTATTGGTGGTCCGAGACAAAAATGTTGAAAACTTGCTGTCTCTGCCTCTTAGAATTTTATTTACACTTTTGCACCACCAATAAAGTGAACATCTTGTAACCAGTTTACACACTCTTTCACCTAACTTGTGATTGGGACAACAAGTATTTTGAATGATAGCTCTTTAAGGCCAGCATCTGAAGAGCTAATGTCATATTTGAATATATTTTCATCACGGCCTTCGCCATAATTTCTACTACTCTGTATGCAAAAGTCGTTGTGATTCGGCTCACTGGCAGGCACCGAGAATGATTTTTAATATTGTGATATTTTCCCATATATAATATCACAAGAGAAAAAAATTTGTCGGCAAAATTTTCGAAAGGTATGAAAGTTTGTTGCTTGGCAATTTCGCGAATGACATTTTTGACAAAATCACGAGCCGTCAGGCGAGTAGAGAACTGAGTGGACACCTGACAAAAAAAAAAAAAAATACTTATTTATCAATAGTATATTATTGAATCCGAAACTAGGAAAATGCTTTATTGCTGGTCAAGAGGTTATATGGATAACCTAAACCTCGAGACTGCCACGAAGTTTTCCGCTGAGGTTTGTATAAAATTTTATTTTCAACCCTTAATTTCTGAGAATGAGATTTTTTCTACGAAATCCTTCATATCTTTTGATAATGGGAAATATTCCTTAGAAAAAATCAGCTTTTACTTTTTTCTTTGTCAGTGTCAGTATCAAATGAGATAACGAGCAGGGAAATAGGGACGGAAACGTATATGCCTGCCTAGGTAGGCATATGCATTGCCGTCCCGTTAAAATGTCAAATTACAGAAATGTGACACTTTCAAGATTTTAAAAAGTCTGTAATGTCGATATTACATATACGGTTGAAAATAATAGTATATTTCAATCCGAAGTGGGAAATGCTTCAATGCTGGTCAAGAGGTTATATAGTTTATCGAGTCGCGTAGCGTTGGGATAAACTGAACCTCAAGACAGCAATGAAGTTTTCTGTCGAGGTTTAGGAAAAAGTCAGTGATGTCAACATTTGATATATAGTGGAATAAAATCACTGCTCTAACTCGCTGTTTTCTGAGGGTAGGTGATTCTGAGGTATAACCAGATGAAACCTATATCATCTTTGTAGAGGACAATTTGGGGCATAGAAAATGGGAATGTACAACTTTTTTTAGTACGACTGAACTTTGAAATCGGCCCTTAAACGTGACTGAGCTCGAATTTGAAAAACTATGTTTTTCTAAACATTACCCGCTGTATTAATTTAAGCATACAATCTAAAATTCTGATTTTTTGCACACTTATACTTGAAATATGAGCGCCTCTAATGACAGTTCAGAAATTTCGAAAAGGCTCAAGGTTTTTTTGTTAAAAAGTTAGGAATATAGAATTATCAAAATCGTGCATCTAAAACTTCACCCTGCGGCCAGCTATGTGAATTATTGAAAATTTCTATACATATATATCGGATAAAATGTAGTAAAAACATTGACTAAGTATTTAGAAAAAAAAATTAAGGTGCTAACTTTAACGGTTATAGAAATATAAGTATTTATCCAAGAGCCCTGGGGTGCGCTCAGCCCATCGTGAACATTCACCGAGAGGTGCATTTTCCGACTTTTCCAGTTTTGTGCGTTCGTATGCAAGAAACAGCTAAGTCTGATTTATTATCAAAGTTTGAACAATATTCAACAGTCGCTTCTCTTCGAACTGATGTTAAACAAGGGTGTGACTAAAAAAAGCAACTTAAGCTACTTAAATCAAGAAAAAAATTTAAGATCTCCCGTGGAAACCGCAGTCTTTCATTCAACATACTATCCGAGAAAATTCTTCATGAAAATAAATTTTTTCAGGAACTTGTGACGTCACACCGGCTAACCGCCGAAATCATATGCTTCTGTTTATTCGGTGGTTGAACTTTTAAGTGGTTGCAATTTGCTTTAAGTGAAATCGTTGACTTTTGTCTTGGAAAATTTTACACATATTTTAACTGTGCCTCCGAAGCCAGTGTGACGTCACAGCCTAGGCGTTTGTCACTTTTAACCACCCTTATACTCGAAAACGGTTCATCGTAGCAAGATGCGGTTCAAATATTTGTTCTTAGATTTTTTCGCACTAAAAATTCATTTTGTTATAATTCACTTATAATAGATAGCATGGTACTTATTCAAGGACTAAATGATGAAGCATTTTCAACTTAACTTTTAATGAACTCGCATGTATTTTTCTGAAGCAAAATCTTTCACTTGGTCGAAGGTATATGAACTATGAGGCACAAGGATAACGGTGGTTTTTATAGGTCAAGTTTTTGGAAAGACGCAGAAGAAGTAACTTCGGAGATACGTATGCGTATGAAGTTTCTAGAAAGAGAAAAGTGATGAAGTTTCGGAATTTTTTAAAATTGTTAGAAAATGAATAATCCCTATTGAAATTTGTAACTGGTTATATTTTGGAACATTTAGCTGACAAATAGAAGAAACTCTGATTATCACTGGTGGTTTTGAAAACCCAGAGTTTTGCTTTTCTGTCAACAAGGCTGGTGTAACCGTGTAACCGAATTGAAAGATTTGAAATCGATTCATGATTAGGGCTGGGCGATTATCAAAATAAATAATCGATTATCGATTATTAAAAATAATCGATTATTTACGATTAATCGAAAATAATCGATTAATCGAAAATAATCGATTAATCGAAAATAATCGATTATTCGAAAATAATCGATCAATCGAAAATAATCGATTAATCAAAAATAATCGAATAATCGAAAATAATCGAATAATCAAAAATAATAATAATAATGACCAAGGGCCGACCAATAACTGGCCGACCAATGGGATTATAGATTGCGTTATTATCCGCGAAATTGCATACATAACAGTTTATCAGAAGGTGAATAAACCGGCCCTTAGATAGGTATGCAAACAAAAACAAAACATAAAATTATCTCAAAAAATAATAGATTAATCGTAAATAATTGATCAATTGAAAATAACCGAATAATCGAAAATAATCGATTAATCGAAAATAATCGATTAATCGAAAATAATCGATTAATCGATAATAATCGATTAATCGATAAATCGAAAATAATCGATTAATCGAAAATAGTCGAGTAATCGAAAATAATCGATTAATCGAAAATAATCGATTATCGATTATTTGAAAATAAAATAATCGACTAATCGATTAATCGATTAATCGATTATTTTGCCCACCCCTATTCATGATGAGACTGATGCACGATTTATAATCCATGTCTTATATGAATATCAGATACTTCACCAAAAAAAAGTGTTGGTGAAGTCTGCAGATGCAAATGTTCTGGTATTACTTATTTACCACTATTCTGAATTTATTGAAGTAAGTTCTTTGAAAGAAACCTACCTTTCTATGGAATTAGGACAAGGGAATAAAAAACGGATCGTTCCAATAAATAGTGCAGAAACTGGAAAATGAAGTTTATAAATGTTTACCAGCGTTGCATGTGTCAACAGTCAACAGGATGCGATACCACAAATGCAAAGGCAAACAATGTATTTTCTAAAAATCTTGGAACCTTATATTGCCACCAAATTTGCATTGGCCCTATTCAGAAATAAGAACGAGGCCCTAAAAACCCTCGATAAATTGAGATATTAATTGACCACAACTTCCAATAAATCCGCTTCTGAACTTCTACCCACAGATGATGCATTTTACCAGCATGTACTGAGCTAGATGTATACCTAGATAACAAAAGGAGCTGTATTTATGCGATAAACAAAATTTCAGATGCATAATATATCAACTGCGCATATGGATATCCAGTCATATACCTATTATGCCTATACTTTTGACCCTGTTAACTTTGGTTGGACTAGGAATAATGGAATTTTTGAGCCTGTTTTGATGACTGCTGATCCCATACTAATGGATATAAGGCAACTAATGAATGTCTTCTGCGAAGATAAATTATGTCAAAATAATAAATGTGTCTGCTTGAAAGAGGGTTTAACATGCTGCAGCGATTGTTCCTGCAAAAGTTGTCAAAATAATGTTCCTGATTTATATGAGGATGACGAAGGTGAAAATATTTAAACTATTCAATCAATTATGTTTATTGATTTTTTTATTTTATTTCTAGATGTAACGCTAACGCACTAACGCAGATGATTTCCAGAATAGTAGCCGCTAGCCGCTATTAGCCGCATCAGAGCGCATTTCAAAGCTCCCGGATAAAAATTCATATTTCTATAACCGTTAAAGTTAGCGACTTAATTTTTTTTTCAAAAACTTCGTCAATGTTTTTACTACATTTGATTCGATATATATGTACAGAAATATTCAATAATTCACATAGCTCGCCGCACGGTGAAGTTTTAGATGCATGATTTTGATAATTCTATATTCCTAACTTTTTAACAAAAAAACTTTGAACCTTTTCGAAATTCCTGAACTGTCATTAGAAGCGCTCATGTTTCAAGTATAAGTATGCAAAAAATCAGAATTTTAGATTGTATGCTTAAATTAATACAGCGGGTAATGTTTAGAAAAACGTAGTTTTTTAAATTCGAGCTCAGTCACGTTTAGGGGCCGATTTCAAAATTCAGTCCTACTAAAAAAAGTTGTACATTCCCATTTCCTATGCCCCAGAGTGTCCTCTATAAGATGATATAGGTTTAATCTGGTTATACTTCGGAATCACTCAAAGTCATAATTTCATTGTGATTTTACTCCACTAATATGTTTAAAAATGATATAATAAACTTGGTTTCTTAATAAAAAATTGAAGCAAGACAAACTGTAGACAAGTTTAGCAGTACGCAGTACGTATTTATTCACATCGGTATTGGAAACCGGAAAAAAGTAAAAAAACAAGTACGTGCAAGTAAAAATAGGAACCAAATACCTAACATATTGCCATTTCCTATGGGCTGGAACTCTGTAAACGGATAGAGATCGTTATCCCTATTGCTATGGCTGTCTTCTTCTCTCTTTTCGAAGTCAATAGAGAGAGACGTCAATAGAGATAGAGAAATTATTTCTATTCGTTACAGCCCTGATATCTATTTTCCGATACCTATATGCCGTGCCGGTAAATAAGAAAGTGCATATTTTCTGGCCGGTCGTAAAAATAAATATTATTTGTTCGTGAATTAGGCGTATGATCAAAAACTTCACTGTCATTTAAGAATTAAATTTGTATTTGTAATATCAAATTTCTGAAAAATTTTATAACTGCTCCTTAAAATAGGTAGGTACCTACTCTAGAGGTATGAATATATTACCATAATAGGTATGTTACTATCATTCCTAATGAAAATATATCTAATGTTGGGTTTATCCGGTTTTTCCAATGGTTTTTACCTTGAACCGAACCAATAACAGGTATAATTAGCTCCCCAACAATAAAGAACCCTTGTCTCAATTCTAGACTATGCAAATAGGGACATAACCTATAGGTGTGAATTATCATATTTCTTGGCATTTTTAGATATAGGCCAGGGCAGATAATTTTTTTCGTAATATAAAATAGGTATAACAGCAAACGATGCGTTTTTAGGACCCTCTATTAGACATCGCGAACAACCACCTAAAAAAAATGTTTTCTTATTCAAATTGACCTGGCGGATCCGATTTTGGAGTTCGCCAGTCAATCTGGAATTGCGAAACTGGTCAAAACCGGCATTTTCCAAAAAATTACCAATTTTATGGATTTTTCTAAATTTTTATTCAACACGCTGTATCTCCCTTAGTTTTAGTCCGATTAAATTGAAATTTTTTATAGAGCCAATTCAGACCTTTGTTATCATGACTGACATAACAGAAATGCAGAAAAAAAATTATGAGTCTCTATAATATATTTTTTAAAAGTTAATGACACGAAAATTGTTAAAATTGCAGCCAGAAATACTCGATCGAGAAAACTTTTTTGTTTTTGAAGATAGATGTATATAGTAAGCGACAAGGTTGTAGCCAAAGAACCAAAGTAGTTTTTTTATTCTTGTGATTTTTTTGATAACTTACTCAGTTTTTAAGCAAACGGATCCCCAATATAGAAGAAAACTGCGGTCGCCATGCGTATTCGTTTGCAGTTTCAGAGGGCAGGGTTAATAACCAATAATAACCCATTCAATAATACCTAATCGGGGGTTTATTTCAAAGTTCATTTAGTAAATTTTAATTTTGGAGAAGGAGAAATATGTAAAATAAAGTTTTAAATTTTCATAAAGGCAATTGACACCGGCAGTGGTTTAAAATGTTTGTTTAAATAGATTCGATTGAAAATATCATTCATGATGTTATTTATGTCCAGTGTTTTTTATCATACTCATTTGTTCCTGATTCAGCTGCTTCTCTAATTAATTTTTAGATTGAGCGATGACAACAAATAACATTGAGTGTTCTGATGTTAACTTAGTATCAGAGGTCAGGAGCATGAAAACTTAAGACGGTATTTGTGGGAAAAACGCTTGGATATGATATGGTATAGCTATCGTATGCTAATCAGAAGAATTTTTTCAACTGAAGAAACAGTTTTCTTAGCAGAGCACTATTTCCGGATTCCGAATTTAGAAGGAATAAAGGCTCACCTTTGTATGTTCAGTACTGTTTATTTTGGCGGACACTGTATATTTCATTATTTATTCACGTGATATGAAAATTCTAAAAATTTATGCTCCAGAAGTACACGAAGCGTTTCTAAAAGGAAACTTTAACATTCAATTAAAAAAATGAGGTGCTTAACGGCCGGCGTTTGGACGGATATGGGCTTAGAACAAACATACATAGACTTTTCATATCACGTAAATAATCAGGTATATATGATTTGTAGTGTAGTATTTGTAGTGTCCAGCAAACACCATAAAAAGCCTAAAAAGGAGCATTTTCTCTACAGATAGTAAATGCTGGTTCTAATCTCCGCTACGTTCTGCAATTATATACCACTGTAGTATACATATCATATTTATGTACTGCAGCCAGAAAAGAGCAGTGGGGTTATTTTCAAAAGTTTCTTTGTTTTCTTAAAGGCTTATTTTTTTTTTTTTTCAAACTACAGATATTAGCATAGCATACGATAGCTCTACCATATCCAAACGTTTTCCCCTCAAATACCGTTTTCAGTCTCCTCTGTTACTAAGTTAACATCGGAACATTCAATGTTATTTATTGTTGTCATTACCCAATCTAAAAATTAATTAGAGTAGGAGCTGAATCAGGAACAAAGATGTGAACACTGGACAAAAATAACAACATGAATGATATTTGAATGGATGAATCGATTTAAACCACTATTGTTGTCAATTACCTTTATCAAAATTTAAAACCTTATTTTACATATTTTTCCTTTTCCAAAATTAAAATTCACCAAATGAACTTTGAAATAAACCCCCGATTATTATCGAATAGGTTATTATTAGTGCAAAACAAAAAACAAATCTCTGCCCTCTAAAACTACAATACGCTTGGGACCGCTTGTGCAGTAAGTAGTCCAGTACCTATACGTGGCCTGACTTGCCGCGGCCGCGTTAGTTTTTTTTCTATATTGGGGATCCGTTTTCTCGAAAAGGTAAGTAAGTAAAAAAAAGTAAAAAAATCACAAAAATAAAAAAACTTCTTTGGTTCTTTGGCTACAATTTTGTCGCTTACTATATACCTATAGTCCAAGAAACGGGGATCTTAAAAGAGGGTTTACCTCAACATAATTAGAAGTTAACATTTTTTGGGGGGGATCGGTTAATTTTCATGTGCTTAATAACATATTAAGTTTGCGACCTTGTATTTCCATAGGGTTTTTAGTTAGGGGTGGTTTTTAGGGGTAATTTGCGGTTTATGGAGAACGCTGCACAAAGGGATGGTCCAATAGCAAAAAGTTTCAAATGAATGTTGTAGCTGAAGTTTTTTGCTATAAAAAACTCAGCGACAGCACCCTTCTATCTTCTATAGTTTTTTTTTCTGTAGCGTCTTGAATACTAGCATGTTTTTATTCAAGGTCACTGAATCAACGTTTTACCTGTTTGCGCGCGTTTGATGCAGCAACTGCTAAATGCCTAATCCGATTTCAATTTTTTAAGCACCACATTATTGCTAATGAAATGTACTCTCCAATGCTTTTTTGTTCGAATTTTTTGCTTGAAAATTAAGCGAGTACGAACTTGGCTAATTTGCGAGGAAGTTGTAAATTGCATCGAAAACTACCCCTTTCTTCCATTCACTGTAATTTCTAAACGGGGCGAAATATTTGGTGACAGTTTTCGACAATCGGCAGCCCATTTATTCCTCTTATATTGCCCTAACGGATTTTTTTGTTGTTAATTACTCAATGACTTATTGGCCTGAACACGTCGCGCGGAATTTTTCAAAAAGTCGAAAAAAATTAAAATTGTCGCACAGCGCTGAAATTTGGTACGATGGCATTATTTATTGTTCTCATGAATATACTGAAACTTTAATGGTTGCAGCAGTCATGTGAAGCAATTAAAATTTCAGTATGTTCATAAAAACAATAAAAAGAGCCATCGTACCAAATTTCAGCGCCGTACGACGATTTTAATTTTTTTCAACTTTTTGAAAAATTCCGCGCGACGTGTTCAGGCCTATACGTCATTGAGTAATTAACGAAACAAAAAATCCGCTGGGGCAATATGAGAGGAATAAATGGGCTGCCGATTGTCGAAAACTGTCACCTAATATTTCGCCCCGTTTAGAAATTACAGTGAATAAAAGAAAGGGGTAGTTTTCGATGCAATTTACAACTTTCTCGCACATTAGCCAAGTCGGTGCTCGCTTAATTTTCAAGCAAAAAATTCGAACAAAAAAGCATTGGAAAGTGCATTTCATTAGCAATAATGAACAATAAAAAATTGAAATCGGATTATGCATTTAGCAGTTGCTGCATCAAACGTGCGCAAACAGGTAAAACGTTGATTCAGTGACCTTGAATAAAAACATGCTAGTATTCAAGACGCTGCAGAAAAAAAACTATAGAAGATAGAAGGGTGCTGTCGCTGAGTTTTTTATAGCAAAAAACTTCAGCTACAACATTCATTTGAAACTTTTTGCTATTGGCCCATCCCTTTGAGCAGCGTTCTCCATAAACCGCAAATTACCCCTAAAAACCACCCCTAACTAAAAACCCTATGGAAGTACAAGGTCGCAAACTTGATATGTTATTAAGCACATGAAAATGAACCGATCCCCCCCAAAAAATGTTAACTTCTAATTATGTTGAGGTAAACTTCCTTCATTGCTTGGCCTACTATATCTATCTTCAAAAACAAAAAAGTTTTCTCGATCGAGTATTTCTGGCTGCAATTTTAACAATTTTCGTGTCACTAACTTGAAAAGAATATATTATGGTAACTCGTAATTTTTTTTCTGCATTTCTGTTATGTCAGTCGTAATAACAAAGGTCTAAATTGGCTCTCGAAAAAAATTCAATTCAATCGGACTAAAACTAAAGGAGATACAGCGAGTTGAATAGAAATTTAGAAAAATCTATAAAATTGGATATTTTTTGGAAAATGCCGGTTTTGACCAGTTTCGCAATTCCAGATCAACTGGCGAACTCCAAAATCGGATCCGCCAGGTCAATTTACATAAGAAAACATTTTTTCTAGGTGGTTGTTCGGGATGTCTTATAGAGGTTGCACGTTAGACGTTGCTCGTTCTCCGACTAAGATGCTAAAAACCAAAAATGCAACATCTAATTACTTTTAGGGGATTTTATAAACAATATTTAGTGCAAAAATAGGTTTTTTTTTTGTTTATTTCACTGTATTTCGAAAACTAAGGATCGGATGGCTTTGCTACTGTGGCAATACTTTTTGATAATAATAATAATAATAAACTTTGATAATATATTCACGGCATTCAGAGAAATGGCTCATGTTATATTTATTTTTCATATTAGTTGTATTAATTTTTCTTGATTTGATTTTTTCTTTTTATTATAAACCGAAAACAGCGAAATTTTGGTCGAAAATTTTAATCTATGCAACCATTATATTTTCAACATTTTTTCATCAATAAAAATACGTAAAACAAAAAATGACGCTACATTATTTCATACTGTAGAATAAAGTCCTAAAAGTGAATCAAATAATGTATGAGTATAGCAAGGTAAATCGACTAGACCTGGGAAACGATACAGAGTAGTCTGTTAGTTTCTGTTGTAGAAGACTATTAGATGAAATGTCAGTTTTTCATCTTATTCTTCTCTACAATTTTTGTCTAAAGTGGAGATGCTCAAAGTGACCTTAATGCGATTTTTGCACTTTTTTCTTTAAATTTCTAAGCCATTTTCTGGATATTGGAAATAGTTTTCTTTTTCCATTTTTGCTTCTATAATAAATTTTGATACGATTGTGATAATAGAGGTATTTTGATTGGTACTGACTGTTTCTTTGACGCCGCCTAAACAAACCTAGTGATGATTGCAAATTGCAATCAGTTTGTGCAGTTTATTCAGATCGAAAGAATACCTGGAATGAAGGAAGACTCAGATATCTAACACAAAGCGGCCGTCTTAGTTGAGGCAAAGTCTTGAAGAATGTGTGAATGGGAAAAAAATAGAATTGAATATATTAGTTTTATTATTTTGTAATTTCTTTGAGAATCTTTTGTTTCCATCCCCACTCTCCACTCTCATACCTGGATTTTGGATATCGGATGGCTCATTTAATAAATTACCCCGTACGAAATGATAAATTTATGCAGGACTTTATTCTGAGCCGTTTCTCTTTTTCCTAATTTTGTTTTTTTATTTAGGCAATTCCCTAATAAATTGCCCCAATTTTTGACCCATATTACCAACTCATTTTAAAATGGTAAAACACAATTTTTTCCATAAAAGTGAAACCGTGATAAGTTTTTACTTTTTTATTTTTTAATTTGAAAATATTTAAAGAAATAAAAACTTTAATTAGCCGGGTTTAAAATATCCGCAGACCTATCATGACATAGATCGAGTTTTGGTGCTAAAGTCTATTTAATTGCAGTTGATAGCATAAATCATCATAAAACAATCGTAAGCCATGATAGGCGCGACGACGACAGGTATGTGGTCACCACAGATATTCGAGATTCCTACAAAAAAATGATTTCTTTTTCACCCGTGTGAAGTTAACACGCCGCTCCAGCACGCCAAAGTAAAAAGTTAAAAAAATGGTGTTTCACGTTCAAATTTGGAGGGATGCTTGCTCAAGGGATGCTTTATCTTCCCTCAAAAGGAAAATTCCTTACAAGCCGTCGAACTTAGGAAAATCAGCGCTTATATGTAAAAATAATGAAAAATTCATATTTTCTTATTTTTTCTTTAGACTCCTAGATGGTGTTTCACGTTCAAATTTGGAGGGATGCTTGCTCAAGAGATTTTTTATCATCCCTCAAAAGGAAAATTCCTTACAAGCCGTCGAACTTAGGAAAATCAGCGCTTATATGGAAAAATAATGAAAATTTCATATTTTCCTATCTTTTCTTCAGACTCCTAGATGGTGTTTCACGTTCAAATTTGGAGGGATGCTTGCTCAAGGGATGCTTTATCTTCCCTCAAAAGGAAAATTCCTTACAAGCCGTCGAACTTAGGAAAATCAGCGCTTATATGTAAAAATAATGAAAATTTCATATTTTCTTATTTTTTCTTTAGACTCCTAGATGGTGTTTCACGTTCAAATTTGGAGGGATGCTTGCTCAAGGGATGCTTTATCATCCCTCAAAAGGAAAATTCCTTACAAGCCGTCGAACTTAGGAAAATCAGCGCTTATATGGAAAAATAATGAAAATTTCATATTTTCTTATTTTTTCTTTAGACTCCTAGATGGTGTTTCACGTTCAAACTTGGAGGGATGCTTGCTCAAGGGATGCTTTATCATCCCTCAAAAGGAAAATTCCTTACAAGCCGTCGAACTTAGGAAAATCAGCGCTTATATGGAAAAATAATGAAAATTTCATATTTTCCTATCTTTTCTTCAGACTCCTAGATGGTATTTCACGTTCAAATTTAGAGGGATGCTTGCTCAAGGGATGCTTTATCTTCCCTCAAAAGGAAAATTCCTTACAAGCCGTCGAACTTAGGAAAATCAGCGCTTATATGTAAAAATAATGAAAATTTCATATTTTCTTATTTTTTCTTTAGACTCCTAGATGGTGTTTCACGTTCAAATTTGGAGGGATGCTTGCTCAAGGGATGCTTTATCATCCCTCAAAAGGAAAATTCCTTACAAGCCGTCGAACTTAGGAAAATCAGCGCTTATATGGAAAAATAATGAAAATTTCATATTTTCCTATCTTTTCTTCAGACTCCTAGATGGTGTTTCACGTTCAAATTTGGAGGGATGCTTGCTCAAGGGATGCTTTATCATCCCTCAAAAGGAAAATTCCTTACAAGCCGTCGAACTTAGAAAAATCAGCGCTTATATGGAAAAATAATGAAAATTTCATATTTTCTTATTTTTTCTTCAGACTCCTAGATGGTGTTTCACGTTCAAATTTGGAGGGATGCTTGCTCAAGGGATGCTTTATCATCCCTCAAAAGGAAAATTCCTTACAAGCCGTCGAACTTAGAAAAATCAGCGCTTATATGGAAAAATAATGAAAATTTCATATTTTCCTATTTCTTCTTCAGACTCCTAGATGGTGTTTCACGTTCAAATTTGGAGGGATGCTTGCTCAAGGGATGCTTTATCATCTCTCGAAAGGAAAATTCCTTACAAGCCGTCGAACTTAGGAAAATCAGCGCTTATATGGAAAAATAATGAAAATTTCATATTTTCTTATTTTTTCTTTAGACTCCTAGATGGTGTTTCACGTTCAAATTTGGAGGAATGCTTGCTCAAGGGATGCTTTATCATCCCTCGAAAGGAAAATTCCTTACAAGCCGTCGAACTTAGAAAAATCAGCGCTTATATGGAAAAATAATGAAAATTTCATATTTTCCTATTTTTTCTTTAGACTCCTAGATGGTGTTTCACGTTCAAATTTCGAGGGATGCTTGCTCAAGGGATGCTTTATCATCCCTCAAAAGGAAAATTCCTTAGAAGCCGTCGAACTTAGAAAAATCAGCGCTTATATGGAAAAATAATGAAAATTTCATATTTTCCTATTTTTTCTTCAGACTCCTAGATGGTGTTTCACGTTCAAATTTGAAGGGGTGCTTGCTCAAGGGATGCTTTATCATCTCTCGGAAGGAAAATTCCTTACAAGCCGTCGAACTTAGGAAAATCAGCGCTTATATGGAAAAATAATGAAAATTTCATATTTTCTTATTTTTTCTTTAGACTCCTAGATGGTGTTTCACGTTCAAATTTGGAGGAATGCTTGCTCAAGGGATGCTTTATCATCCCTCGAAAGGAAACTTCCTTACAAGCCGTCGAACTTAGAAAAATCAGCGCTTATATGGAAAAATAATGAAAATTTCATATTTTCCTATTTTTTCTTCAGACTCCTAGATGGTGTTTCACGTTCAAATTTGGAGGAATGCTTGCTCAAGGGATGCTTTATCATCCCTCAAAAGGAAAATTCCTTACAAGCCGTCGAACTTAGGAAAATCATCCCTTCAATGCAAGCAAAATGAATAAGAATGTCTCATCAGGGTTGCTAAAAATTGTGCCTAGGAATTTATATTTTATTGGTACCATCATAAACCACGATACAATAGCAGTTTTGTAAAGGGGACGATGGAATAGGGCAAGCTGTGGCAAAATATAGGTATAGCAGAACAATGTTGCCAAGTAATTTAACAGAAACAAAGTCTTTCAAAATTTTTTTAGGAATCGGAAGGTTTATTATTTGTAAAAAAACGTTTCAAAACGAAACTAGGCTGATAATATATAATTTTGTCTACAAACGTAAAAAATAACAAGGTTCGCGCATTGATTGTAGCTGTTTACGGAAACTATGATCGGGTTAGCCGATCACCAGCTGACATACTTTGTCTTTTTTCAATCGTATTCATTGAAACAAAATACAAAACAAACAGCTAGTGATCAGGTTAACCTGATCATGGTTTCCGCAAACGGCTAGCAATATGCGAAGTGACACTTTTTCGAAATACATAGGGGATGTTTGTGTTTTGACCTTTCTGTTAGGTACAGTTGTATTCATAAAAAAAGCGTACAAGGATTAGAATGAGAGGTGAGTTTTGTCATATGATTAACATGGTACAGGTATACTCTCACTCTAATTCGTGTACGCTTTTTTTATGAATACAACTGTACCTAGTGAACGAAGAAAAATCGAAAACACCAGTTATTTTCAAATTTTTACAAAAACACTTTTGACACATATGAAGTTTGTAGGAACAAAAAATAATAAAAAAGGAACCGTGAATGAAAGGAAAAAAATTGCGGCGTGCACCGGTAGAAAATATTTGCCAGATTTGGAATTCCAAAAATATTACGTACGGATAATGGACCCCAATACAATTGTTTATTCTTCAAAAATTTTGCAAAAACTTATGTATTTGAATGGCGTTCAAGCAGCCCATATCATGCACAATCAAATGGTTTGGCAGAAAGTGGTGTTAAAACAGCTAAAAAGATTCTTAAAAGGTCAGAGAATTTCAACTTAGGATTACTTGCCTACAGAAATACACCTCTGAGTTGTGGCGCGAGTCCAAGTCAACTTTTGATGGGAAAAAATTTACGAGAGCAAATAGAAGTTCCAAAATCATTTTTGAAATCAAAATTGCCAGATTTAAAAAAAATTAACGAGAATAAGGAAAAAGAGAAGAAGCAACAGAAATACTATTTTGACCAAAGACATAGAACGCGGAATGTTGGACAATACGATAGAGGGCAGAGGGTATGGATTTCAGATAATCAAAAAGAAGCATTCGTTCAAGATGAAGTGGCTCCTCGATCTTATAAGGTTGAAACAAACAATGGACAGATATATAGAAGAAATAGAAGATATTTAAAACGTTTACCTAATCTGTAAAATCATATTTATTATGTATTCTTTTGTTGTTACTTAGTTAAGTTTGTGTTTGTGAAGAAAGGGGGATGCCCGCCGGAGGCGCGAAATTTTTCGGGGTGCCACGCCCAGAAGTGTTTATTTTAGGCCGTTAAAAAAATAATTTATTGTAAGTGATCGTATGAGTTATGTGATAATGTGATGTGTTTACCTACCAATAACTAAAAATATTGTTAAGGGATTTCATATCTACCCTACCAAACAACCAACTAAGCTCAATTTAATACTTTTTTCGGTCTATCAAATCGTGGAAATTGAAGGATCTTATATCAATAAACTAGAAATTAAGTAACAAAGTAACTTACCTCGCTGAGTACATCGTCCTGGTCTAACAATTGTTTTTATACATAAATGTATTATAGTTTTCAATCTCACAGACACGTTTTGTATTGAAAGATAAGAGTAAGATGTGATTTTGAGTTTTGATGTTTTTTAATTTTTTCGGATAAATGTACTAAATCTTTAACGCCGGATTTTGTCCATTCTGATGCTTCATCGCTTCCAAATAACAAACAGGGAAAACAGTAAAGACTATTAATACAATGCTATTACTAACATCACAACCGCACAACCAGTCAGTTTTTCCGTAAGTTTCCATTTTAAAAGTTCGTTTATAATCACGACTTTTGCATTTTGTTATGTTGGTGATTATTAAATTTGGCTTTGGACGGCCGACACATTTGATTAGGATTTTTTCCTCCAAAGAAAGCGAAGAAAATTTAATTGTTTTTAAATATTGCACGCTAAGGCTATCGGGGTTCAGAAATCCCGCCATTCTACACACAGTTTTCAGTTAAATCGCGCTCGAAATCGAAATAAATATAAAACAACCCCTTCCGATCCCAAAGTGCACTGACTACATGTGCACACCAGCGTCACCAGCCAGCTTAAAACATCGAACGTCGCTAGACCTTCGCGGGGAACAAAGAGTGCGGGGGGGGCATAGTTCCACCAATTGGATTTAATATTGAAATGTGCAGTGAACGGGGGGGGGGGGGGGGGGGCGATCAGGCGACGCGGTGGACGCTGTGATTCCAGCGTTGCCGGTTGCGTTTGTTTTGCTGGCGCATTTGGCCACTAATTTTTTAAATTAATACTTTACAGGTAGAATGTTAAAATTTGAAGAATGATAAAATTAAATTTAAAGTTGTTTGATATTAATTTGGGAGTGCACGTGCACATGTGCTTTTATGGAGGAACCGCCACTCGGCGTGCGTATATGTACTGATAATAAAAAAATTCCCATGTGCTGCCAGTTTAATTGGACACACTGTCCTTTTACGGTTAAAAAACTTCAAAAAAGTGTATCAAAATTTTAGGACTGTGTTGAAAAAAAAAAAAGTAAGTTGATGTTGCTTGCAAGTAGTCGAAAATTCGGATATGAAATTCGACAATTTCATCTTATGGAAGAATAATAGTGGCAATTATTTGTTAAGCATCAATAATTACGTATAGGTACCAAACTAACTATGTCCATTGTCAAATTACCCGACCCTTCAGTAGACCAATAAGGAAATAAAATTTAGATGTTTAGGTACCTGAATATGCAAAATATTTTATAATTTTGTACTCAATTAATGACAAAACTTATCTCCGAACTTCAGTGCGAAAGGAACAATGGTCTTAGGATTGCTGTAGCAGGTAGCGCCATGGGCTGAAGAAATAATAAGCAATAATTGGAGATATCACAGATAGAGGATAGATGATTCAAATCGAAACGAAAATTTTAATATCAATTTATATCAACAAATTTATTTCATAAATAAATATAAAAGTTTTATACAATAACAAACTTTATAATAATAATAATATGTCTTTATATTTAGCACCAGGCTAATCTACAATTTTACTAATTATAAAAAAAATAACATAAAACAATACAAATGCTAATCTTTAAATTACAATCACAATCAGGTAGGTAGGTATACCCAGACCACAGTTAACTTACACCAAATGGGTATGTCATTGCACATGTAAATGAAAATCAGAACACGATAAACAACCCCTAACTGATAATCGTTATAATAAGTATTCCTATCAATATCACAGTAGGTGGACAAAATATATACATATACAATAATAATGACACTTATGGTGCATTTACATTCACTTCGAAGTCCAATTTGTCTTGAAATTGACGCGCTTGGCATATGGCGACAGTACAGATCCATTTACATTGAAATAAATTTGAAGTTCACTTCGAAGTGCACTTCATATTTGGGCGAGCTACTTGCCAAGGGCAAGCAGAAATTTGTCAAATGTCAAATTTTTAGGTTATTCATCATAATTCTCATTAAATTCTGACACTTTGACTCGACGTTTTTGTTCTGCAATGTAAATGATCAAATATCAAACGTCAAATTTAACTTGAAGTTGGAAGTGAATGTAAATGCTCCTTATTTATGGCCGTTTCCACCAACAATTTTAGGGAAGCCCTAACGATAAGTATTCCCTAAACTGACAGTTTTCCATGGAGAAATGTCAGTTTAGCGAATACTTATCGTTAGGGCTTCCCTAAAACTGTTGGTGGAAACGGCCATTAGATTCCACATTTAGCTCACAAAAAAAATCTATTACGGAGACAAACCCCCAAGGATCTTTTGAACCGAAACAATAATTATAAAAATAAAAATAATTCAGCCCATTAAGAAATCGATTGTTTTTTTTTCTTAAATACGTTGAAACCAGCTATATACAGAGTGCATCAATTTGCATCCGAATTCTTGCTAATTGTAAATCGAGATTTAGAGATACAGGGTAATTTGTAATAACACTGTAAATAAATTGTCAAAAATTTTGAAGCAATACAGGGTGTCCCAGCCGTAATTGAACCATTTTAAAAGCTAATATCCTCGAAACTGAGAAAGATGAAAGGATGCAGTTTGCAACACTGTTTTTAATTACCCAATACATTATTAGTTCGAAATAACAATCTTTTTTTGCTTTATACAGAGTGATAATAAAAAATTGAATTTTCATAACTCAAAAAACTCCAGTTTTCCCAAACTGAATACCCCGTATATTTTTACATTGCAAGAAAGCTTTTTTTCTAAGCTTCTCAATAATGTATAGTTGATGCTTTTATTTCTAGAACAAAGCTTGGTATGAGCTCTCGAACACGTGCTTGCCAGTTGGAAGTTTTAGTTATCACTCGGTATAATGCTAAAAAAGATTTTTATAACGGGCAAAAAATGTATCGGGATCGGGTAATTAAAAACATTGCTGCAAACCGCATCCTTTTATCTTATCTAGTTTTTTTAGAATATTAGCTATTAAAATGCTTCAGTTTCATCTGGGGCACCCGGTATTTTAAACCGATTATTGGAGAATTTAGTACAGCATCGTTTATGAAATGCCCAAAAATTACCAAACAGTAAAGACGAAACGTCGTAGAAATTTCATGAGTGAAATTACCAAAAAGCAACACACTTGAATAAAACCAAGAGAATAATTTTGCCTACATAATTTTTTCTTGAGTGATATTCGGCTGGACTATTTCACGAGAAAAACAAGCCAAATTTTCATTTGAAAAATTATTTTTCCTACAGCCGCGCGGAAAAATCGATTTTCCGCACTGATATGCGTGCGGAAAATGAGTTTTCCCGCACGGTGCGGTAAAACTTTTACCGCACTGATCTGTCAAAAAAAAAAGAAAAATTTTACATTTTTACGCCTGTAGGAAAAATATTGTACCTAACACTTGCGGAAAAATTCATTTTCCGCACTTGTTAGGTAAATAGCTATTTTTTAGGTGACACTTGTCAAACTCACTAGTTTTTTTACTCTAACCACACAAAATTTTGTCGCTGAAAACCATCATATCGGTTTTGTCCAGGTAGGAACATTTGCCAGTGTAAAACACTCTAGTGAAATAGTCATATA
Organism: Ceutorhynchus assimilis; assembly: GCA_917834065.1. Lineage (NCBI taxonomy): Eukaryota > Metazoa > Arthropoda > Insecta > Coleoptera > Curculionidae > Ceutorhynchus > Ceutorhynchus assimilis. The sequence continues at coordinate 33,882,398 of OU892283.1, read as the reverse complement.
TAATATCACAAGAGAAAAAAAATTGTCGGCAAAACTTTCAAAAGGTATGAAAATTTGTTGCTTGGCAATTTCGCGAATGAATTTTTGACAAAATCAGGTGCCGTCAGGCGAGTGATTTTATCAAAAATGTCATGAGCGAAATTGCCGAAAAACAACAAACTTGAATAAAGCCTTGAGAACAATTTTACTAACACAATTTTTTCTCGAGTGGTATTCCTCATGAATATTCCACGTAATATTTTGAAAATAAATAGAATGCAAAAATATGAATAAAAACTTCAAATTAAAAATATCAGTTTGACAAGGTCAAAAAATGGCCGCTGAAATACCTACCATGTTGTTGGTTTTGTCCAGGTAGGAACAGGTAGGAGTTTTGTCAGCAGGAAATCGGCCGTTTTTATGACATTTTGCCAATGTAAAACACTACACCATTTCCAAATTCGAGCGGCAGTAAATGACATTTAATAACCTAAATTGTAAACAAACTCCAGCCTTCCTATTTTTTGAAATGCCTTACCTGGACCAGTGCTCATGCACACCTCTATGGCATGCACGGAGGACATTTGATAGGTTGCAATGAAAATCCAGTTTGTCATTTACTGCTGCTAGAATTTGGTTCAACCATTTTTTTTTTTTTGTAGTGGAATAGTCTCTGAAATTATTAATTGACGGAATAAATATTTGAAAAAATATTTTTTAGCGCAAATCACCTTGTATCTCGAAATCTAACTAGAAATAATTGGCAACAACAAAAACGCTGCCTTAATACGCTTCAAGAATGGCCCTCAAATAACAATTATAGATTTTTTTAAATGTTTAATTTTGTATTCTTTTTCGATCCAGACGGTACTTTATCGGATTTAATATTCCGACTCACAGTTTTGCACCACGAATAGATTTTGGCGTTATACAAAATATCCAAAAATATTATTAAATGTTCAGTACAACAGGCCAAGGAATCTTTTCCAGAATTATTCAAGTATTTTTTAAATATTTTTAATGCCTTTTTTGAAAAAATGGGTTTTGAAATGTTTTTGGAAAATGTCCAATGCCGAATGGCAAAGAATTTTACCCGCCTCTGTAGGGACACAAACAAGGGCGGTTTAAAGGGGGGGGGGTAGAGGGGGTAATTACCCCCCCAGACAAAGATTTTTTTTAAACACTTAAGAATAAAATTTCAACAAAAGACAAGTTCTATAAAGTAAAGCATAGAAGGCATTGTATAAATTGATAGGCTCACCAGTATCGACGTACAGTTGCGATAAAAAAAAAGTAGTACAAGGAAAATCTCCAAAATTTCCTGGATTGAAAAAAAAAATATATATATATATATATACATTAATTTAATTCATAACCAAAAATGACATATTTTTGGCATTTTTCGACAAGCTTTTAACCTAGAAAGTTTCAGATGACATTATTTTGACATTTTTCCACCCGTTTTTAACCTAGAATACCTATGTCATTACTTGTCAAAAATTTTTATGTTACACCGGGAGCTCAAATTGGAGCTAATAATTTTTGTACTACTTTTTTTTGATCGCAACTGTACCTACTACTATACAGTGAAATAAAAGGTATTTCACTTGAAAAAAAAGCTATGGTTGTTTGAAATATCTGGTTTTGTGTACAGTTACAGTATTGCGAACACCCTATAGAATGTTATCAGATTTTCATAGGACCATGAAGTAAATGTAAGTATACACTAACAGCCTGCAAAAGATTTAGCTTAAGGATCTCAAATGAATGAAATGTGTTGGTTTTTGCTGATACATGCATTGACACATGCAAACTGCGTTTTTTTTTTAAAGTTTCAAATATTTCAAAAAGTACTTGAATGTAGAAATTTTCCTACATTCGAATACATGAAATCTGAATGTTTTTTATGAAGATAAATTATGCGAAAACTTGTAACGTCACACCGGCTAAACGCCGAAATGCCAGCCTCCCGTTCGTTCAGTCCTCAGTGAACCGTGCCCTATACTTTGAGTGGTTGCCATTCGCTCTAATGAGATCGTGGACATTTGTTTTGAAAAATTCTTGCACGTGTTAAAACTGTACTTCCAAAGCCGGTATGACGTCACAGCCTAGGCGTTCGTAACTTCTGATGGGTTCAAATTTCAATCCAATTATTGGCTTGATTTCAATACAGTAAATAAATTCATGATCAATATTATGCAATAAATTATCAGTAGTGAGCACAGAGTCAGAAAGTGGGACACCCGTTTTTTCCTATTGTAAAACGGGTTCACCCAGCTATACCTAAGGCAATGACAGGAATTGTCATATTTGACAAAAAATCCATTGAAAAGAAAAGACTGATTTACGCAAAATAGACTGATTTATGCAAAATTACAAGACCTGTCAGTCGAGTGTCCCACTTTTTGGGTTAGTGCAAACTTCGATTTTTTGAAAAAGTTTCAAATATTTCAAAAAGGGTCGAGTTTCTATAGAAATTTATAGATTTGCTCACAGATGTGCACATAATTGATCCATTAGTATAGGTATAGTATAGGTAGTTATATACAGGGTGAGTTACTAAGCGCGCGGTGGTCCATATCTCCTATACTAACGAAAATCGAAGAAAAAACTAAATACAAAACTTGTAGATAAACATAAGTACTACATTCCTAAATTATTTTACACTATACAGGGTGGCCCAATAACTAGTAGTGACACAAAGTTATGTTTTTATAAATGACTCCCCCTATATATTATGACATTACTGGATTCTGCGGAAATCTTCAACTGTTTCGGAAATATTGACAGTTGAAAACTGACTTTTTTGCATGTCTGACAGACTGTAAAACCTGAACGGTTAATTTTACAAGAAAATGGATTTTATACTCCTATCTTAGTTTTTCATAAACTATCATTTGACACCAATCTTGAATTTAATTCATGATTAAAAATTCCGCCTAAATTATTAATCTTCGGTTAAATTCAAAGTTGGTGGCTAAAAATCTAAGATAGGAATGTAAAATCCGTTTTCCTCTAAAATTAACCGTTTAGGTTTCACAGTCTGTCAAAATGCAAAAAAGTCAATTTTCAACTGTCAATATTTCCGAAACAGTTGAAGATAGATATATGACATTGTACATGAAATATGTCTAGAATTTTCCGCAGAATCCAGAAAAGTCATAATATACAGAGGGAGTCATTTAAAAAAACATAACTTTGTGTCACTACTAGTTATTGGGCCACCCTGTATACTGGAAAATAATTTAGGAATGTGGTACTCACGTTCATCTACAAGTTTTGTATTCAGTTTTTTCTTCGATCTCCATTGGTATAGGAGATATGGACCACCGCGCGCTTAGTAATGTATAGGTATAGGTACTTCCCAAGAAAAAGTATATAGGATTGTTAGATTAATCCATTAATGTTCTAAAATGTAAGGTGTTCCATTTAAAATAACAAAGGTCTGTCACATACCTCATTTACGGAACACCTTGTGTATATTCAAAAATATTTTAAACTACTAATGGATCTTAGAGTATCAAACAACTTTGTAATTTAATTTTTTTTTCTTGCATTACCCTGAAAGGAGATATCGTCTACTAAGTGGACATCCTGTATAACTATTTTGCCGGCATCGGGATACATTTTTGCTTGAGGTGTGTTTCAGACGATTTTCAGGTGCAAATTTGGACGTGGCACCCTTAAAAAAATTTCGCCTCCGGCGGGAACCAATTCGACACTTAATGATTTTCCCGTCATCCATTACCCCCCCCAGAAAATCATCTATGGACCGCCACTGGACACAAAGGCCAACAGATTCCGGATTTTTTTCGAATTGCCTAAAAAATATTAAGGTTTCTTGGCTTCCTATGTTAGCTTTTCTGTTTGATATACCTAAGCAAGTTTCTGCATTTTATACAATTAATTTTTTTGTATAGATTATTAAATTTGTACAATATCCTGCAAACATAGTTACCGAGCAAGTCTCTAAAGTGGTTCATTCATCCCCTACGGCTTGCGAGTCCAAACCAAGGATAGGGGGTTATTACGCACCCACATAGCAACCTAAAACTGGTGTACAATCTTATAGTTTCAGAGTTACGAATTTATTTTTGTCCCCATCTGTTAGGTATCAAAAAATCCATATTTCATCCTCTACGGCTTGCGAGTCCAAACCAAGGGTAGGGGGTTATTACCCACTCACATAGCAACTAAAAACCATCCTCACTTTGATGTATAATCCCATGGCTCAAGAACTACGGATAATTTTTTGTTTCATTTGCTAGCCCAAGGGAAGGCGTTCGATCAAATACTTTTATAATAACCGATAATGTCTTTAATCATCCTAATAAAATACGATATTTTCAAATAAAAAACCATTAAAATATTAGGTGGGCTATGAGACTAGGTTGGGCAGTGTATCTACGATCGGCTACCTTCGGCTCTGTCATCTGCTATCTTTCGTCTGCTGTCTTCACACACGTTAATCGGTATAGTACAAGAGCCAGTGAAAAAATTTCCGGCTGATTTCATTATGGCTGAAAAATTTAGGAAATGTAGAATCAATCATGAATAATACGAAATCGAGTGCCTGTCTGCTCGTATCGGTTTCGTTTATTAATAAAAAAATGTTTAACGAGGTTTTGTAAAAGCAAAAACCGACTTATCGCGTTTTGCATGAAAATTTGTGTGAACATAGAACAAACACCCCCAAGTATGATTTCGAATGCCTGTCTACCTTAATCAGTTGCCAAATAGCGCCTGTCAAATAAAAATCGACTGAAATTTGTCTCAAAATTCGACTCATCGCGTTTCGAGTGAAAATTAAATATATCACAGTTAAAGGCATTAGAAAAACATTTCTGACTGCCTGCCTGATCAAAGCCGTTGCTTTCTAATGCCTGCCTGGTCCCAAAGTTTGCAAAGTATAAAAATATGCCAGGTGGAATAGTCAAATTCACAAAATAAAAAAACAAATGGACCGTATCGACCTATCTGGACGTCATTTGGGGATAAATTCTGCACTCGATTTATCAATTTGTTGTTGTTTTTTTTTGGTAAATAGCAATAGAAACAATCCAAAACAAGTCGGTTACTTTTATATAAACATTGTTCATGTTCAAAATAACTCGATTTCAGTGACTGAAAAATCTGTATCATAATGAAAATCTGTATCATAATGAAGTTCATTATGAAACAGATGTTATCGACTCTATAATTTATAGTTATTAATGATACAAGTTCGATATGAACGCCATAATGAAACGCGTGTAACGTTAAACCACGAAGAGTCAGCCGAGTGGTTTAGTTACACAAGTTTCATTAATAAAGTTCATATCGAACGTGTATCATTCAAAATTTAATCTACAATGGTCCAAATAGATTTGATTTGCCTTGAAATAGCAAAAACTTTTCAAATTAAAATTTGAAATTTAGCAGGTGCCCGTACTAGTCGAGAACCTGCTTGTTGGTTTTTAGAATTTTGACTTTGGCAGCTTCAATATTGGAGTCCATTTTTGTGCCATAAATTCAATTTTATAGTGGAAAATAATATTATTATTGGTGATTCTGAGTTCGAAAGTGTCTCTTCGAATATAGAGACAGCATTATTGAAAAGGTTCTTCTGGCAACTAACTTTCTTTTTGTATATTTTTCATTTCAAAATTTGGGTGTTATGAATTCTTAAACGCACTAGTGCTATTATGAAGGACCTAATGACATTCAAATGACAATGCTTAATGTGTCATAATGACACCGACGTAGATTAAGTTATTAATGAAACCACGATTTGATTTCGGTGTTAAAGGTTGATCTATTTATGAAAATAACAATAAGCTTCTTCAAGAGAAAAGAAAGTCTTTATATTAACTGCCTCCGATGAAGGGTAACAGCTAAGTGTTCTCATCAACACCTCAATGGTTCGAGCTTCCCATGGTCTTTTTTCCTGCGCTCGGGTACTTCATGACGTCCATAAATCCATAATCCGTCTAGGTATCCCAATGTACTGTCAAGTACTGCCGTCAGAGTTTTCGACGATGACACAGATTTTAATCGTTTAAGAAGCGTAGGTATTATGAAACGTCATAGCAAAGTAGGTCACAAAGAAAATATGTTTTTTTTATTAAACATATTATATTGTACATACAAGCATTTTTAAATAATCGACATTTATTTATTACTAGCTGACCCGGTGAACTTCGCCTTTGAATTGATAAATTCCTATTTAATGTTGTGTTAACGTAAAATGCGTCGATTTTTATCTGATACTAAAGGAATGAAGCTGGTCACCTGACGTCACACCAGTTTTTGCCATATGCTTCACCCCCTCATACGGAAAGTGTCAGATAAAAATCGATGAACAATATCTAGTAGCAAAGCACCGCCCAAATAGATAGTGCAGCAGTAAAGCCGAAAATGCTATAAGATAATACTGTTACGTCGCGTCGGTTGAATGAGCAAACAAAAATAAGTTCGGTTATGTAGTGGTGAGAAGCAAAAAAAAAAAAATTTTTTTTGAGATAGACCACCCTTATCACTTAGGGGTGTAAAAAATAGCTTAAGACCTATTATCAGACCTACCGAATATCCATATAAAATTTTATAAAAATCGGTAAAGCCGTTTCGGAGGAGGAAGGTAACTAAAACTGTGACATGAGAATTTTATATATCAGATTATACCTAGATAGGTACTAATAATGATTTTTCAACAAGCTGGTAATATAAGTGCTGCTGGGATTCTGGGATGAGTGTTCGACGCCATTGCCTAGTCACTGGAGACAAAAGTTCTGATCTCAAATCTGATACTGGGATTTTGTGTACAACTGGGACACCCAGTTACTTTTTTATTATTGAAAATAGAGGGCATGTATAAATTAGAAAATTTCTTGGTTAATTGCAACGATCTTAATCGCTACAACTATATTTTTTTTGCGTCATAGGTATACAGGGTGCGCCAAAAAAGTCATTTTTGTTACTGGATGTTTTTGAATTTTTGAAATTCTAAAAAATTAGCTTCACAAAAATTTCAAACACTATTTGGATAACAAATATTCACAGGAAGTTCCATTGAAAAAAAAATGATTTTTTTTCAAACGTCAGAAAACCTGACATTTACCTACTAATTTCATGATGTTAAAGTTTAACTTTTACGTCAGTTGACGGTCACCATAGACAACGGAACTAAAAGACTTTTGTCTCCGCTCGTGAGCGGAAGTAAAAGTCTTCTACCTCCGCACGTGAATATTGGCCGTAACAACGCAAAGATTGACATTTTGTCATACCTAGTTGGTGGATTGTTCGGTAACATCATTAATATTTGATTTTTTCTATCATTCAGACAGGTTTGAAGAAAAAATATCTGTTCTATTCGGAGTAAAAGCTACTTTTGTGACTTGCCTGTATTACCGGCCTCACTGTGTTTGGCAGGCAAACTTACAGACTTGTCACAAAAGTATCACTTTTACTCCTAACAAAACTATACTATTTTTAACGCACCTTGAATACCTATGGGGACAAAAAAAATATCGGTGTAGCACTTGAGACTGCAATTTACCAAGAAATTTTCCAACTTGAACATGCACTCTATTTTCAATAATAAAAAAGTAACTGAGTGTCCCAGTTGTACGCACAAAGTCCCATTACCAGATTTGAGATCAGAACTTTTGTCTCCAGTGACTTCACCTGTCACCGACTTGGCAATGGCGTCAAACACTCATCCTAGAATCCCAGAAGCACTTATTACCAGCTTGATGAAAAATCATTATCAGTACCTATCTAGGTATAATAATAAATAAATGTCGATTATTTAAAAATGTGTGTATGTACAATATAATATGTTTAATAAAAAAACCCATATTTTTTTTGTGACATACTTTGCTATGACGTTTCATAATACGCTTCTTAAAATCTGTATTATCTTCGAAAACTCTGACGACAGTATACTTGTCAGTACATTGGGGTACCCAGAGGGATTATGGATTTATGGACGTCATAAAGTACCCAAGTGCAGGCAAAAAGACCATGGGAAGCTCGGACCATTGGAGTGTTGATGAGAACACTTAGCTGTTACCCTTCATCGGAGGCAGTTGATATAAAGACTTTCTTCCTTTTCTCTTGAAGAAGCTTATTGTAATTTTCATAAATAGATCAACCTTTATCACCGAAATTAAATCGTGGTTTTATTAATTACTTAAATTATAGAGTCGATAACATCTGTTTCATAATGAACTTCATTATGATACAGATTTTCATTATAATACAGATTTTTCAGCCACTGAAATCGAGTTATTTTGAACATGAACAATGTTTATATAAAAATAACAGACTTGTTTTGGATTGTTTCTTGTTGGTTGAATATTGAAAATTGCCTAGTTTATTTATCATGTAATACTAACCTGATGTATGGCTCCATCTATTGTAGCATATTGCAGTTATTTTTTTTTATCTTGAGTGTGAACCTTACTTACCTTTTTTGACATATGCTCCTGTGTGAGTTGAATAAACAATAAACTTGAATGATACAGTCGTTTGACAGATCTCGTGGTGATACAGTCGTTTTTCTTTTGTTGTACCCAAAATCACGTTTTTTAACAGGTTATGTGCCCAAAGCAACGCATTTTTTTGTGATTTTTATTAAATAAAAAAAAACAGTATTATTTTCGAGTGTCATAATGGCTGTGAACTATTTGTGCAACGTTCCAAAGTTGTTGGGGCGAGAGAATTTTGCCGATTGGTCGTTTGCTGTAGAGAACGTGTTTGTTCTAGAAGGTTTATCGAAGTGCCTCGATAATTCTGAGCAAGATACCGTCTTATTAATAGGTAAGGCCAAAGCAAAATTAGTCCTTACATTAGATCCATCCCTGTTTATACATGTGAAGGAATGTAAAACAGCTGCAGAAGTCTGGGATACTCTAAAGAAATTATACGAAGATACAGGCATAGCTCGTAAAATTAGCCTGTTACGTAAGCTAATTTCGTTGAGGTTAGACAACTGCGAATCGATGGAAAGTTACATCAATCAAATCGTTGATTTTTCACAGAAATTGCAAAGATGTGGTTTTGTGCTGACCCAGGAATTTATAGGCAGTTTAATGTTGGCAGGATTAACGGAAAAGTTTGAACCAATGGTTATTGCGATTGAGCATGCCGGAGTTGATATTACTGCAGATTCTATAAAATCAAGGTTACTCGATATGCATATAGATGGCGTAGATACTCAGGCAGCTGGCGCTTTCGCAACTAAAGGTTCAGGAAAGTGGAACAGAGGTGGCGGCATCGGTACTAGACAACAACATCAAAATAACAGAAACAGAGTGTCATCATCAGCTGTTCAGAATCAAAACCAAAACAAAACAGAAATTACTTGCTTTAAATGTGGAAAATTAGGACACTACAGGAACCAATGTCCAGAACTCAAGAAGAACAAGCATAATGACGACTCTATTGCTCTTAATGCAGTGTTTTTGAGTGGACATTTCAGTAGTTCTGACTGGTATGTGGACTCTGGTTGCAGTTCGCATCTGACAGGTCGAAAAGATTGGCTTGAAAATATACACAGTGATTTTACGATTAAAGAAATCACAGTAGCAAACAATCAGAAATTGAATGTGGAATGTACAGGTGACATTAACATTATTACAAATGTAAACAATGCAAGAAATTCTGCAAAAATTCGCAATGCACTTTATGTACCAGGTTTAATGACTAATTTATTGTCAGTGAGCCAAATGATCAAAAATCACAACAGAGTGGTTTTTCATGACTCTGGTTGTGATGTGTATGATGCTCAAAATCAGCTGATTGCTACAGCAAGCGTGATAGATAATGTATACAAGCTAAATATTGAATCTTCAGAAGCAAATCTAGCAGGATTAGCAGTGTCTGGGCAGACATGGCACAGAAGGTTTGGTCATTTGAACCATAGAGATTTAAATAAAATGAAAAATCTTGTTGAAGGGCTTGAATGCAAGAACATTTTGGTGAAAGAGGATCTTTGTGAAGTCTGTTGCGAAGGAAAGCAGACCAGATTGCCTTTCGGGAAGGGAAGTAGAGCATCTTCAGCATTGGAAGTCATCCACGGCGATTTATGTGGTCCAATGGAGGTGAACTCACTCGGAGGTGCAAGGTATTTTATGCTTTTGGAAGATGATTTCACCAAATTAACATTTGTTTATTTTTTAAAAAGTAAAGATCAAGCATATGCAAAATTTATTGAATTTAAAAATTTTGTTGAGAATCAGAAAAGTGCAAAAATCAAAGTTTTTCGTACAGACCAGGGCACTGAATTCAATAATAATTTGTTTAACAAATGTTATAGAGATAATGGCATTCAACACCAACAAACAAATGCTTATACCCCACAGCAAAACGGGCTAATAGAACGAATGAACAGGACGATTATCGAAAAAGCTCGATGCTTGCTGTTTGATGCCAATTTTGATAAAAAAATGTGGGCTGAAGCAGTAAATACTGCTGTATATTTGAGGAATCGTTCTATAGTCTCAGGGCTCGATAAAACTCCGTATGAAATGTGGCATTGTAAGAAACCCAATGTAAGTCATTTAAGAGTTTTTGGCAGTGAGGTAATGGCACTTTTTCCTAAGGAAAAGAGAGTAAAATGGGATAAAAAGGCCAGAAAATCATTCCTGATTGGCTATAGTGACTACATAAAAGGCTATAGACTTTATGACCCTAATAAAAATGAAGTTTTTACTAGTAGGGATGTAGTAATAAATGAAAATGTTCCTAAAATCAACAATATCATTATTACTGAGCCAGAACCAAATTTAGAGACAGAAGATTCAGTGGGGGCTGAATCAGATCAAAATCAGTCTGAATTGAGTGATTCTTTATCTGAACCTGATGATAATTTGTATCATGACCCAGAAAACACCAGCGATGAAGAGTTTAATGCTTCTTTTGAGGAACCAGAAGTCATCAGAAGATCAGAACGAAGCAAGAAACCTCGACAGTATGAGGACTATGTAACTTATTTGTGTCCATCACAAACTGTCAGTTTTGAGGATATGCCATTGACGGTAACCGAGGCCTTATCCAGGCCTGATTCCCAAAAATGGAAAGAAGCTATGGAGGAAGAAATGCGTTCATTTAAGGAGAATGAAGCATGGCAGTTGGTGAATATTCCTGATAAAGGAACAATAGTTGAGTGCAAGTGGGTGTTTAAGATCAAAAGGTGCAGTGAAAGTGTAGTATATAGGGCTAGATTAGTTGCTAAAGGTTTTACGCAGGTAACAGGTGTTGATTATAATGAAACCTATGCGCCTGTTGTACGTCATTCAACCTTTAGAATTTTAGTAGGTTTAGCTGTAAATTTAGATTTGAAAATTTACCATTTGGATGTGAAGACGGCTTTTCTCAATGGTATTTTGGAAGAAACACTCTATATGAAACAGCCAGAGGCCTTTATTGTTCCAGGCTCGGAAGATAAAGTTTGTAAGCTAAACAAAGCAATATATGGTCTTAAACAATCTTCAAGAGCGTGGTACAAGAGGGTCGATGAGGTTTTATTGGAACTTGACTTTAAAAAATCAGCACATGAACATTGTGTATATATTAAGAATGAAAGTGGTCTTTTAACCATTCTTGCGTTATATGTTGATGATTTTTTTATTTTTTCAAATGATTTAAAAAGTACTGATTTTTTAAAGAAACATTTGAAGTCTACATTTAAAATTAAGGATTTAGGAGAGGCTAGGCAATGTTTAGGAGTCAGGATTAGAAGAGACAAAAATGTAATTTTCTTAGATCAAGAAGAATATGTAAATCAGTTGTTAATTAGTTTTAATATGGTTCATTGTAAAGGAGTAAGTACACCTTTGGATTGTAATGTATGTCTAGAAAATGATACTTGTGATAATCCTGATAAAAATTTGCCTTATCAGAAATTAATGGGAAGTCTGATGTATCTTGCAGTACAAACACGTCCAGATATAGCACATACAGTCAGTTTTTTAAGTCAATTCAACAATTGCTATTCTGAGGTTCATTGGAATTGTGCAAAACGTGTTTTAAAGTATTTGCAGGCTACAAAAGGTTTTGGATTAAAATATTCTAAAAGTAAATGCAGTGAAATTTTAGGATATGTTGATGCTGACTGGGCGAACTGTAAAATTGATCGAAGGTCTTATACAGGTTTCGCATTTCTGCTTTCAGGAGGTGCTGTATCATGGGAAAGCACGAAACAGAAATCTGTAGCCTTATCAAGCACTGAGGCTGAATATATAGCTTTAGGTGAAGCCTGTAAAGAAGCTATATATTTAAAAAATTTGATGTTTGAATTGATTGGTTGTAATGATAGTATAGTGTTGTTTAATGATAGCCAAAGTGCGCAAATGTTGGTAGCTAACCCAGTTTTTCATAAAAGGTCCAAACACATTGATGTTAGGCATCATTTCATAAGACAAGTTGTTATGGATAAAAAAGTTGAAATTAAATATTTGTGTACTTCTGAAATGATTGCTGATGTCCTGACAAAAGGTTTGACTTCATCTAAGCATAATAAATTTGTCAAAAATTTAGGCTTAGGTAATTTTCAATAAGTGGGGGTGTTGGTTGAATATTGAAAATTGCCTAGTTTATTTATCATGTAATACTAACCTGATGTATGGCTCCATCTATTGTAGCATATTGCAGTTATTTTTTTTTATCTTGAGTGTGAACCTTACTTACCTTTTTTGACATATGCTCCTGTGTGAGTTGAATAAACAATAAACTTGAATGATACAGTCGTTTGACAGATCTCGTGGTGATACAGTCGTTTTTCTTTTGTTGTACCCAAAATCACGTTTTTTAACATTTCTATTACTATTTACCAAAAAAACAACAACAAATTAATAAATCGAGTGCAGAATTTATCCCCAAATGACGTCCAGATAGGTCGATACGGTCCATTTGTTTTTTTATTTTGTGAATTTGACTATTCCACCTGGCATATTTTTATACTTTGCAAACTTTGGGACCAGGCAGGCATTAGAAAGCAACGGCTTTGATCAGGCAGGCAGTCAGAAATGTTTTTCTAATGCCTTTAACTGTGATATATTTAATTTTCACTCGAAACGCGATGAGTCGAATTTTGAGAAAAATTTCAGTCGATTTTTATTTGACAGGCGCTATTTGGCAACTGATTAAGGTAGACAGGCATTCGAAATCATACTTGGGGGTGTTTGTTCTATGTTCACACAAATTTTCATGCAAAACGCGATGAGTCGGTTTTTGCTTTTACAAAACCTCGTTAAACATTTTTTTATTAATAAACGAAACCGATACGAGCAGACAGGCACTCGATTTCGTATTATTCATGATTGATTCTACATTTCCTAAATTTTTCAGCCATAATGAAATCAGCCGGAAATTTTTTCACTGGCTCTTGTACTAGTAACAATGACCAGTAATTATAAAACTGATGCACGATTTATAATCCACGTCTTATATGAATATCAGATACTTCACCAAAAAAAAGTGTTGGTGAAGTCTGCAGATGCAAATGTTCTGGTATTACTTATTTACCACTATTCTGAATTTATTGAAGTAAGTTCTTTGAAAGAAACCTACCTTTCTATGGAATTAGGACAAGGGAATAAAAAACGGATCGTTCCAATAAATAGTGCAGAAACTGGAAAATGAAGTTTATAAATGTTTACCAGCGTTGCATGTGTCAACAGGATGCGATACCACAAATGCAAAGGCAAACAATGTATTTTCTAAAAATCTTGGAACCTTATATTGCCACCAAATTTGCATTGGCCCTATTCAGAAATAAGAACGAGGCCCTAAAAACCCTCGATAAATTGAGATATCAATTGACCACAACTTCCAATAAATCCGCTTCTGAACTTCTACCCACAGATGATGCATTTTACCAGCATGTACTGAGCTAGATGTATACCTATATAACAAAAGGAGCTGTATTTATGCGATAAACAAAATTTCAGGTGCATAATATATCAACTGCGCATATGGATATCCAGTCATATACCTATTATGCCTATACTTGACCCTGTTAACTTTGGTTGGACTAGGAATAATGGAATTTTTGAGCCTGTTTTGATGACTGCTGATCCCATACTAATGGATATAAGGCAACTAATGAATGTCTTCTGCGAAGATAAATTATGTCAAAATAATAAATGTGTCTGCTTGAAAGAGGGTTTAACATGCTGCAGCGATTGTTCCTGCAAAAGTTGTCAAAATAATGTTCCTGATTTATATGAGGATGACGAAGGTGAAAATATTTAAATTATAACTTCATAAAAAAGGATTCAATCAATTATGTTTATTGATTTTTTTATTTTATTTCTAGATGTAACGCTAACGCACTAACGCAGATGATTTCCAGAATAGTAGCCGCTAGCCGCTATTAGCATCAGAGCGCATTTCAAAGCTCCCGGATAAAAATTCATATTTCTATAACCGTTAAAGTTAGCGACTTAATTTTTTTTTCAAAAACTTCGTCAATGTTTTTACTACATTTGATTCGATATATATGTACAGAAATTTTCAATAATTCACATAGCTGGCCGCACGGTGAAGTTTTAGATGCATAATTTTGATAATTCTATATTCCTAACTTTTTAACAAAAAAACTTTAAACCTTTTCGAAATTCCTGAACTGTCATTAGAAGCGCTCATGTTTCAAGTATAAGTATGCAAAAAATCAGAATTTTAGATTGTATGCTTAAATTAATACAGCGGGTAATGTTTAGAAAAACGTAGTTTTTTAAATTCGAGCTCAGTCACGTTTAGGGGCCGATTTCAAAGTTCAGTCCTACTAAAAAAAGTTGTACATTCCCATCCCTCTACAAGATGATATAGGTTTAATCTGGTTATACCTCGGAATCACTCAAAGTCATAATTTCATTGTGATTTTACTCCACTAATATGTTTAAAAATGATATAATAAACTCGGTTTCTTAATAAAAAATTGAAGCAAGACAAACTGTAGACAAGTTTAGCAGTACGCAGTACGTATTTATTCACATCGGTATTGGAAACCGGAAAAAAGTAAAAAAACAAGTACGTGCAAGTAAAAATAGGAACCAAATAACATATTGCCATTTCCTATGGGCTGGAACTCTGTAAACGGATAGAGATCGTTATCCCTATTGCTATGGCTGTCTTCTTCTTTCTTTTCGATAGAGAAATTATTTCTATTCGTTACAGCCCTGATATCTATTTTCCGATACCTATATGCCGGTAAATAAGAAAGTGCATCATATTTTCTGGCCGGTCGTAAAAATAAATATTATTTGTTCGTGAATTAGGCGTATGATCAAAAACTTCACTGTCATTTAAGAATTAAATTTGTATTTGTAATATCAAATTTCTGAAAAACTTTATAACTGCTCCTTAAAATAGGTAGGTACCTACTCTAGAGGTATGAATATATTACCATAATAGGTATGTTACTATCATTCCTAATGAAAATATATCTAATGTTGGGTTTAGCCGGTTTTTCCAATGGTTTTTACCTTGAACCGAACCAATAACAGGTATAATTAGCTCCCTAACAATAAAGAACCCTTGTCTCAATTCTAGACTATGCAAATAGGGACATAACCTATAGGTGTGAATTATCATATTTCTTGGCATTTTTAGATATAGGCCAGGGCAGATAATTTTTTTCGTAATATAAAATATAACAGCAAACGATGCGTTTTTAGGACCCTCTATTAGACATCGCGAACAACCACCTAAAAAAAATGTTTTCTTATTCAAATTGACCTGGCGGATCCGATTTTGGAGTTCGCCAGTCAATCTGGAATTGCGAAACTGGTCAAAACCGGCATTTTCCAAAAAATTACCAATTTTATGGATTTTTCTAAATTTTTATTCAACACGCTGTATCTGCCTTAGTTTTAGTCCGATTAAATTGAAATTTTTTATAGAGCCAATTCAGACCTTTGTTATCATGACTGACATAACAGAAATGCAGAAAAAAAATTATGAGTCACTATAATATATTTTTTAAAAGTTAATGACACGAAAATTGTTAAAATTGCAGCCAGAAATACTCGATCGAGAAAACTTTTTTGTTTTTGAAGATAGATGTATATAGTAAGCGACAAGGTTGTAGCCAAAGAACCAAAGTAGTTTTTTTATTCTTGTGATTTTTTTGATAACTTACTCAGTTTTTAAGCAAACGGATCCCCAATATAGAAGAAAACTGGGGTCGCCATGCGTATTCGTTTGCAGTTTCAGAGGGCAGGGTTAATAACCAATAATAACCCATTCAATAATACCTAATCGGGGGTTTATTTCAAAGTTCATTTAGTAAATTTTAATTTTGGAGAAGGAGAAATATGTAAAATAAAGTTTTAAATTTTGATAAAGGCAATTGACACCGGCAGTGGTTTAAAATGTTTAAATAGATTCGATTGAAAATATCATTCATGATGTTATTTATGTCCAGTGTTCTGATGTTAACTTAGTATCAGAGGTCAGGAGCATGAAAACTTAAGACGGTATTTGTGGGAAAAACGCTTGGATATGATATGGTATAGCTATCGTATGCTAATCAGAAGAATTTTTTCAACTTAAGAAACAGTTTTCTTAGCAGAGCACTGTTTCCGGATTCCGAATTTAGAAGGAATAAAGGCTCACCTTTGTATGTTCAGTACTGTTTATTTTGGCGGACACTGTATATTTCATTATTTATTCACGTGAAATGAAAATTCTAAAAATTTATGCTCCAGAAGTACACGAAGCGTTTCTAAAAGGAAAATTTAACATTCAATTAAAAAAATGAGGTGCTTAACGGCCGGCGTTTGGACGGATATGGGCTTAGAACAAACATACATAGACTTTTCATATCACGTAAATAATCAGGTATATATGATTTGTAGTGTAGTATTTGTAGTGTCCAGCACCAACACCATAAAAAGCCTAAAAAGGAGCATTTTCTCTACAGATAGTAAATGCTGGTTCTAATCTCCGCTACATTCTGCAATTATATACCACTGTAGTATACATATCATATTTATGTACTGCAGCCAGAAAAGAGCAGTGGGGTTATTTTCAAAAGTTTCTTTGTTTTCTTAAAGGCTTATTTTTATTTTTTTTTTCTAACTACAGATATTAGCATAGCATACGATAGCTCTACCATATCCAAACGTTTTCCCCTCAAATACCGTTTTCAGTCTCCTCTGTTACTAAGTTAACATCGGAACATCGGAACATTCAATGTTATTTATTGTTGTCATTACCCAATCTAAAAATTAATTACAGTAGGAGCTGAATCAGGAACAAAGATGTGAACACTGGACAAAAATAACTACATGAATGATATTTGAATGGATGAATCGATTTAAACCACTATTGTTGTCAATTACCTTTATCAAAATTTAAAACCTTATTTTACATATTTTTCCTTTTCCAAAATTAAAATTCACCAAATGAACTTTGAAATAAACCCCCGATTATTATTGAATAGGTTATTATTAGTGCAAAACAAATCTCTGCCCTCTAAAACTACAATACGCTTGGGACCGCTTGTGCAGTAAGTAGTCCAGTACCTATACGTGGCCTGACTTGCGCGGCCGCGTTAGTTTTTTTTCTATATTGGGGATCCGTTTTCTCGAAAAGGTAAGTAAGTAAAAAAAAGTAAAAAAATCACAAGAATAAAAAAACTTCTTTGGTTCTTTGGCTACAATTTTGTCGCTTACTATATACCTACATCTATCTTCAAAAACAAAAAAGTTTTCTCGATCGAGTATTTCTGGCCGCAATTTTAACAATTTTCGTGTCACTAACTTGAAAAGAATATATTATGGTAACTCGAAATTTTTTTTCTGCATTTCTGTTAAGTATGTCAGTCGTAATAACAAAGGTCTAAATTGGCTCTCGAAAAAAATTCAATTCAATCGGACTAAAACTAAAGGAGATACAGCGAGTTGAATAGAAATTTAGAAAAATCTATAAAATTGGATATTTTTTGGAAAATGCCGGTTTTGACCAGTTTCGCAATTCCAGATCAACTGGCGAACTCCAAAATCGGATCCGCCATGTCCATGTTATATTTATTTTTCATATTAGTTGTATTAATTTTTCCAAGAGTACTCGAAAAGGCAGCAAGTCACGAGGAACGCAACAATTTAGAAGAATGATCATTTCCAATTTTGTTATTTTTTTTTTTCTTATATTTTTCTTGATTTGATTTTTTCTTTTTATTATAAACCGAAAACAGCGAAATTTTGGTCGAAAATTTTAATCTATGCAACTGTTCAATTAAAGTACGGCAATGGTGATGGTTAATATAAAGATATATTTATTGAACAAAAGGCATTATTTGGGGAGGGGGTAATTCTGGTGCGGGTGCAGCTCAGCTATGGAAGTAGTCTGGAACGTGTACCAGATCCAGCAGGATTAGGTTGCATCTAGAAGTTGTAGTCGAGTTTAAATACAGGTCAGGAAGCAGTGCTTGAAGAGAGGCTGCTTCCGGTGCCAGTTTTCTGGAATGCCAGTCATCCATGTGGAGGATCAGCAATCGAATAGTTTGTTCATCATCAAGCGATGACCATTAATGGATGTAGAACAGATAGCTAGAGATTAGTGGACTGTATGGAGAGAGACTTGAAGGTGAACACTTAGAGAACGTGAAGAGGAGATGCCCTATCGGCTCCTAATATCGGAGACGAAATCCTGCTGATATAACTCGACGATGTGCAAATGTAAATAAACCATGGAAATTGATAGTAATAGGTCGCCCCAGCAGGAGATACCATGAGCATTAAATAGTAATAGAATGCGACCTGTCGGGGACAGGTCGCCCCAGCATGAATGCCATGAGCATTAAATAGTAATAGAATGCGACCTGTCGGGGACAGATCGCCCCAGCATGAATGCCATGACCATTTAATAGTAATAGAATGCGACCTGTCGGGGACAGGTCGCACCAGCAGGAATACCATGAGCATTCAATAGTAATAGAATGCGACCTGTCGGGGACAGGTCGCCCCAGAAGAAACAATATTCATAGTACATCGGAGTTAGGTACATACCAGATTGATTGTGGCGTCACTTAACCAGAATACGACTCAGTATTCTATATATTTGATGAAGGCTTGATGGGACTCGTAGTTACACCGTAAAACACTTTACCACACAAGCACGATTAGAGAGTTTTAAACCCTGACAGCCGAACGAGGGCTGCAATTGTTTGTTTTAACAACAAGATGAGCTACTTTAGCTCAGGAAAAAATACACTAGCGTAAGCAAATCAACTAACGGAGAGCTGTAGATCAGAATAGATCGAAATCTCACAATGTACTCTCCCTTCCTTATGCGGGCCCCTCCGCCCTGCTGGTACCATGTCTGCGTCGGACCACGGGTTGCTTATTGCCAATTCTCAACCCATCATAAAATCAATATTTTGTCAGCGAGTTCACTGTAATCTACCTGGCTGGAATCTTTATGACCTTTTGGGTCGGTTTGATGAAAATAGGTACATAAAGAAATGCATTCTTTTAGGTTTTTAAATCGTTTATTCTTTGCTGAAAAACAGGCAGGTTTTTAAATTCACATTCGAAACAGTAAGCTTTATTTTAACAGCAACCATTATATTTTCAACATTTTTTCATCAATAAAAATACGTAAAACAAAAAATGACGCTACATTATTTCATACTGTAGAATAAAGTCCAAAAAGTGAATCAAATAATGTATGAGTATAGCAAGGTAAATCGACTAAACCTGGGAAACGATACAGAGTAGTCTGTTAGTTTCTGTTGTAGAAGACTATTAGATGAAATGTCAGTTTTTCATCTTATTCTTCTCTACAATTTTTGTCTAAAGTGGAGATGCTCAAAGTTTTCTTTAAATTTCTAAGCCATTTTCTGGATATTGGAAATAGTTTTCTTTTTCCATTTTTGCTTCTATAATAAATTTTGATACGATTGTGATAATAGAGGTATTTTGATTGGTACTGACTGTTTTTTTGACGCCGCCTAAACAAACCTAGTGATGATTGCAAATTGCAATCAGTTTGTGCAGTTTATTCAGATCGAAAGAATACCTGGAATGAAGGAAGACTCAGATATCTAACACAAAGCGGCCGTCTTAGTTGAGGCAAAGTCTTGAAGAATGTGTGAATGGGAAAAAAATAGAATTGAATATATTAGTTTTATTATTTTGTAATTTCTTTGAGAATGGATTTCTTAAAACCAGTGCGGTGTTGTGCTTTTGTTTCCATCCCCACTCTCCACTCTCATACCTGGATTTTGGATATCGGATGGCTCATTTAATAAATTACCCCGTACGAAATGATAAATTTATGTAGGACTTTATTCTGAGCCGTTTCTCTTTTTCCTAATTTTGTTTTTTTATTTAGGCAATTCCCTAATAAATTGCCCCAATTTTTGACCCATTTACCAACTCATTTTAAAATGGTAAAACACAATTTTTTCCATAAAAGTGAAACCGTGATAAGTTTTTACTTTTTTATTTTTTAATTTGAAAATAAACTAAGCAGCAGATGAAGTGGGACACCCAAAAAATTGCCTTATTTTGACTTGCTATAACTTCTACATTTTTTTGCCGATCTTGGATTGTAAACCACTGTAACAAAGCGCCATCTTTGGTCTATGCGTCAGTGTCGTCGTACATTTTTTTTTTTAAATCCTTCTCCTTATACAGGGTGTGGTGTGAATGTAATGCGGCGAAAAATATTCATTTTTTGGCGAAGAATATGGGAAAGATGGGGGGTCCGATAAAGTTCTTTCTGATGTTGGGTGAATCACTGGGTCAACACCTCGGGACGTCTTTGCCATTTTTTCGATACATCGCGTTGCTATGGAAATATGGCCATTTTATGGTATTTCGTTTTTCTCTTGAAATTAGCGATTCTTTAATTGAACAATAACAGATTCCGTCTAAATTGCATCAAGGAATGACTTGTATTGAAAATGGCAACCCCAGCGGCGTGCAGAAGGGGGTCTATGAAATTATAATAAATAAAATCGATTTATTTGAAAATTTTAAAGGTTTTATTAAGCGTTACAGTTTAAAAGGTGTTATAAATAACTGTGATGAGTTTGATTTTGAGATTCAGAGGCGTTTGGTGAAAAAAAAACAGCATTTTTCATTTTCTTCCATTTTATTTAATGTTAACGTGATACGAACAAACCTTGTAAAGCATTGCCATCATGTAATGCATTTTCTGTCAAAATTTGAATTGCTATGGTCCAAATAGCGCGACTTACGAGTGCTGATGTAGAGAATATTTTAATATTGCAGTAGAGAAATCATACAATTAGAGAGATTTCTGACTTACTTAATGTCAATAAATCGTCCGTGCGGGAAGAGCGTTGCAAAGAGAAGCTAACAACGGTACTGCTGCTTACCGACACGATGGAGGATCTCAAAAAAGAACAAATTCTCGTCAGGATCGACTAGTAGTACGTACTGCGGTTGGAAATAGAGTTTGGACTGCCAAGAGAATTCAAGCATCTGCAGTTGAATGTTCCAGGAGACACCATTAGAAGGCGCCTACATGATCAGGGATTAAATGCTCGCCGTCGGGCAAAGTCCCACTTTGTATGAACATTCATCAGGCGAACAGAAAAAGATGGGCCCAGGAATACCTGAATTGGGATTTTAGGTGGAGAGACTGTCTTTTCGTTGATGAATACCGTTTCAACCCGTACAATTCCGACGGCCGATTGCTAACTTGGTGGAGATGGGGAGATTTTTACAAGAAATCTTGCGTTCCCAAGTTGCATTTGGCGGTGGAGGATGGACAGTTTGGGGGGTATTCAACACAACGGAAGGATAAAACTCGTAGCGGCAATATTACCGGCCAAGTCTACCTGAATGGATCTCTGATTCCGCAAGTTCTCCCACATGCTCGAAATTATGGCGAGGGTTTTGTTCTTGTTAGACGATAATGCTCGGCCTGCAATGGCAAAATTTCAATCGTACCGAATTGCCTCCTAGATTCTCAGACATGAGTCCGATTGAGCACGTCTGGAGCTGGATGAAGTTACAGCTTTCTCTGGGAGAACGTCAGCCAAAAACTCTAGACGATCTCGAGGTGATGATTCTGGAGCTCTGGAAGTCAGTTCCTATGGAGCTAATTAATCGCTTAATTCTGAGCATGCCAAGGCGGTGTCAGGTAGTGATTCAGGCTAGAGGAGGACCAATGCCTTACTAAATAAAAATAATTAACTATTGTATTAGCTTTTTATGTAAAAATGCATAATAAAGTCTAAAAAAATGGGGAAAAAATGTTTTTCTATACTGAACGCCTCTGGATATCAAAATCAAACTCATCACAATTATTCATAACACTTTTTAAATTTTAACGCTTAACAAAACTCAAAAATTTCAGATAAAATCGATTTTTTTTATTTTAATTTTATAAACCCCCTTTTGCACGCCGCTGGTGTTGACCATTTTCTATACAAGTCATTCCTTGATGCAATTTAGACGGAATCTGTTATTGTTCAATTAAAGAATCGCTAATTTCAAGAGGAAAACTAAATTCCATAAAATGGCCATATTTCCATAGTAACGCAGTGTATCGAAAAAATGGCAAAGATGTTCCGAGGTATTGACCCAGTGATTCACCCAACATCAGAAAGAACTTTATCGGATCCCCCATCTTTCTCGTATTCTTCGCCAAAAAATCGAAATTTTTCGCCGCCTTACATTTACGCCCTGTATAAGGAGAAGGATTTAAAAAAAAAAATGTACGACGACACTGACGCATAGACCAAAGATGGCGCTTTGTTACAGTGGTTTACAATCCAAGATCGGCAAAAAAATGTAGAAGTTATAGCAAGTCAAAATTAGGCAATTTTTCGGGTGTCCCACTTCATCTGCTGCTTAGTTTATTTAAAGAAATAAAAACTTTAATTAGCCGGGTTTAAAATATCCGCAGACCTATCATGACATAGATCGAGTTTTGGTGCTAAAGTCTATTTAATTGCAGTTGATAGCATATACAGTGACTCTATAACCCACAGTGGCGACAATTGCTGTCTCATTTTTGATTGGTTCTAAAATCCCATATATTTATATTGAAAGCACCGCCATCTTGTTCCCAACCCCTTGTTACTTTTAAATATGAATATATGGGATTTAGGTGAACATTCATCATAAATCATGGTAAACAACGTATTTGATGGACCTGATAATGGTCATCAAATACGTCGATTTCAATTTTTTATGATAGATGTCCATTTAAATCCTATATATTAATATTTAAAAGTAACAAGAGGTTGGGAACAAGATGGCAGCGTGACCTCTATTGTCGCCACTGTATGTAAAGGCTTATTTAGCCACTGTAATAGCATAAATCATCATAAAACAATCGTAAACCATGATAGGCGCGACGACGACAGGTAGGTATGTGGTCACCACAGATATTCGAGATTCCTACAAAAAAATGATTTCTTTTTCGGCGTAAAGCAAAAATCGCAGCAAAAACTATATACCTAG
Organism: Ceutorhynchus assimilis; assembly: GCA_917834065.1. Taxonomy (NCBI): domain Eukaryota; kingdom Metazoa; phylum Arthropoda; class Insecta; order Coleoptera; family Curculionidae; genus Ceutorhynchus; species Ceutorhynchus assimilis. The sequence continues at coordinate 33,858,987 of OU892283.1, read as the reverse complement.
ATAAGGGTTGAGGATAATTTTAGTCCAAGCGTATTGTTCTGGATTCGATTAAGTACCTACCTACTTAATTTCTTGCATAAAATATTTGCAAAATCTTTTAAGAATATTGAAAAATAATTTTAAACATTATTTACAACAATTTAAACCGAATAATTTCACATCAATATAATCTTGCACTCAAGCGGTTCCTGACACGTGCCTCCTGACTAAATGCAGGCCGGCTGATGTATAAACATACTTTTTTCAAAGTTTACTTTTTTGTAGGAATCTCGAATATCTCTGGCGGATACTATCATCAGCATCACTCATCACTGATATATTTCTAGGGTATGCATTTCTGCATTGATGAATTTCTAGGGTAAACATTAATTATAATACACTTGATAGACTTTTATAATTATTGTTTGTAGGTACTTCTTGAAAGCAAATTTCCAAAAAATATGTATTGTCTTGTCTACCAATAATTCATTTATTACATAGGGATTTATTATTATTATAATATTGATAACTCTCCGACAATGGTGCCCCCGTTCAACCCTTATCCCTCATTTTAATTTTATGGCTTTATTGTTATTCTACCTTTTATATGGTAGCCTGGGCTATAAGTTCCAAAATACCATGCTTACCACTATGTACCTATTCAATGAAAAATTTGATGACATTCCCAAACACTTAGTCTGGGAGACGACCGCATTTTTCCTACCCACATCGAGTTACCTATGTGTCGACACTATTATCAATATATACACAGAAAAAAATCCAAAAGCAAGAAACAATTAAATCGTGTAATTGACAACTATTTAATTGAAATAAATATATACCTACGTTATTCACCTAAATAAAGTCGATTCAATTCAAGCAAATTCGTCAATTCAAACTAATCTATAGAAATAGTTGACCTAAATTTTATTGATTTAAAGTATTACAAACTTTATTGAAATATGTCATATATTTGATATATAAGTAAACTCACTGTAAATATGTATGGAGTTGCCTGAACAATTTAATACATTATATTTAAGTAAATGTACTAAATGATTTAAGAACATCCAGTAATTACATATATTACAGCAAACGTGTTTCAATAGCACGGAACTGGTATTCAATTATTTGTGTTGGTGATAAAATTAATAAATACTTGCACTTGGTTCAATAGTTCAATTATTTAAAATCTTTATTCAATTAAAATGCGTATTTGCTGATCCTGCGCCTGCGCCTGGCCCTGGCGTCGCCGTCGTCCTTGCCGTACTTCCTGGTCCCGCCCCAGCACGCAGCACGCGCCACACCACACACAAACAAGGTGGAAATAGAAGTGCCGGGCCGGCCGGTCTTTGGCTGGTTGGTGAAAAATTGTGCTTATGCTATGCAAAATGGAGCAGTTTTTGGAAAATAACAATTTGGTACACCTGGCTAAGACATTCGAAGGTATGTAACTAGATTTTAACACCATATTTTACCTAGATAGGAAAAAAAAAATGGGGATCGGCTCGGGGATTCGGTTCCAGTCCTGCCTGCGTGCAGATCTTAATTAATATTTAAATCTCGTACTCCTATACGTATTATGATATAATATTTAATATTGGTCTTTTTGGTCACCAATGGTACCTCACATCACAAAAAAAGATCAATTATTTATGATAAAAATAGCTCATTTTTTGTGATAAAAATGGCCTGGTTAGTTTTCGTCCTTGGTGAATACGTAGGGGACCATTAATAGTTCAATTTTTGATGTTGTTAATGTTGGAATATTCAATTTAAAATAACAACGAATAAAGCGTCTCTTCGCATCGATAACAATAGGAACCCTTATTCTATAAATAGATTTTGTTTAGGCTACCACGCCGGTTCTCGGAATTTACTTTTTTGCTAGAAGAGAGATAATTTTTATTTTTATTAAATCTAAAGGGCTCAGTCTTCCGTCGGTTTCGTTACTGTACCTACGCTAATAATTTGAATAAAAAGTATTGTTTTAGTTTTCGCCTACAATCTCGTTTTATTTTGTGGACAGTCTGTTCCAGGATTATCAACAGTTAATTCAAGTAAATATTTACACACTCAAAACTTCCTAAACTTGGGAACAGGTATTTTACTATACTAATTCTTAAGGTCAAAATTTTATTTTATTTCATTTTAAAATATCTCGTAAAATATTCTTTGATAAAAGGAAATGTTAACTATTTGTTCTAGAACAAAACATTACGGAACTTGGTCTGCTCGAGTTGCTTTCTGAGCAAGAAATAGAGAAGCTGGTAATGGGGAATATAGGGGACAAAGTTCGTTTAAGAAGGGGGATTGCTAATTTAAAAAAAGTAGAGGTAAGATATGGGCAGGTGACTAATAATTGTTAAGGCTAAATATTGTGATATAACCCCTATTTTTTATTTTTAATAGTTGTTAATTTTTCTCATGAATTAATATTTAAAAATTTATTGAAATACGCAATCATCGATAATACAAAGTAGTCGATTGACGATTCGATTAAGTATTTTCGATAAATCGTTATCGACTTTTCCGAGGATTTTTCTAAAAAAAAATTCTACAAATATGTAATCAATTAATCGATGAATCTGAAATAATCGATTACCTAATCAAAAATGATCAATAAAAAAAAAACGATCAATCAATATTTCGATTTTTCTAAAAAAAAAAAAAAAATCGAACAGTCAATTAATCTATAGGGTGTTTCTGAATAGTGGGATCAAACTTCTAGGATAAATAGCCCTCATTTAAATAAAAAAAAAAAAAACATAATAGAAACATTGGTTCGCGAATACTAAGTCTTCGAGATACAGGCTGTCAAAGTTTGATTTTTTTTTTAAACGTAACAGGTTTGTTTGTGATAACAAAAATCATTTTCTGACTATTAATATGACTTGCTCAATCTAAAAAAAATATCAAAGGTATAAAAAAATAGTGTGCCATTTTTCTTTCTACTTTTACCAACGTAGTTGCCCTCTAGGGTGCCACTGGAATCATTCTTAACAAATCTAATCTAGTCAAAAAATACCTTTTGTTATTATAAACAAACCTGCCAAGTTTAAGGAAAATCGGGAAACAGATTTTTGAGCAGAAAACCGATTTTTTCCAAACTTTGACGCCCTGTATCTCGAAAACTAAGCATTTGCGGATCCATGTTCCTATCAAGTTTTTTCTTATTTCAATGAGGACTATTTATCCTGAAAGTTTTATACCATCATTCAGAAACACCCTGTATTAATCAATGATTTTGCCTGCACCCTTTATCGGAGCTAAGAAATATTTTATTTAACGAGCGTATAATGTAGGCTATATTTAACGAGCCGCAGGCGCCATTATACGTAAGTCAAATACTATGCTTTATCTACGACTATTCATTTTAATGAGAAACTATAGGTAATAATTTGCAGATTTGACGAAAATGAGTTGGGGCCATTTTGTAGTCGACAGGCTACAAAGATGTTGTATACTCCAACAAATACCATTTTAAAGTCACGTGATTTTTCTCTATCCTTGTTGAATACATCTCAAACAGCGGTGATAGTAAAATTGACAAAAAAATTTCTGTCTAATTATTGTTCATAAAATTCTCACCTGAAATAGAATCCGTCACTGTCATCAATTAGTTTGTCAAAGTTATTTTCGAAAATAATACAACGAACAAACACAGCTAATAATTTTGACTATATTAACCTTTTTCCAAGTCGAAAAGAAGCAAATAGAAAACGGGTACCCAGTTTAAGTTCAGAATGTATTACAACAGACAGCAGATGCGACAAAAGTGAGTCTCGCAACAATTGCAAGTATTAAAATTACCCTCTGATTGGTCAATACTACTTCCGAAACGCGTTTGTAAAATGCTAGTGGGAACATATATTAAAATTCAATAGTAATTAACCACCAGTAGCTTTTTGTAGGTGATATCAACGACATTATCAATGGACATACGTTTTTTGCCACCATCAGTATCACGTGACTTTAAAATGGTATTTGTCGGACTATATACAATTTATATACTTATTTTGTCAAAATCAAATATTTTAGTTGCCTAGTAACAACAATCCAAACAAGCTCGATTCTATTTTGGAACGCTGTCAATGCTGTCATGTCATGGAATACATATAAAAATGTACCTATATTCCACGGGTGTGGAATATGTAATTCATATTCAACGGTGTGTAATAGTAGTTACATTATGTGGTTACTATCTCAAGCAAAATGCGTTTATAATTAAATAGTCGTAGATAAAAGAAATATTATAGAGCTCTCAAATGAAGGAAATTGTACTTTTTTGTATTTGATATAGGTACTATTATGGCATGCATGTTATTATATTTTATTTTCTAGCTTGAAACCTCACAAACAGAATTGACATCGGAGGAAAATTACGAACCTCCAATGAAAATTCAAGTCATAGAAAAGGAAAATCTGACAGAGGCTATTACTGTAGACTAGTCAAATAAAGGAACGACAACGGTGACTTCTCTAGATCCGCTGCCATCAACCCAAAATTTAGATTTGCCCATTATTTTTTTATCAGAACCACTGCATCAATTAGCACCAAATTATAATTCACCGAGCACAAGTACAGTCACTCTAGACTCAGCATTTTCCATAACATCGGAGAATAATGTGGTAGTGGAGAACATCAGTGTGAAGGAAATTTGGACGAAGGATTTCCTTGGTCAGGCTTTACTGACTAAAGGGCAAAGTCCTAATGGAAGTCTAAATAATTCGGATAGGGACAAATTGTGTGACATACTAGTTACTAAATTACTCAATGTTTTCCAAGGAAAATTAACCTTACACCATTTTCGAGTGATTTCAAAAAAAAAAATCGAAATCTTACCCAAAGAAAAAAAAAGCACGTACTTCATAGAACCTATTTTGAAAAAAGATTCCCACCGAAACCGATCCGAACCAGCAAGGGGCAAACTTATCGAGAAATATAGAAACAAATTATATTTGATTCGGAAATTAGAAAACTCACACTCACAAGGAACAAAAGGAGAAGAATGCGATAAAACTGATAATGGTAATTTATGCTTACATAATATTCGATTTATATTATTAAGAATTATCTTCCTTTTTATTTTCAAATTTTACCTACACAATATTTTTTTTTACAGGGGTATTTGACCAATCAGTAACAGACAGTAAAATTTGGCTGTCAAAAAATTCTACACTAAAAGCTGAAGTTCTTTTACATTGGAAAGCCTCCTACTGCTTACAAAAATTATCCGACAACACTACCATTGCTGACTATTTCCAGGAATGGCCGATTTTAAAAGAAGATATTGCTCCCGAATTGGTAAGTTCTTGAGAATTAAAATTATTGATGGGATACCCGCCATTTGTTTTTAGAAATGAACAACACTAATTTTCAAATGATTGTGTGAATCCTTAACATAATGCCTATAATTGTCTTTCTAGGTTGCATATGATTTTGAACAGCTTCATTCAACAGCACAACTAAATGTGGAGGCTGCATTTGATGCGATGTTTGCGGAGGTTTATGACAAGAGAAAAAAAACGCTAACCTCTACAGATGATGCTATATATAGCCTACAGCTGGTAAGTTTCTGACACCTTTTTGTAATAATTATTCCGTTCCAATTTTTTTTGTGCTTGTCCTCTGGAAATTTGACCCATTCACCCCTGACGTATATAGTATATTTCCTGACTAGTGCGGAAAGTACCACTTGCGATTGCAGTTTGTCAAACGACGCGCAGCGGAGTTCGGCAAGCAATCACATGCGGAAAAGAGACTTTCCCCTCGAGTTAGGAACACTATTTTTTCTACGAGATGAAAGGTAATATTTTAACCTACATGTGTATCAATTAAAGATTTTTTTTTCCACTTTTTCCTACCTGTACCTGTAGTATACCTGTTTACCTGTAAGTACCTGTATACCTAAAAATTTCAGGTATTTTACTTGAAAACCGCACTCAGTGCGGAAAAAAACAGAAAAGCACTAGTGCGGAAGAGTGATACTTTCATGACCTGAAATGCGTGCAGAAAAGTACACTTTTCCGCACGCTTGTAGAAAAAAGTTTATTTCACATTATTTTGTAAATGACACATCACCAACACAGATTTTTTTTTACCTGGCATCTGACCAAAATTATAAAATTTCAAATTCAAGACTCCCAAAATGTGTTCCACTTTTCACTACTCTTCCTGACACTTTGGAAGGGAAATACCTATTGAAGTCTGTAACCAAATCTTTTTTTTTAGATTCAAAAAAAGCAATACAATTATTCTTGTTGCCCTCGTTGCTACCTCCGAAAACAAGGACAAGCAAAGCCAAAAAATTTTGGAAACTCTCCATAACCGAGGCCAGGGATTCGCCAAAAACCAACAGGTTGAATTCGCTTATTCAAAGGGTATATGTGTACAACCTTATATTTTGCTTATAGGTCCGAGCTTAAATAATATAACCTCGGCATTGGTCGTTATAAACGAGTTGGAATTCAAATGTCCTTCAGTCATAAGTGCACTAGATACTTGCTTCAAAGCCTACCAGGTTTTTGATGCTCAATATCCTGTGGCTAGCCAACATATTTGGTACCTCATTCAGTGGAAAATGTATACGTACCACACAAAGAAAGACATTGAAATTCCAAATTTGAATGAATTTATCTAATTTATAAGATAAGTTGATGAAAACACAACTTTAAATAAGTAGGTAACTACCTAGGTATAACACATTTTCTGTAACCTTTTTTTGCAACATTATGGAATTAGAAAGTTTTGGTTGTTTCAAATGTTCGAAAACTTTTCTGTGTCACAAAAGTTTAATCAAACATATATCTTTGAATTATCCATATTTGGATAAATATAAATGTGTCCAAAAAAATTGTCATCGGTCATTCAGTAACATAAATACTTTACGAAAACATTATGCTATGTCACATAATAACAATACAATATTTGTTCAAACCCAACCAACCACAGAACAAAAAAAGACAGATCATGAAGTGTCTTTGAGTGAAAATGTTCCTTCTATTTCAACCCATGTAGAATCCACTGTTGATTCAGAAGGTCCTAATCTAGAAAATGAAGTGATAAAGTTTATCGCAAAGCTTTATAGTAACCCTACTTTAAACAAAAGCGTCGTACAAGAGGTAATTGGTGATACAAAAGAACTAATCTTTAGTATTTTGAACAGCATATCTGAAAAAATTCTTCACCACTCTGAATCTAGTAATATATTACTTCAAGAAGTACGTGCGCTTGATGAAATTTTCAGTAAAATTAAATCAGACTATCTAAGACTAAAATATTTTGAAAATTCTGACACTTTATTTCGTTCGGAGCCATTTTATATAGGTTCACGATGGGTATTAGATAATATTTCAAAACCTGGAGCTCCAGGTATTAAAATAAATACTGACTTTTGAAATTAAAAAAGTTTTTAGAGTTACCTAAGGTTAATAATGAAATTTTAAATTATATTATTGAAGAAACATCACAAAAAACTATTACAACTAGCATTATTCAAGGTCGACTCTGGAAAAATATTCAAAATTCTTTTGAGGGTAAAGTAATATTCCCCTTATTATTATTTTATGACGAAATAGGAGCTGTATATGTTAGCTTAGCATGTCTTCCACCAGAGTATACATCTTTACAAGAAAATGTTTTTTTATATCAGCTATTTTACACTTCTGATAAACAATTTTATGGAAATGGAAAGTTGTTCTCCAGTTTAATCAATGAATTAAAAAAACTTGAATCTCAAGGAATTGACTTATTTATTAATAATGAGAAAAAAAAAGTATACTTTCCGTTACTTTTAATTCTTGGAGATAATCTTGGTCTAAACTCAATTCTTGGGTTTTCGGAAAGTTTTAATTCTGACTATTTTTGCCGTATTTGTGTAACACATAGAAATTTTACAAAGACAGAGACAGATGTTTCCAAGTTGATCCTTCGTACAACTGACAACTATCAACTTCATGCTGGCGAGTTAAGTTATGGTGTCAAAGAAAAATGCATCTGGAATGATTTAGTGAGTCTTCATGTTACCAGAAATAGGTTTGTGATTTGATGCATGACGTATTTGAAGGTGTTTTACGTTATGATATGGCATCGCATATTTAATCAATGATTTGATAGATAAAAAATATTTTGATCTTAATCGTTTAAATAACAGAATACAATTTTTTAAGTTTTCTAAATTGATATTGATATTGGGACTGCCATGCCTTCTATTAAGCATGATCATCTAAAAAAAAAACACTTATCATGTCAGCTAGTGAAACGTTATCCCTCTCTGTTTATTTTGGTATACTTGTTGGTGATTTAGTACCACAATCAGCTCCTGCATGGAAGTTTTATCTCATTTTAAGAGAAATTATTGAACTACTTCTAAGTCGATCCTTTACTTTAGAGAAAATTGAATATTTAAGAATTATAATTGAAGAACATCATAAATTATTTATTAAAAACTTCAATGTACCTTTAAAACCCAAATACCATTTCCTTCTTCATTACCCAGAGCTTATACTAGATATAGGCCCTCCTAGAAATAAATATCTGGTGTATGAAGTATGAAGCGTACCATAAAAAGTTAAAGTCCACAGTTCACTCTACAACTTGTCGGAAAAATCTCCTAGTTACTCTATTTTCTAAGGACTCTTTACAATTTTCTCAAAGATTATTAAGCAAGAAAGGTTTCATTCACTAAAAGACTTGACTTCAACATTATGCATCAGAGTTTAGATATTTTTTCAAAATTCGATTTTTTCAAATTATTTTCGAACAATTCCTTTTTTGTTTCGTGGCTGAATGTTAATGGCGTAATATTTAAATACAATTTTTTTATCGAGATATCAGGTGTTCTATTGATGTAGAATTCGGTCAAATTAAATATATTGTGTTGGACGATGATGATATTTATTTTATTATAGCTAAGCTACATGTTTATGGCTTTTTCAAACATATATACGCTTATGAAATAAATCCGACCTTTGATGAACAAAATCTCTTTTTATACAGTTATGCAGCAGATCTTTGCAATCCATTTCCTTATAGTGTTCACTATACTGGTGATGGAAAATGTGTTATTCCTAAAATATAAGTTCCCCAATTAGTTTGTTACTTGTTCCTGTTTTATCATCTTTATGCTATTTGTATTAGTAAGAAATACTAATGTTTAGTTATCTTTCATTTATTTCATTCTGTGATGCTATTTCACCGACTAAGTAATGTTAAAGAAAAAGAGCAAAAAAGGTTTTAAAAAAATTAAATAAAAACAGCATAAAATAATAAAATAAAACGTTCTACTTTAGTTATTATTAAATAGTAATAAAACAAAAATAAAACCTTTTTGCTTTTTATTTGATCAACAGATCTTTGAGAGCATTTTAACGGTTCATCAGTATTGTCAGGATGTTAACCCGTACACTTTCACGAACTAACTATGCAAGTGATGTTTCCTTGGATCAAATGATCTTGGGGAAATATTATACAGTGAGCCCGCAAAGGTTGAAATAACATCCATAAAATATACAGGGTTGATTTTTCTCAAGAAACCTGGAACACGTCGATTTTTGATTTAAGTGACCGTTTTATAATATCATGTAAGTATACAGGGTGATCAAAAACAAGTTATGACAGCTAACTTTATTTTTTTTAATGAATCGTTTTCCAATTTTACGTTAAATTCTGGACCTATTCTATGTATCATGTCCTATACCTATCTTCATCTGTTTCGGAAGTATTGAAAAAGTCAATTTGCAACTATCTATATTATGAAACAGTAGGTATGATGCATGAAATGGGTTAGGAATTTAAAGTAGATTTGAAAATTAAATAAAAACTTGATGTTCTCATTCGAAAAAATAAAGTTAACTGTCATAATTGGTATTTGAGTTTCCCTAAATTATATTATCATCAACAAAACGGCCACTAAAATCAAAATCGACTCATCCGAGGTTTTTTGAAAAAAATCAATCCTGTATATTTTATGATTTGATTCCAACATTTGCGTGCTCATTGTATGATGTCACAGTATGAAATAAAGGTCGCTTTAGAGTATAATAATTTTTGTTTTTGAAAGACTGTTTTGTTACTCGTTTTTATGTTCTTTATTAGTTTTAAGACAGATTGAAGGTAAAAGCAATGCTTTACACTTATCTCTTTTGTTTTATGTAGTTTCGTCAGGTTTCAAGCAAGACACTGCCATAGCACTTTTCTGGACTAGAGATGCAATGTGCTTTTTCTGGACTCAAATGATCCCGGAAAATATCATATTCCATCACAGTATGAAATAAAGGCCATTTTTGTACTTGGTTTGTTTCTGTGTTCTTTATTACCTTGTAAAAGTTTCGCTAAGTTTCAAGCAAGACACTGCTATACCATTTTTTCAGACTAGTGATGCAATATGCTATTTTCCAGACACAAATGATCCCAGGAAACATAATATCTCGTCACAGTATGAAATAGGGGTTATTTTTGTACTTGCTTCAGTAGTGCCTGATTTTTATTTTTGAAAGACTGTTCTGTTACTTGTTTATTTGTTCCTTATTAACTCAGGAAATAAATATTTTTTTATCGTTCTAATATACCAACCTTTTTTCTACAAAACAGAGTTTTATTTGGAAAAAGAAGGCCTTTAAAATCCTACAAGTGTGATGGGTTTTCATAGGTTGCTTGCATGGTAAATATTCTGTAAGAAAGCACACTTTCCAATATTTATCATATTTGTTTATTTAGGAAATTTATAAATAGCTATGCTACATAATGATACATATGCGTTAAAAAAATCAATGTGTAATATATGTAAGCACATACCTATAGCACAAAGATATTATAAACTAAAAAAAAAAACGAGTTATGTTAAATTAGAACCAAGTCGTATTTTTTGAAGCCCATAACTTAAAAAAAAAACTTAAGTTTAAAATATCCCTGTTCTATGCGTTTTTATACAGACTGTTTGGTACATCGATAGGAATATTTCAATGAGTGATAGTTGGGGTCATTTGGAAGCTGTTAGACCATATTTACCCTAATGAAAAGTTTCGCCGTTTTTCGAGATATCGCCATTTTTAGATATTTTTAATCCATGTATTTTAACACCTAACTTGGGCTATATATTTTTTGTATCATCATTCGGTTTTTCTTTCCGAATTTTTCGAAATAGTGCATATAAGGAATATCGGAAAAAAAAAAATTGAGAAAGGGTGAAGTGTTTACAACCAAAGAAAAACAATATAACCGTCTCAGGAACAATTCAAAAATATCTAAAAATGCTGATATCTCAAAAACGACGAAACTTTGCTTAAGGGTTAATGTAGTCAAACAGCTCCTAAATGAGCCCAACTATCACTCATTGAAAACTTCCCACCGATGTACCAAACACCCTGTATATATAAAACACACTGTATCAAATACTTATGGCAAGTAATTGATTTCTTATATGAGCTATTTATTTACTTGCAACAATTTTTCTAAGTACTTACAACAAAAGTATCCGAGGTATACTTAATAATGCAAGAACTACTTTTATATTGATCACATAATTCAGGTAAGTATATACTCATTGATCTAATTATAATTATCAATTGAATCGAAGTATTTGTTTTTAGATACAAGTACATTTAATTTAACGCAATGACCCCATATCGTTGACTCAAGTAATCGCCAACTTATGTTAGAAAATGATACGTTTTATTCAATATTATGTTTAGTTGTTCAGCAATGTCAATAACTTATCTTGATCATATAGTATACTTATACTAAGTTTTTATATGGTCGAACAACATTATTCACATGGTAGAGCCAAGACACTAAGAAAGTGCTTCAACAACGTCGACTTTTAGTTACCTAATTTTGAAATCATGATTAACTATTTATGTGCTCTTTTCAAGCAAACTGTATTTTAACCTACAAGTAAATTATGAGGTAAATTCAATTTCACGTGTAGTCCGAATATATTAAACATATATTTACTTGCTAGAACGTAAAAAAAAATTGATTGAACCATTTTTTTTTTCTGTGTAGTATTATGTGCATCTATTAACCTGTATTCCTGCCTGAGAACAAATGCTGCCGGAAATATCTTTTTCCTACGAGCGTGCGCAAAGTAGTACTTTTCCGCACGCATTTCCGGGCTCAAAGTTACACTTTTCCGCACCCAGTGCGGATACAGGCCTTATCCGCACTGAGTGCCGAAAAGAAATTATAATTGTCAAGCAACAATAAGTGCACCTGTCGACTTTGACACATGATGACAATTTTTCTCTGTTTCTAATTAGCCAACATCTATACAAACACCAAATACAAATTAACTTTGACACATTGTCAGATTTGTTCTCTATTTATATGCAAAAATCTACGAACTTTCTCATCAAATTTAAACGCTTTAAGATGAACATCTCTGACGTAGGTTCCCGGTTCCCTTCAAGTTAATTACATTTAAAATAATATAAAATAAACCTACTTAATAAAAACACATTAGTAGTTTTTCCCTTCCATCAACAAAAATATCAAAATCGGGAAATTCTGTAACAAACACATTAACACCATGCAAACATCTATTCAAAAGAGAAACAGAGTTAGGGTTAGAAATCTTAAAAATATCTCTCCGCCTCAGCCTTATATCTGGTACATTAAAACATATCTTATGAAGTAAATCAGGTACAGTAGCTTTTACGCTTTGGCTTTGGTTGACTAGATTAAATATTAACAATACATCATTAAACTCCCTACGCCTCTTAAGTTCTACAATACCAAATTCATCAAGTTGGGATTTATACGAGATGAGACGAGGATAACAAGGATAAAATCCATGCTTCCTAAAAAACATAAACCTCAGAAACCTTTTTTGGATTTTCTCCAGCATGTTTTTATGATACATTGTTGTAGGGTTCCATATTATACTGGCATATTCCAGTTTTGATCTTACATATGCATTAAAAAGTAGTGTGTAAGTCTTTGGGTTTCTGAAGTCTGCACAGGAGCGCAGTACGAATCCCAGCTTCCTCATCCCATCCGCACACAAAGCATCAATGTGTCCACCAAACGAGAAACTTTCAGAGAAGAGTATTCCCAGATCAGACATTTCCTGAACCCTGTCCAACGCTGAATCATTAATTCTGTATTGTGTTATGACAGGAGTCTTACTCCGAAAAATGCTTAAACACTTACATTTACTAATATTTGGTTTTAAGTCATTGTTGAGACAGTATGATACAACAGCATTCAAATCTTTTTGTAAAAGTTGACAGTCTGTTTCTTTTTGAACTGAATTGTAAATTTTTAAATCATCTGCATAAAGTAAAAATTGTGAGTATTCAATACATTTAGATATATCATTGATAAACAAGACAAACAGAAGAGGTCCCAAGATAGAGCCCTGAGGGACACCAGAGGTAGCCACAAACCTATTTGATATGGCATTGTTAAACTTTACACACTGACATCTGTCCGACAAGTAAGACTTCAAGTATAAAATAAGATTTGAATCAAAACCAAAGGATTCAAATTTTCTGACAAGCACAGTATGGTTAACCTTGTCAAAGGCTTTCGCTAGATCAGTATACACAACATCCGTCTGAGATCCAGTCTCCAACTGACTGCTTACATATTCAGAAAAAATACTGAGATTAGTGACATTTGACCTATTTTTACAGAAGCCATGTTGCTGAGGAATAATTACTTTTTGCACATGCTGACTAATTTTAGTATGTATGATTCTCTCAAAAATCTTTGACATTGCTGGCAAAACAGTCACAGGACGATAATTCTCAATGAGACGTGTATTTCCATTCTTGTGAATCGGTGTTATACGACCAATCTTCAAATGATCAGGAAAACAATTGGTATCTATAGATTTGTTTACTAGAATTTGCAGAGGGATCTGTAAAATGTTCAGATAAGCCTTATAAAAATATGGTGGTATTCCATCTACCCCTGCAGATGCCCCGGGTTTAAGACTTCTCACTGCCTCTGAAACATCATCAACAGTAACAGTGCCAAGCGAGAAAGCATCCAAACCATAGTCCACTGGGCGATCAGTATTACCATTAGGCGGCAGGCCACTGTCTGAGTACATATCTTGAAAAAATTGGGCAAACGCATTAGCAATAGAATTTTCATTAGTAAAATCTGTACCTTGATATGTATAGGTATAACTAATATTACTATTTTGCCTCTTTTCTTTGATAAATTTCCAGAACATATTAGCATTATGAGTAATATTTTGTTCAGTATTTCTTATAAATTGATAACGAACAGCTTTAATAAGTTTTTTTGTTTCTAATCTTAGCTTACAGTATTCTTCTCTATATTTTGCTTTAAATTTAGATTGTTTTTTTGACATTTTGGCGACGTGTTTCTTTTGATTTAATTTATGTATAAGTTGTTTTGTGAACCATCTTGGAAAATTTTTGTTGAAATTACCTATTTTCTTCTTCGGAACGCACTGCTCAAATATGTTGTATAAAATCTCATAAAAAATACGTACGCACAGATTGACATCGGAACTATTTGCCAGTTCAGTCCAATCCTGCTCACTCAGCAGTTGGTGAAGCAAAGGATAGTCAGCACGAGCAAAGTCATAGGTAATTGAGCTATCAAAGACATCATTAGAAACCCCATCATTTCTTGTCTTTAATTTGAAAGTTATGTTTAGAACTGGATGATAGTTGTCAATGCTTACCAGCGCATTCTCAGAATATTCCTCAACATTTGCCTCTGTTACATTTGTTAGAACTAGATCCAGTGTGTTGCCTAGATGATTTTTATTATTATTCAGGGAATATAAATCATATTCACTTAGTAAGTGGTTAATGAGTTGAGCCTTTGGTGAACCTCTAGCTAGATCATAGGATTTTCCACAAATATCTGAAACATTAAAATCTCCTACCAACATTATATTCTCAGTACCAAGCATGTCAATACTGTGCAGTGAATCAATAAAACTTTCATAGACATTAAAACTACAATTACAACTGACATAGACACAACATATTAAAATCTGAGTATTATTTACATTGATTTTGACACAAATCCATTGAAAATCTATAGAGTTACTCCTAGCTACTAGCTCCGGCCTATATTTTGCTTTCACACAACACATGACTCCTCCACCCCGACTCACATCACAGTGGAGATAATTTTTATCATTTCTAAATATCACATATCTATTATCACAGATTTCATTATCGTGAAACGAGCCATTCAACCATGTTTCGCTCATACAGACAACATCCCAGTTCTCCTCAAGTATGCTCCCATATACAATTGAAGTCTTGGTGCGCAGTCCCCTGACATTTTGGTAAAGTAAATTAAAGCTTTTTTTATTTGTTTCATTACATTTTTTGAAATAGGATTCATCTACCTTTGGGTTTCTGATGATATCCTTTTTTGCACAAAAAAACGAGAGACAATGGCACCTTCAGGCCAAATTTCCCTCCTCCATGCCTTTCCAAAATTGCTCTGCTTGATTGTGACTTTCATCGAGGAGTATAGTTCAGGCCTTTTCGATTCATGTTTCTCGCATTTAACCTCGGAAAAAGCTTCTTTTAGCATATTTTATATTATGTGCTATTTTGTACCGTCATTATAAAATCTTTGCGTATTGGAACATTTTTTTTGATAAATAAGATGGAGAAAAGCACTCGTAGGAAAAACATTGTACCTAACTTTTGCGGAAAATGTCTTTTCCACCCTCGACGGCTTGCAACTGCCGTCTCGTGCGGAAAAGTACCACTTTCCGCACTTGTTAGGTAAATAACTATTAACAAATTATTAACAAATTGAAAAAAACGTAACACTACCCCCATCGAGTTATGCCCTAAGTAGGGTATCAAATTGAAGGTCTCGATGTCCCCTATCCAAAAAGTCGATCCTGCCTCGTGAGAATTTGACAAGCGTCTGCGGATCACACGGAGGCAACGCCACGAATATGGTTGGAAGTGTACGAACGAAAATTTAAAATTTGGCACGAAGCGACAAACGGCGGTTCACTAGCATTTTTGTTTACCTTCTCTTTATTTATTTGACACAAAATTATTATTTATAATTCGATAGTTTGTCTTATTATCAATGACATGAGAGGGAGTTTCGAGAAAGTCTCACCTCCCCAAGAATTTAACATTTAATAATAAGGAAGACTTTAATGAGTAGAAAAGAAAATTAGAGCAAGATACCATCAGAGCACAGTTTATAAAATATGGAACTGTTAAGAGGAAAAATGGTACAATAATTATTTATTTTATTTATCGTCGAGATGGAAATTTACATAAACGCATTAAAACATTACGTAGGTATCACCGTATCACGCTCACATAAACAGGCTTTATTGAATATTGACTTTTTAATAGCCTCGCTCGCAAGCTCGCTCGGTCATAAAATTATTCGTACAATAAAGCCTTTCTTTATTGTACTTGATATTTAATGCTATTTATATAAATAGCTATTATTCAACAATCTAGATTAAATACTGTCTTTCAAAATCTTACAAAAACAGCTTGGTTGTGATACAGCCTACAAATCAACTGTGAAGGGCGAAGGCGAAGGGCCATGTATACTTATCAATTATTTTTTTGTACCCGAGTCCCGCTTGATACCCCATCCCGAAAAAATTAATTCTCATTAGTCTTTCTAAAATTTTTAGTTAAATATCGATATTAAACGAAATGGAAATTGCAAAATAATCGTAGAATATAACAATAATATTCATCAGGAATCAGGATTCAGGACAAGGAGGCGGAGGCGTCAAAAAACAAGCAGCAAAAACGTTATGGGCGCTGTATTCGTGGCGTTGCCTCCGTGTGATCCGCAGACGCTTGTGAGAATTTGCCGGAAAACGGTGGCAGGACAGCTTATTGGGGGGCAAGGGCCCGCGGTCTCTGCTTTGACACCTATCAAACTTTGCACTAAATGATGTGTCAAATTAAAGGTGATAAGTTGATTTAAGGTCTGTTCGCACAGAAATCACAAACCAGTCAGAGCGAATTTCATTGGTTGGAAACAGTCACGAAACTAGTTTCAACCAATGAAATTCACTCCTTCTGGTTTGGGATTTCTGTGCGAAGGGACCTTAAATCAACTTACTAACACCTTTAATTTGACACATCATTAAGGGTAAAACTTGATAGGTGTCAACACAGAACATATCACCTATAGAAAAATATCTCAAATGGGAGGATCGCGACGAAGGTTTTTAGTTAGGTTTTCATTCAACGATGGCGACACTGTCGGGAGATAAGAGAAATTTACAGGTATCTGTGGTGTGGACAGTGATTTGTGTTGGTTGGTTGGTTTTGTCATTTATTTTGTCATTTTAAAAGTCAAAATTTGAATTTTTAAATTGTGTTGTTGTAAACCATGGTCCCGACGCGCGTTAAAGTGAAAATTTAAAAAGTTTTGGTTGAAAAAAACCTTAATTTTTGTTCGTATTTTTTTGTATTTACTCGTTTGTTTCGTTTCGTTCGTATTTGTATTTATAATTCGTATTTACTTTGCGATCTACCTATAGCTGCGTGTCTCTTGCTAACTTACTAACTCTTTTTGCACTATGTTCGACATCGGAAACTTCCTGCCAGTCATAGTTTTCAAAAAAATTAGGCGAAAAGAGCTAAAAGGAGTCAGCAAGCCAAACGCAGTTGAACATTAAAAATTATTTAAAAATAATAAAAATATATGAAAAAAATCAATTCGCCTTTTTGTCAAGAATGCTCGATTAGTTAGGTTTTCAGTCAACGATGGCGCCGTAATTCATAACCGGTACATAACATTGCAGATACTTTTCTAGAGGTGATATGTTCTGTGGGTGTCAAAGCTGAGTCCGCGGGCCCTTGCCCCAATAATAGTACAGTAAATAGAGACAAATAAATCCCATTTACTAACAAATAGTTATTTATACACCAAGTGAGTTAAATGAATGTTTATTCATGAGAAGAATGTTTAACCCACGAGCCCTAGCGAGTGGGTTAATTTTCTTCGAATGAATAAACATTTTAACTCATGTGATGTATACAAAATTTTATTCCATTTTGATGGACCTTTAAAAAATTGAGTAGGTACCTAATAGGAATCAAATTATATTAAAAAGAATTCATTCAGCGAGCGCTAATGTCTAATACCTTAGAGCAGGAAAGCGCTGTTCTACGGACATAAGGAGTAGGAACGCGCCATTCTGCTTATGAAACTAAAGTGAAGGCAAATTTTTGGCAGGTGTTTGGCACCAAGATACAGGTAAAGCATTGAATTGCCATAAGCGCCATTTTCTTGGTGCCAAAATACCTGGAAAAAAACGGCTTCATTTTCCAAATCCAGGTTACTACTCCTCTTTACCTTTACCTGCTCTAAGTCTAATACCTACTGAAACTGGTAGTTGCTAGGGTATAGCTAGTTGTTTGTTTGTATTTATAGCAGATTTTTGTACCAGCAGAGTGACTTAAAAGGCTGAGAGTGAGTTAAAAATATTTTAAGTCACTCAGGTGATAAACGTCTACTTACCTTTGTTATTATACGTTCAATAATGTCATTTTTAAACGTCAAAATGGGATAAAAATACTTAATGGCTGAAATTTTGAGGGTGTGTTCGGAGGCATGTCCTGAGTCTAAAACTGAGTTTTCGTATTCGAGGGGGTGGGAGAAGATACTACCCCCTCTTTATGTAGGGTTGAGTTCGTTTTAATTCCTTATCTTCGGTGCTATTGCCCGTCCCGTCGAGTCCGATCGAGAGATCAAATTTGTGGGAAATAAAATCATCTATCTAATGATAATAAAATCAAGGTCATAGGACGATTAGGTCAATCACAATGGCCGGTCAAAGGTCAAAAGTGAGGGGTAGTTTTTGGTTTTTAGTGAATACCGTGGAACCGGTAGGTTTTTTCGCATACTGCTTAGATACCATTTCGAAGTACTTGAAATTACCTACAAAATGAGTGCTCAAACACTCATCTATTGTGAATAGTTTGGCGTCAATCCAACGACCAAGTTGACCGCGCGCGCTTAGGAAGCGTCAGAGCAAAAAACGCCTGGAGACATTTTCGGCGTATTTTTTCCTCCTCTATCTGATGAAAATTTTAATTTTTCAAAATTCGTGAAAATAAATGCAAAACGCGTATACCCCATTCTACGCTCTTTCTCAAAATTGGAAGATAGGGGCTAAAACCTTTCCTATATATCGTAGAGAGCTGAAACTTGAAATTTAACCTTTTTTAGACCCCTTTTACCTACACTTTAAATTTCATATAAATCGGCCCAAAAAAAAATTTCAGCGGCCCCCTAAGGGACTTTCCTTTCAAGATAGGGGTTTCTCGTATTTTTTTCCAATAGAGGACCCGTTTCACTATATACATACCAAATTTCAGTTCCGACGTCATTTTTAGATCGCAAAGGGGGTCCGTTCTCGAGATATTGCGTTTTTCATGTTTTTCCCCCCTCCAAATTTTTTTAAAAATTCGTCCCCCATCCATTCGATAAAGGAACTTTTTCTCTACTTCCTCTGAAAATTTAATTTCCCCCCCACCCGTTTGGGCTGTACAGGGTGCTGCAATTTGGAGTGTTTTAACAGGAAAAACACACTTCCACACCAGATGGTACCATTAATACAGGGCGATTTTCGATTTTCCCCTATTATGAAAAATGGCTATAAGTTTTTTTTCTACTTCCGTGCGCAAAGTAATCACTTTGCGCACTCATTTGCGTGCGCAAAGTTGAACTTTGCGCACGGAAACTCTTTGCGCACTCATTTTTGTTATGTATAATTACCATAGTTATACTTGATTTTTCAATGTTTTGATGGTTTCTGAATAAACTAATATTCAAAATGAAAGCTTTTAATTGAAATTACCGCTTAGTTAACATGATGTTTCCTATCAAGGGTGTCCAAATTGGACCAGTCTGTACTGCTAGGAATTTGTAAAATTTTTGATATTTAAGAGACTCATGAAAAAATTCTTGCTGATTCTAGAAATTCCAGAAGATGTGAAAAGATTTTTGGGTATTTAATTTAAAAAACATTCTGAGGAATTCCAATAGATTTTAAATGATTTTTGAAGATTTTGATTTGGTTGATTTTTCTAATATTTTAACAATTCAGAGTTTACTTTTTTAAGATACTCGTAGAAAAAATATTGTTCCTAACACTTGCGCAAAGTGTCTTTCCCGCACTCAAAGCTTATCCGAACTCCGCTTCGCGTCGTTCGTCTAACTGCTTTTTCGTGCGGGAAAGTATCACTTTGCGCACTTGTTAGGAAAATAACTATTATTTGTCAATTTTTTTTACTTCTGTAAAAACATTATGGAGACACTTTTTTGAGCACAATCCAGTGGCGGACTCAGTTTTTTTCTATATTGTTCCGATTTCGAAATATCGACCAAACTCCGATATTTTCAAATGAAACACCCTATATATTAATAGCTCATTGGATAGCTCTGTTTTTACTGATTTCAATGATATAAACTTCGATAGATTTATCTCTAACAGTTTTCGAAAAGAAAAAAATTATATGTTTCCGTCATAAGAAACAATGTGTTAGAAAGAGACCTTCCTCTTTTTCCTTACACATATAAAATTCTTTTCTAACACATTGGTCCTTACGACAAAAACAGATATAATTTTTTTTCTCGAAAACTGTTAGAGATGAACCTATCGAACTTTATATCATTGAAATCAGCAAAAACAGAGCTATCCAATGAGCTATTAATATTTAGGGTGTTTCATTTGAAAATATCGGAATTTGGTCGGTATCTCGAAATTGGAACGATATGGAAAAAAACTGAGTCCGCCACTGGATTGTGCTCAAAAAAGTGTCTCTATAATGTTTTTACAGAAATAAAAAAAATTGATAAATAAAAAACTTATAGCCATTTTTCATAGTAGGGAAAAATCGAAAATCACCCTGTATCAATGGTACCATTGAAGATATCGTGATACGGTTTTTGACAATTGACGTTTCACAAAAATCGATCCCATGACGTTTAAGGCAATTTTCCTCTATCTGGTCTGGAAGTGTGTTTTTCCTATTGAAACACTCCAAATTGCAGCACCCTGTACAGGGGTCGAAAGTCAAAATTTTGACAGCCCTTCAGGGTTTCCCAGGGGAGGGAGGGGATGAAATTTGTTTTGACTCGACAAAATTAAAAGTTCTAAGTCCCCTGAAAATTTCAACTTTCTAGCTTATCGGGAAGTACAACATCGGCGCGCACGGTCAACTTGGTCGTTGGATTGACTATTCACAGTAGATGAGTGTTTGGTCACTCATTTTGAAGGTAATTTCAAGTACTTTGAAATGGTACCTAAGCCGTATGCGAAAAAACCTACCGATTTCACGGTATTCACGAAAAACCAAAAACTACCCCTCACTTTTGACTTTTGACCGGCCATTGTGAATCACCTAATCGTCCTATGACCTTGATTTTATTATCATTAGATAGATAATTTTATTTCCCGCAAATTTGATCTCTCGGACTTGACAATACGGGCAATAGCACCGAAGATAAGGAATTAAAACGAACTCAACCCTACATAAAGAGGGGGTAGTATCTTCCCCCACCCCCTCGAATACGAAAACTCAGTTTTAGACTCAGGACATGCCTCCGAACACACCCTCAAAATTTCAGCCATTAAGTATTTTTTTTTAGTAAAATATTCCTATTTACTGTACTATAAGCTGCCCTGCCACCCTTTTCCGGCAAGTTCTCACGAGGCAGGATCAACTTTTTAGATAAAGGACATCGAGACCTTCAATCTGATACCCTACTTAGGGCATAACTCGATGGGGGTAGTGTTACGTTTTTTTCAATTTTTTAATAATTTGTTAAAAGATATTTCCGGCAGCATTTGCTCTAAGGCAGGAATACTGGTTAATAGATGCACGATGCACATAATACTATATATTAATAATAGTGTCGACACATAACTCGATCGGGGTAGGAAAAATGCGGTCGTCTCCCTAACTAACTGTTTTGAATCTATCGGGTCTTCAAAAAAAAAACAACAATCATAGATTGCTATGGTTTTTTAAACGTATGTCTTAGCTTTAGATTGTCTTAGCAATATTTTTCTTTAATTTTGTCAATGAACTTTAATGTCAAAATGTCATGTCAAAAATCCTGACCAATTGAAAAACAATAATCCGACGTACGTTTTCGTAACCAAAGCAATCTTTGATTGTTTTTTTTTGAAGACCCGATATAATGAAGGTATGGAGCTATCAATTGCAATGGAACATAGTATAAGTATAGTTAGTAGATTATGACCCTACGTCCGATATTGTTTGTATATATTTTAATTTCAATAAACATATAATAATGAATAAGTAATTTAATCCCTTTTTTTTAAATCTCTATCCTACAGCACTACAGTTTGGCACAGAGAAGCTGATATAGTTAACGTTATAAGGCCGATAAAAATAAAGCCATAATCAGCCAAGGCTGTTATTTGCAGTTATCGGCGGTGTTTCGTTCTAAATTTTTCGTCATACTGCATATACCTTTCAATCCGACAAAAAAAAACACTTTCCTATTGGTGGTATGTTTGAAACTAATGGCCAGCGGCTGTTAATTAATGACCGGTATTTTTATATTTTAATATACCTTTTCGATTTCAGTTTAGCTCATGATATAGTCAAAGTTTAATATAGTAAGATAACATAACAGTTCAGTATAACGAAAATATATTGTATGCGACACTGCATACATAAAGTGCCTTTTTTCACTCCTGTGAATGCGGCACTCGCCTGCTCGTACGCAAAGCCTTCCCAATCCTGAAAAAGATTTATTCTATGCATTACTATTGCAAAGATTACTATTAACAAATGAACTAAGTAGGAAACTAAAAGATATCCGAGGTAAAAAAAATTAAAGATTATTTTTGGAATACACACATCAAAATAGTCTAGGGAACAAGATGCAACTGAATACATTTATAAATTGAACAAAATATACTTTTAAAAGATTTTGAAATTTTTTTCAAAGCCTGCTAGAAAAGCCAATATGATAAATTTGATAAGATTTGTTCAACAAATACCCACATGATATCTTTTTAAAAAAGTTGTTCTGTCTCAAAATTTAAAGACAAATATATCTTGTTCCCTACACTATTTTGTTGAGTGTAAAATAAGAAAAATTATAACTTATATTTGATAAATTCAATAAAAAACAATTTCCATGGAAACAAACAAAACTATAATTTGAAAATTTTAAAAAAATGCTATATCCTATTATATTGTCATTTTAGCCCACTGCGTAGTTTATCTTCTACTATGTGTTTATTCTGCTCCAACGCAGCGACATCTTGAAAAGGGCGGATGAACTAACATTTGGTAATCGATAGAGCTACTAGGGACAGAAACTGCCCGATTTTTATAAAAATGGCGGTTCTCGCAACAAATTCTTCTAAAAAACAATTATTTGCCTTTATTACAGCATCTTATGGCCTGGAATGCTACAAATAAACTGTTGCTGTGTGTCCTCTAGGAGTCTACCATAATTTCATGTGAATCCGTGAGCAAAATCTTCTCATTGTTGTCTGGGAATTTGTTATTAATTTTACTATTTTCACTGATTATTTTTCAATAAAAACATGGTAACCTCCTAGGCTGATTCTTTATTTTTACGGAACCAATTTTTATTTACTGAAAAGTTGTCTAGTTTTTGAATGTAACTATTTTTCTTGAAGGCCTGCAAGAAACAGTTCGTTTCCACGCTCCTCTTCGAATTATCGTAAAAAAGCTATTTTTTGTGTTTAACTTACGATTGTGACGCCATTTTTCAATATTTTTTCAAAATTCTTCAACCAATTGAAAGCCTAGTTATTGTAGATTTTACCTGCACGTGCAAAAATAGTATATTATGCAATGATCATGTTGTAGGATACGAAACTATAACATGCGAGTGTATTAATGGCCATTACATGAGAGTTGCATACACTATTTTTTCTACTGTCATTGATAAAAATTATGATATTTAGATATGTCAACATTATGCTTAACTTTGAATAGAGATTTTATAATTGAGTAATCCATACAGTTGAAGGTTTCATTTTTTGTTGTAATTTTTCAAAATATACTATCAAAACATTTTCTGAGAAGGACGAATGTGTTTTTGGTGTTTCCAATCTATAAATTGTCCATATAATTTTTCGTAAATTTTCTTGGACTTGTCCGGTAGTATATTATTACCTGCATTTGTCGCCTTTTCTGGAATTTCTGGGGATGTTAGTGAAAATTCCTCGTTATCACTCAATATTTCCATAATAATGCCTTATGCCAAACATTAGGTAGGTAACTTTTAATAACAATTCGAAGTATTTTTTTCATGAAATTATTGTTTTCCGCTAAATTACCATGGAAAAGCTATAAACAGAGTGCTGTCATCATTCAAAAAAAAAATAATTCAAAATTTCTTAACTGGTGGCGCCATCTATTGACAATGTATAATAATTGAAAAAGTAAAAATTCTTCCTTATCACTCATTATTTCTATAATAATTATTCTTTGTCCCAAACTTCAGGTAACTTTTAAACAATTCGAAGTCTTTTTTATAGATATCAAAATAATTGTTTTTTAACATTGTATAATATTAAAAATGAGTATTATAATAAAAATCTGTATCGTAATGAAGTTCATTATGATACAGATTTTAATCGTTTAATAGCGTATTATGAAATGTCAGTAGAAAAAAGTATTTTTCCTACTCGCGTGCGGTAAAGTACACTTTACCGCACTCGTTTGCGTGTCGTAGGTAGTACTTTACCGCACTCAGTGCTGTAAAAATTCTTTACCGCACTCTTTTAAAAAAACGTTTGTATGGACCGTTTTCATGTGATGAACAACAAGGATAGTTTATTAGGATTTCTGCAATAAAGAAAGAGACACATATAATGACGCACGATACCTGTGTGGAATGACAAGTTTGAGAAGTACGAATTTGCAAGTGCTAGCAAACCTTTAATTGTACAATTATCATTGTATTTGATATAGAAATCTTTATTTTACGAACCCTCAAATCTCTGTTCCAACTTTAATCGTCTTCAGTCAGGTTGAGATCACGTAACCATTGTTTTCTTACATTTTGATTGCTTGAGAACTTGTGAAAAGAAAGATTTGACTTTTTTTCCGCATCACTCTGACAAGATTATACACAACACATTTGAACCATGGTATCGGGTCTTCAAAAAAAAAAACCAATCGAAGATTGCTTTGATTACGAAAACGTACGTCGCATTACTTTATTGGTAAGGATTTTTGACATGCCATTTTGACATAAGGTTCATTGACAAAATGAAAGAAAAATTTTGCTAAGACATACGTTTAAAAAAACCATAGCAATCTTCGATTGTTTTTTTTTTGAAGACCCGATATAATAAACAGTTTTTGTAATAATTTTCAGCAATAGGTGGGTTCGGCTTGCTCACTCCGTGCACTCCGAGTGACTCCATTCGCACTCCAGCCGTTCGGGTTAAGGTTCGGGTATAGCTTTTTACCGTATTAGGGGTGACCCCATTAGCTCTGTTCACTCCACTCCAACTTCGCGCTGAATAGCCGAACCCAGCTAATATTGATTGATAATTGAGGTTAGCCTAAAGAAAGTCAGCATCAGACCGCGTTCATTCAATTGACCTTTTGTTTGGACGCCATATTGCGGTGCGCGAACATAGTTGCCAAAACAAGAAAACCAAAAACTACTAGTGGGCTGTCAACTAGATATTTTATTATTTCTATTCTGCCCAAAACAAGCTAAAATTGATGGCTTTTCTTTCCAAAAATATTCGTAATAGGCGGCAAATTTAAATTTTAAATGTAATTTATTCACTAACTTTGGATTTTCAAGTTGACAGAACGCTAGTAACTTTTTTTTCTACTGTTGGCAGCTATGTTCGCGCACCGCAATATGGCGTCCAAACAAAAGGTCAATTGACAATTCTATTATCTGTCACCCACAAGCGGCGCGCGCAGCACAGGTAAAATGAGAAAGTTCCATTGTTCATATTCTTTATTGTGCCGGTCCTGGGATTTTTGTGGAGCCGACTGCTGCATTCGCTGCTTCGAATATTTCTTCATCAAAGGTCTCCATCTCTCAAGAATTTATATTATACCGAAAAATTGAAAATTTTGAACCACAAAACTCGAAGCTACTTGAACTTTCCATGTGATATCTATAGACGCAAATTATAATATTGATTTGTTGCTATGGGAAAAACAAAATGCAACGTAGCAGATGTGACAAGACAAATGCCACCAAAACAGACTTTTAACCAAATTCTTGTCATACAAATTTTGAGTGCGGTAAAGATTCTTTACCGCACTGAGTGCGGTAAAAATCCTTTACCGCACTGTATCAAAAATTTTAAAAAAACATACAATTAATGCATTTGCCTTCGCGTAATGGCGTAATGCATGAAATAGGAACATTTATTGATTTTAACAATCAATGTTTGCTATTTTTTATGCATTTTTTCTTCCAATTAGCTTTTAATTCCAAAAATTATGTGCTCCGAAGGAAAAATTTTGTACCTAACACGTGCGAAAAGTGACTTTACCGCACTCGACAGCTTGCCCGAACTCCGCTTCGCGTCGTTCGTGCAACTGCCGTCGCGTGCGGTAAAAGTAGTGTGTCCCGGCGATACAAACCATCCCCACTCCTGCCTCCTGAGGGGGCGTGGCCCCGCCCTCCTGCTGTATAGCTCCTCCCCTTTTCCCATTTATGGACTCTTTTGCGATGTTGCCCCGCCCCTTTGCCGCCATTAGGTTTCTTTGTTCGGCCAATCAGGGCTGGTCCCGTCCCTCCTGCTGAATTAGGCTCCTCCTCCTGTCCATTCATTGGTTGTTGTTGAAAATGGCGGCCGTCCAATGGTTTCTGTTGGCGGCGGCGGCGGCTGTGGTACAATATGCCCGCCAACTTATGGCCGTCACCCAATAGCTGATGGCGGCGGCGGCCGTGGCGGTGGCGGCAGTACTGACGACTTTTTTTTTTTTGTATTTTATTAAAAAAGTCTGAAAAGTCTGGGCTCGAACCTGCGACCCCAAGATCCAAAATCAAGAGTGCTAACCACTGAGCTATCAGGGTATCTCAAGAAATTGTGTCCTAAGCTTGTAGACATCATGATGCGAGCTAATTGAGGAAAATTTGAAAGAGCGAGAGGGCTAAGGGTGAAGAAGATGATTTGATAACTTGTATGGACTTGTCCAGCTGATAATTTTAATGTAATTTGGTGTACGGGGGAAAAATAATATGAAAACTCAATTTTCAATTACGGAATTTCTTTCTTCTTTCCTAATTCCACGGTACACAAGTATGTGGCCATTATCCATATTTATGAGGAAAATTTGAAAGAGCGAGAGAGCTAAGGGTGAAGAAGATGATTTGATAACTTGTATGGACTTGTCCAGCTGATAATTTGAAAGAGCGAGAGAGCTAAGGCTGAAGAAGATGATTTGATAACTTGTATGGACTTGTCCAGCTGATAATTTTAATGTAATTTGGTGTACGGGGAAAAATAATATGAAAACTCAATTTTCAATTAAGAAATTAAACGAGATAATTGATTAAGGTATTACCTACTACTTTATTATTTTACTGTATTAACATAAATAAAACTAAAAATTAAACTTTCCAGTGCGTACGCTTCCATCCATCGGATTGTAAGTGAGAAAAGCATCATGTAGAATAAGTGCGTAAGCTCGAATGCCCTTGTCAAACTTTTTATGAGCCTCAAACTCGACCTTTAGATCGACCGTTGAATTTTTCACCCCTTCGGGCTGATTGCTGCAGTCCACTACAAATATGGGATTGGACAGAAATTCGCCAATATCCATTATTGGGTCATTTATTTCTCGCCTATAATAGCTGCTTTGGAAGTTTTCATACGAGTCATAGACGGAGGTAATTAGCTTTTTAGTAAAATCGAGATTCCATCGTTCGTA
This sequence comes from Ceutorhynchus assimilis, assembly GCA_917834065.1. Lineage (NCBI taxonomy): Eukaryota > Metazoa > Arthropoda > Insecta > Coleoptera > Curculionidae > Ceutorhynchus > Ceutorhynchus assimilis. The sequence continues at coordinate 33,831,117 of OU892283.1, read as the reverse complement.
CGGATATACATCGGAATTTAAATCAAGTCTAATGTTTCGTATGTTGGCATCGGTGAACGCTGTAGAATCTTCTAGCCTGTTGTCGTGGTTTTTCACCTTCTGAAACCCAATAACAACATAGCGGGGTTTCTCCAATTGTGTAGTAGTTTTTATCGCCCATATATCGCTTGTTGTATCTCTCAAAGAGGGCAGCTCGTAAAGGTCCCATTTTCTATATGGTATCTTTATTCTAGCATTGTCGCCTCCTCTATTGATGCGTGTGAGTATTTTTAATTTTTCCTCATCATCCGGTACAATGTGTTTAATCTTCCACTCGAGCTTCTCAATCGGGATGGTGGCCTCTTCGTCGCCAATGTAGCAGTTTTCGAATGTGCGGGCAATTATCAAAATCAGCTCATGTTTAACGTTCAAAATTCCTCTGGAGTAGTCCTCGGCGAAACCAAAGAGATGTTTTAATGGTAGTTTTCCACTGAATATACGGCTAGTTTTGTCCAATATATCCTGACGAGTCTCGCCAAGGCCCCATCCCGAACTTATTGAGCGACGAGCTTGTGTAGCTTCTAAAGAAACCAGAGTTTTCAATGTCGTTGCTATCCCGGGATTTCGCAAGCCAGCTACTTGTTCACTAGCCATCTCATAACGGATTTCATCGAAAAGAAATGTCAATGCATTGTTTGACAGGTAGCATTTCTTCAACGGATCTTTGGGTGAAAATTTCCCCTCAATGTATAAATAACTGTCGGCGATATCTAGAATTAGATCCTGAAAGTTGACGGGAATTCGCACTTCATCAGAGTTTTTATATGCTGGAGCTCCATATGGTTTATATGTATGTAGATGCGTGCTTGCCAGCGATGAATCGTAGATTGGTGTACCAAATACTGATAATTTCTCGCTCATTTCGGGGCAGTTCGTAGCTCAAGTCCTATGGATCGCAGAAACTCTCTGTCTTTTTTGTTGAGTTTACGACGCTGATGACGGCGTGGTGTTCGCTGTTGAAAGTTCAATGCCGAACTAAACTTTTTTTTGTCCTCACGATTTTTTATATGCTCGTTGACACTAATTTCGGCTCTTTGTGTTGAAAGATCGAATCGAAACCCCATGGTAGTGCTGATCTATTATGGAATTTGTTTCAACTCCAGCTTCACAATAACTTTTTCTTCTTGAAAATCCACCAAGTCGCCGTTATCATCCAAAATTCTCAGTGTAAGGTTGTCAATGTACTGCAGGCCCCCTGGCTTAACTGGTAAATATATAATATTCTGTGGTTCCTTGGTTAGCTTATAGCCGGGCGGAACGTCAATATCAAATTCGAAAAGGGTATGCGACTGTACAGAATTCAGGTAGGCCCCTGAAGTTAGATTACAATCCACTCTAATCATTCTCACTTTCATAACATCGACAGGGAGATTGGACTCGTGCCAATAATTAGCCTCTAGTTTACCTTCTCTAAATCCTAGTAGCTTTCCCAGGGATGCCTCCGTAGTAAACACTATGTCATATTTTGACTTTATTTCGCATTTAAGTGTATTGTTATTGGGCTTCAAAACGAACAATGCATTGTCTTCTTCGCCTCGCTCTAGACTTGATGGGTCGCTTATTTCTTTCAGAGCATATAAAACAGCTTTTTCTATTTCTTCTAATTCATAGGCACCGGACTTCAACTGCACGTTAATTTCGTCTGATCCAGTATTTACAAATTTTATCGAATTATTGGTTTTATCCACGTTAAAAACCGAATTATATGAATAAAATCCCAGCAGTCCAAGTCCATAACGAGAGTTTTTGTCTAGCTCAATAGGGGGAAAGAAATTGGCACTTAACACACTGGAATGATCCGATAAAGTAAAGGTGCTAGCCATGACTGATGAGTAGTATATTAATTCCTAGATCTTTATAAGACGGAACAGTTAGTAGTACTTTTTTCCGTCTGGTTGGAGACTTCAATTGCATTATCGGATCCCATTGAAACTTCACTGATTTTGCAATAACAGCAGAAAATTCTTCTCGGTGGTGGCCCATCTGCAACATCGTGTTCATCAGAGTTTTCTTCACCATAGTGGTCAGTGCAATATAAATATTGAATAATATCTGGATCTAGTTTCAACTTTTCCGGCAATTTATTATACACATAAACAATTTCTTCGGGTACACAGCACACCATCACTTCTTTAGGTAAATCGGCCAATTCTTCTTCTGTCAAATCTATGAGACTTTTTTTCTTCGAGAATGCTTTCAACGAAGCCGACATTTTTTCCAAGTCTTGACGAATCATAACTACGCGTCGATTGCGAGAAACTTCAAGCACAAGTGCCCACAAATGACTGAATCGAAAGACTGTTCCCTCTTGTAATTGTACAAGATAGAACTTGTTGGTGAAGAACCACTGTAGAGATAGCGAGCTATCTCGTTCGGAGGGGGAAGGCTGCCAAAGCTATCGTAGTAATGCGTTTCAGATCCGTGTTTTTTATATGCTACCCAATGAGTCCCCGCCCCTTTATTGCTGTCCAAATTTACTACAGCTCTTTCGTACTGTTTCGGCCCAGATAAAGGCAGTCTGTCTCTCATAAACACTCCTCTAAAGTGGGGTATGTCCATTTTCACTGCATATCTGGTTAAATCAATATTTGACAGCGGCTTTTGAGGCAGGGATAAAATCAGTTTTTTGGCCTGCTCACCAGGAACAATCCAAATCCGTTACGATACGGTTTCAGGTAGAGTCCTTTACCCTGCTTTGTTTGAGCAATAGACTCCATAGCGTGATTATGTCTTCTAGACTCTGACAATGCCTCTCTTGCACTTTTCACTTTATTCACAACTTTTGCGATGGTTGCTGCTCCGCTAGCAATTGTTCCTAGAGCAGATAATCCAGCGAATATAGGTAAAAGAGGTAACAAACCCCCGACCTTAGGAATAGGTATAACTCGTGGCGATTTTATTCTCTTCTTGCCTCCTTTTTTCCTAATATATCGGCGGGCGGCTGCAAGAGCTGTTTTGGCCGAATCAAAAAGGCTATTAGATTTATTCATTGATCGAAGTTCGGACTTTACTGTTTTCACTAATCCACTTCCGAAAGCAACTTGTTTAAGGGTAGCGGTTTTAATTTTGCCCCTATTTGGATGTTTTCTTCTAACGACTCCTTTCTTTTTCGATAAGCCCTTTTTCTTTGATCTCGAAGCCTTTTTGAGACCGAGGCCTAATTTTTGTTTGGTCTTCATGGCCGTTGTAACCAACCAAGCTGCTCTTTTCTCTCCTGCCGATGCGTCTTTGGATCCAAATCTTTCCCAGGCCTTCTGTTCTAAAGCAAAGTCAGCCTTGTGTCTTGAATAAAGATTTTTTTTTTCTGCGTAAGCTATATCGTGGATCCTGCAAGCAGCATCAAGTGGAATGATTCCTTGGTCACCTCTTGCTATTCTTTGACTGACATGCGTGCCAGGGCCACAGAACTGGTATCCTCCAGGCAAGTGAATTTCAAAAGGTAATTTATCAATTAAAGTATTCACAATTCCTCGGCCAGTCTTTTTACAAGTGCTGTGGTAGGAGGATCTCTGTCGTGTTGACTTTGCTGTGGTCTTCATCGGAATAAACATTTAAGTCGAGTGACAGGTCTTATAAACCAAATTAACTATGAAGCTAATTGAATCGAAACACAAACTCAGCGTAGATAATTTGGATAATATAGTGGGATCGGGGATTGGAAAGGAGGAGTTCAGTACTCATGGCCCGTTGTTCCCTTCAACCATAAGGGCCTTGCTAGTTGGTCCTTCAGCGTGTGGAAAAACCAATCTTCTGCTCGGGTTGATAACTCACCCTGAGGGCCTATTTTTCGAAAACATATATGTATACGCCAAATCGCTCAATCAACCGAAATACCAGTTTCTACGTGATGTACTGGCCCCAATAAAAGAAATCGGATATTACACTTACACCACCAGCGATAAAATTCTCGAACCCTCCGAGGCCAGGGAAAATTCAATATTTATATTTGATGATGTCATCTGCGAGCAGCAGGACCCTATTCGGGCGTATTTTTCGATGGGACGTCACAGAAATATTTCAAGTTTTTATCTAGCACAAACATACTCGCGTATTCCTAAACAATTGATAAGAGATAATGCCAATTTTATAATATTGTTTAGACAGGATGAAACAAATCTGAAGCACATTTTCACCGATCATGTGTCCCCAGACGTAACATTCACCCAATTCTTGGAGATGTGCATGGAATGCTGGAAGGAGAATTATGGTTTTTTAGTTATTGACAAGGATAGTAGTATAGACAAAGGAAGATATCGCAAGAGATTCGATTGCTATATAAACCCGTGATTTCTAAAATTGCTTCCATGTTTATTGTGACAGTCGTGCAGTGTAAAAACGAGCAATTATGAGAGCTACTGGTCAGGAAGAGATTAGTCTAAAGCGCAAGCTAATTGAAGCAACCGAAGCTGTTAGAAATAAGTATAGAAATTTGAAATACCGCCTGTCGAAAAACAGGCACGATAATGAAGAGTTTCACGAGCCTGTTACTGCAGAGTTGAAGACTTTATCTGAAACAATAAGTAAACATCCAAAAGTGACATTCTCGCCACCCTTGCTATCCAGCTCACCTCTAGCAGGACAGACACTGGCCAGCGATCAGAGAAAACAATTTGTGCCCGATGAAACGTTGCAATCATTACAAACTACAAATTTCCCCCTCACACCGTCGTCAGACTCCGAAAAAGCTCATTCAGCTGAATATGAAACTCCCATGAATAATCAAACTGTTCAGCCCAGGCAATTGACTTTTTCTTCAGAGAGGCGGCGTAAAAACCTACACAGTTTGACGATGGAATACCTCGACGGGTTGAAGCAAAAACCGGCAGGCTATGATAACATTTTTGGCGTCTACATTGACGGGGATGACAGATATAAAATAGGAGATGTTCGCGTGCGCTTTCCACCCGGAAAAATGGCTTTATGGAGAGGCTCTAAAAATATAGGAAACTACGAAGCTTCCGAGGAACTTTTTGATTTAGTTTTCCTGAAAAAGCCCAAAGCACTTGCTAACGCTGACGAAATTTCTGATGAAACGAGAAACCAATATTTCGAAATTTTGCGCAAGTCAAATTGTTTACACGAGAACTTTAACCCGAAGCAGCCATTCAAACGAAGCTATACACGCAAATATAAGGAATTAATTCAGCCGTATGTGAATAAAGTAGGATCGGGCAACAATTATTACCATCCGACATTGCCTATTGAGAAAATATTCAAATATGGGAAAAATTTCGAATACGTTCACTGGAACAAAGCTACAGAGTTGGTGGATAGACTCAGGCTTCTCTGGAGTTCTAGACTAGCCGGCCATACAGGCTTAGATAATGAAATTTTGTCTATAATCGAGGAATTGAGAGAAGAGAAGATTATTTATTGAAAAGCAGACTAGGTTAGGTATTAAAGGCAATGCGTCAACTATTTTGTCCTAGTAAAGAACAACATTTTCCACGATGAACAGCTCTACAATCGATAAATTCGGCCGTCGTCGGTCGGATAAAACAAAGGTTCAGCAAATAACTCGAGGCAAACCGGGCATAGGATTCAAACTCACGTCTGACGGCAATTACGATATGGACGGGAAGTCTATGAGAAATGTAGCAGAGCCTAAATTTAGCGGCGACGCAGTAACCAAGCAGTATTCTGACCTTTTAAATTACAATGTCGAAGTTCGGATTTTCGATATGGAAAAATCTATGGAGCAGGCAGTGACGAAACAATATGTCGATCTACTAAACTACAATACCGAGCAGCGAGTTTATGAAATAGAAAAATTATTTGCTGATTTGAAAAGTAATGAAATTAAATTAACATCTGAGGGGGCTTACGACTTGAAGGGGAAGTATTTATCTAATATTTTGGACCCCCGAAAAAGTGATGATGCTGCCACGAAGCTTTATACAGATCAAAAACTTGAAGAACTACAGAACCAGATAAATTATACAATCAATAATGAATTGGGAAAATTACACAAGGCGTTCAATGAAAAAGTGGACAAAGAAGTGACAGAGCTACGAGCAGCATATACTAGCACTGTGCTGAATAAACAATTGCGAGATTATGTAAAAAAGAAGTTTCTTCAGGACCTAAACAAAGGAGTAGATTCCATTCTCGATAGTAAGAAAATAAGAATTTAATATGACCCGTTGTATTCGACTAGACATACGCACTTCGTAAGAAGCCTTTGTTCGGGAGGTTGACGGAGGCTTGTGCGCTAGAGTATATTACAGAAAAGAAACTGCGGTTCATATTATAATGATATCAGAGGAAAAAAAACAAATTGTTCATGAACTTCACAAACCGACAAGAAAAAATTTCAAGAGACGACAAACAATTATTAAAGGTTTCCGGGATCTATTCCAGGTGGATTTGGCCGAGATGCAGACATATGCTAAACAAAACAAAGGATTCCGCTACATTCTAGTGGTAATTAACTGTTATTCAAAATATGTCTGGACCGAGCCACTGAAAAACAAGTCAGGACTAGAAGTTAGCAAAGCCATGAAATCTGTTCTAACAGAAGCTGGATATTCACCTAGTAACCTACAATCAGATCATGGAACTGAGATGTACAACTGTCATTTTAAAAAATTGATGAGGGAGCACGGCATAAACCACTATTCTACGTACAGTACCAAGAAAGCAGCTATTGTTGAGAGAGTAATCAGAACTCTGAAATCGATGATTTACAAAGAGTTTTCGCTAGCGGGGAAGCATGAGTGGCTCTCGATATTAGACAGAGTGACGAAAAAATACAACGATACCAAGCATAGAACAATTGGAATGAAACCAAGTCAAGTTACTCCACACACGAAATTGGCTATTTTCAACTCTCCGAAAATTGCTCCAAAAAGCCGAAAATACAAAGTTGGAGACATTGTGAGAATCAGCAAGCATAAAGGTGTTTTTAATAAGGGCTACAATATAAATTGGTCTCCGGAATTATTCAAAATTTATAAAATAAATATGGCAACTCCAGTCACCTACCTCCTAAGAGATTTGAATGATTCACCCATTTTGGGTAGTTTCTACGAGACAGAAATTCAGAAAACTCGCTATCCCAATGCGTATTTGGTAGAGAATATAACTGGACAACGAAAAAGAAATGGAGTGGACCAGGTGCGTGTGAAATGGCTTGGATTCAAAGACTCTTCCTGGATAAACAAGAAGGACTTATTATAAAATTATTTTTAGGCTGCAACAAAATGTCAACCAAGCAATTTAGTTTCTCGATTTATTATTATTATGTAACCTAATTGAATAAAAAGACTTTATTAAAGAAAATTGGACTTATTTATTTAAAGAAAATAGCTACTTACTATTAATATAATCGTCTTATATCTAACTAAACAAAATACCTACAATATATTCGACTTATACATCTATGCAAAGGAAAAAAAAAATTAATTATTGTTACAAACAATTGTGAAAAGTGGAAAAAACAGATTTAAAGCCCAGTTTTTCATCGACAGTGATAATCGTCTTGGCTAAAAAAAAAATATCTACAATATGATGGCCTTATATCTAGCTAAAAAAAAAAAAAAAAAAAAAAAAAAGATTAAGAAAACAAAGGAAACATTGAAATTTCATCGTCGGTGCTCAAATTTACACCTTCGACATTGTTGCTGCTTTCGTCGACGTTGTCGTCTTCTTCTTCTTGATTCATCAGGTCTTCATAATCTTCGTAAAGTCCATATTTGTCGATGATTTCGATGGGTATATGGGGCACTTTTACAACAAACTCATATAGATCCTCAGCAAGCATCTCTTTTACAAATGTGTCTAAATCGATGCTTCCGTATAAATATTTTCTGCATACAAAAGCACCAATGGAAAAATTTAGAGCATTTTTCAGATACTTTGAGTAATTTGCTGCGTTGACGCCCATTAGAGTCTGGTCACAAAATTCTATAATGTCTTCCTCCATCTGATTTAGATCGGCTGCTAGGCCGGCAACGAATATCATCTGGTTTTGACTGGTGGTATTGAGCATGGTGTTATTGATGGTATCGCTCATATTCTACAACAAAGGAAAAAAAAATTAAATATTGCATAATCCAGTGTTAATTTGGTATTGAAACATGTGGCAATCAGAAATAAAACAATGACGGTATATTGATATTTGGAAAAATTTAGTCTACAACTTCGATATTTAAAAGGGATAGCGTCTTCGCTCCAGCGTAAGCCGGCTCACTCTGCCCCAAATATTTAATTTGATATTCAGTATTGGAATCGTTGATAGTTTCAACATATTCTTCGGTAATATATTCAAGACAGCGTTTTGGTAAAAAAGTAGTTATCACTTTATTATTATTCTCACTATCCAACAAAGTGGCAAGAATTGCCTTTCCAAAGCGACTATTGAAAATCTGCATCTTTTTTACCGGGTACGCTTTCCCGATATCTAGCAGAGAAAAAGATCTACGTTCAATTGGTACTTCGAGTTTGTTAATCATAGCATTAATTTTTTCAAGAGAATCTTTCGAAAGAGCCATTATTGAAAATTAAAAGGAACAAATTGAAAAATAATTGGAAATGTTTAAATAGGTACCTTTTGTTTATGAAAATGCTGAAGCCAAATAAATTTCACTGCACCAATAAGGGGACACTGCAAACACAACAACTTTTTTTTTTTACCTCGTTCTCTGCTCGTTCACTACTGAGTTCACTGAGTTGGATTCGGGGGACAATGTCTGATTTTTAACCTCCTCCGGTTTATATATTCGAATTACCAAATGGTTCAGGTTCAAGTTTCCGCCCCCACCGTCTCATTCACGTCCACCTGCAGCCAATCACACGGTAGTGTACCTGCAGCCCCAAAATTTGGGGACTAGTCTCGACCTGTCTGCTTCCGCCACTAAAAATAAAATAAAATCATCATACTATAGTTACACGGATTTTTCTAGTTTACCTGAAATTAATTCCCAATTAGGCTCGGGCGTTTTCTGAAATCCACGGGAGGTCCGTCCCTTCAGCAGACAACGACGATGCCGTCGACGAGAAGTTTTTACAGGTTTCTCTCTCTCTCTCTCTCTCTCCCTCTCTCTCTGAAGGGTTGATCGAGATAAGTTTGTCGTGCACCTGAGTCAATTTCAAGAACATGTTTGAACCTGTCTGTTTTCCTCTTCCATTTACCTATAAAAATAAAATCATCATACTACCTACGTAGTAAGATTTTTCAATTTTACCTCAAAAAATTAATTCCAAAAACAGCAACAGGCTGGGCTCGCCGTTGAAGCCGATTTATTAAAGCCTGATTCATAAACTCCACCGTTCATGTCTGACCGCCAGAGTTTATGAATCAGGCTTTACGCACGCCCCCAGATTTTTCTGAGAAACTATTTGACCTATCTCTATTATTTTTAATAAAATAATATTTCGAGTATTATTTTATTAAAAACGATATTGATTAAGGCTCGGTCGAATTCTGAAACAAAAAGTCGCCTAAAAAATTAACAGAAAAATAAAATCGTGTTTTTCTCCATTGGTATTATAACTTCATGATGTATTGTATGCTGAGGCTCACTGCGGAGGGTCGATCAGTTTGCCTGGCCTAAATTTAAGAACAAGCCTGTGTCTGCCTCTGTTTTCCTTTTTTTTTTTTCATCATCGACCTATAAAAATAAAATCAACATATTATAGTTAGATCGTTCTACCTTAAAATTAATTCCTACAAACATTCGCCGTTGAAGTTAGCTGAAAAAAAAAATCACTTAAAAATTAACAAACGAAGAAACTAGAGTTGTTTTTTTTTTTTTTTCCGGCTATGACTTCATGATCTAGTCTTCATCATCTTCTTCTTCTGCTAGATTGATTCGAGCTTATTTCTTGCTTTTCTTGTATCCAAATGGGACTGAGAAATGATCTTCGGAAAAAATTCTTTTTGTCGAATTAGGCCGGTACATTTTAGTTTCTTGCCTCGTTATCACGCAGTGGTCTTTGTTACGCCTGAAATTATTCGATGTGATGGATACAGACTCTTCGCCATTATTAAGAACCATTTCTTTCATTCTATCGAAATTAACCAGTTGCGAGACACTGTAATTCAAAGAAATGCCTTTAACTTTACAAACCACTTTCTCCTGTTTTTCCTCACTTGCATATAGTTTGTACGCATAATTCTTGGGTCCGCCACTGACAAATTCTTTGATGAAACTTCCAGTTCCATATCCTGCCAATTCGTCTGTCAGGTCGCCGATAAAATCGCCTGTAGGCGGCTCAAACTCGCCTTCTTTGTGTCTAAAAATGACCGAATCTGTGTCCTAATAGAGTACTCTCTCTTCTAGCATCTCCAAATAGCTGTAGAGTTTAAGCCTGGCCTGTGCAGTAGTGTACGCCGCAATACAGACATTCACCGAAGATAACGGTTGCGATGCCTCCTCGATAAATTCCCAATTTACCACAACTGCGTTCTCATTGATAGGGACTATTGAGTTGACGTCTTTGCCGGGATTATTCAGCAGCTCAAACAACTCGGCCGGTTGGTTTATAATGGAGGTTTTCTTCATATTTTCCCTCTGTCCGAATTTACCCCAAAACGAGTTTAGCATCAACTTTGCCAGGGCTCTCAAACCAGGGTTATTCGTAATTTTTTCAAATTCCAATTTAACGCCTTCTTGCCGCAAGAAATTCTCTATATATTGGTCCTTTTCTTCTAGACTCGAGCAATTTCTAGGCCATCCCGATGCCTCCTGCTTTATTTTAATAAATGTATTCATCATGTCTGTGAATAAGCCGGCCGTGTTCGTCTCCCGACAAAATTGTACCACCTTATAGCGCCAAATTTCGTAAATCTCCAATATTTTATAGCCTTTTTCCAGAGCTTTCAAAACCTCGTCAATAACCCAAGTCCCTGTTATCGCACGGTCTTTTTCCGTATGGACACATTCTTCTTCTTTGTTCATAGTTTCCCCACATTTATCACATAGAACAAACAGCAGTTTGTTGTTCATCTTTCGCGGGAGCACCGGATGGTACAAATTCTGCGGGGGTAAAATTTTGGCTTTGATTAATCCTTCTGATTCCTGCAAGTTCAATTCCGTGCAGTCTCTCCCCGCGAAAACATCCGGGTGGCCAATAGGAAATTTTCCGTACTTGCAAACCCAAGGGTACAGAGAGCAAACGTCCAAGAATTTGATTTTTTCGCCATCCTTAGCTTTGTAATACGTTGTACAGTTTCCAGTCCTGCCCCCATAAAATGCATCCCGTGGATTAAGTGGCGTCGTAGTCGTTGAGAGCAGCGGATGATCTTTTGTGAAAAGCTCAATTTCAGGGTTCAATTTCATTTCTCTTCTAAAATCACATTCCCATTTTTCTACAACCTCGAAGCCACCTGATGGACCCTTAAGTCTGCTCGTTTTCGTCATTGTAGATTCGTAGCGGTTTTCCAGGGTCGATGTCGGATCCTCGTGTAGAGGAGCATTTCTATTAGCTTTATAGCATTTCGGGCAGCCGTGATAATAGCATCCGTGAAATTCAAATACTTGGTTCGTGTCTTCGCAAAAACCATCCACTTTTCGGCCGAGTAAAACTGCCTCTAGTCCTTTAGCGGCGTGCTGCATGGAAATGGCTCTCTGATTTTCTTCCCAAATCAACCATTTCAGAGCTATATCAGACTGTTTATCGCGAAACCTATAGCCCCCCTTGGGTATGATTCCAATTGTGCCTGGCTTGAGAAAGTTTCTCCGAAAAACTTTATTGCAGGCCGAAGCTATTGTGACGGCCCCCGTAAAAGGGCAAACATTGGTCGTGGTCATCATTTGCTCCCTGAATTTAAGGCAGGCTTCAGTTAGAATATTGACGTCTGAAATGCAATAATCGATAAATTCTAATTGAAAATTAAAAATTTTATTTCTTTGAGCTTCGTGCCAGATTAAAAGTTTTTCCCGATCTTCTTCTTTTAATGAGTCGAGACCATAGTATTCGATGGCAGGTATCTCTCCAACATAGTCTTGATTCGCCGATGTGTTGAAATAATGCGGAAAGTACCCCTTCTTAAAATTGTCCTCTAGCCCGAAAGCCTTTGGTAGCGCGGCCAATTTCATTGGAAAGTAATTTAATGAGTCTAAAAATTTCACGTTTTCTATCTGTAACATTATTATTTTAGATCCTCGCATTATAAGTTCCGGAGATAAATCAGTTTCCGTAAGAATATGATTCAGGACGAATTGATGGTCAAATGCTTGACCGTTATGTGCAAGAACTATAACAGCCTTGAAAATTTTCCTAATTTGTAGAAGGTGAAACATAAAACCACTTACACATCTCTGGCCTTTTAGAATTTGCAGACGAACACCACAACTACTGCATATGTCGATATTTTTATTTAGGCATTCCGAGCAACGCTGCTTGAAAACTAACAGGTTTGGCTGGTGCTCAAAACTCCCATCTTCCAACTGCTTTTCCTGCATAGTTTCAACATCGTAGAAAATGTATAAAATCTCCTCCGTTTTGGGTTTTCCTGAATCCTTCTGAATATGGCATAAATGTCCATGTGGCTGATGCTTTTTACAAATAGTACAAAATATTTCCCCACATGTATGGTCTCTTTTCGATTTCACAACCTTTAGACAGCCATCACATAATTTAATTTCATTACAAAGGGATTTACCCTTCTCGTATGAGCCTTCACTCTTATGGTGGTTGAAGCAATTGTCGTTCCTGAACCATCTGAGACAGTCGTTACATGTGATTTTCTCCGTTTTGTTGCAAATTGTGGGGCGTCTACAGCTGGGGCATGATCTCACACATCTATGTTCATTTTTATGGTCGTATGGTACATGGCAATCCTGACAAAAATAGCTACAGCAAAACGCAGCGGTTACCGAAGTAATTACATTATAGTGTCCTGCGTGGTGAATTAAATTCAGATTCTTATTATTGGCTGCACGGTTTGATGGTGGCCCCGAAAAAATCAAGTCACGTCCTTTAGTTTTAGGTCCATATTTATACACAACAATTCGATAGTCCTCTAAATATTGCTGAAAAATTTCCAACTCGTGAATTCCGCAACCTTCTCCGGGAATTTCTACACGAGCTTGCTCCACCAGTTGTTTTGCCCGAAGTGTTTGAATTTTCCTTATATCGCGGCGCACTTTCGTATAGTCAGGGTCTTTATCGACAAATGCTTTGGCTACAACAAGGGCTCGAGGTAAACATAAGTTATCATCGTTTTTTACTACTGCTATTCCGCGACGATGTTGACACTCTTCCTGAAAACTGTTGTACTTATTTCCTCTTCCCCGTCCTACAGGCAATCTCACCGAAGTTACTCCCAAGCAAAAAGTTTCCGTGTCAAGACCCGACGAATTGGACTGGTAAATACTAGCAATTACATCCCAGACGACGTCCATCGTAATTTTTTCGGCCGGTCTGAAACTAATCCCACCGTCGCCTCGTGCAAAATCTTTACAACCAAAACTGATTGCAACTTGATCCGAGGGGAGAAGATCCTTTGTAGTCTTCCTAATAATATCGCCAATCGCCTCCTTAATCCACGTCGCGGGCTCCATATTTTCAGGGATTTTTTTAAATTTAAATTCTACAGTCCTACCTTGAAGTTTAAAGCGGCGATTTTTTTTACAAAACTCTTTGATGATGATAAATTTCTCCATTTAAATCTTTTTTCTTAATCTAGGTGTACCTACCAACTACCAACCTATACTAACTGTGACGCAAAATTGTACTTCAATTAATAGTGATGGTTCACGATAGATTTTTTTCTTGGAATATTGCTGCTCTGTGTGCACGCCCGCGCTCGCTCCTGTAACGGAGAAGAACGAAAGGGTTTAAGCTTGTCGCAACAAGTTATCTCGAATATTTTATAGGAACTATAGCTTTAGACTTTAGTATCGAGTTTGTTGGTGCGCGACACTGAACAATGTCGTCTTTTCAGTTAGAGTTGGAAAGTTTTACTAGAAAATTACGTGTTTTGAAAAGAGATGTGGACAAACACTGTTTAAAACCCTTATTAACCAGTGAACGATAATTTTTCTATACCTATGCCAGTAATTATAATAATATAGGTAGATAGAAAAATAAAACTACACATTGAAAATCACTTACTTTGTCTCGCTGGAAAATTTTCACTAGCACAACACCGATTAGCACGTCGCGAACTAGTGGAGGGATAAAAATACTAGCGGAATCTATGTTGAAGTAGATACAAATCCATCAATAATAAATTGGAAATTAGAAGTTAAAATTTTAGTAACGAGTAGAAGAGGTATACATGTGTAGCCTCTGAACTTTGCTACGAAAATGATTTTCAGAAACGTCCAGAGTTTTTAGGTAAGCTTCGCAATTTTGTTTTTTCCCATGCCTTCAAGACATTCAAAATAACTATAAAGGATATAAATTGTATAATAAAAAATAACGATTTCGTTAGGGTTAGGGTCTGATCCTCTACGAAGTCCTTAGGCTTCAAATTTATGACCACCCCCAAGATCGGAGTGATCCGTCAGCAGGTGCTACCTGCCTTTTCATCCCCCCGCGCGACGACGACGAGTGGAATCCATGAGAATTTTCATTTTAGCCTTTTCAACCGCACAGAGACGGACGATGAAATTTTAATATCGGATTTTCAACTATTCGCCAGCAGCCGGGATGACGAGACGCGTAGGTTATGGAATGGTAATTGTGATGATTTTTACGTTTTTGATATTACGAAATTATTTTTCTCTCCGATTTCAGACTGTAGGTATTTTATTTTATTTTTTTTCACTTGATTCGGCGTGAAGTGTACGCCCCTGTCGGTCGTGGGTTGCATCATTAAAAGCCCTATGGGATTAAAAGGGGTTTTAAGGGTTTAATAAATTGAGAAAAGATTCGCCACTTATCGTTATCTTGATTGTACATATGGACATCATGGTACATCGTGAGAAGAATTGTCCTAACGGCGAGCAGGTGGTTCGAGACCACCCTCCTCTGACGCAAAATGTTGGGGAGAAAAAAAAAAACCTGATTCGTTCTTAGTTCAGGTTGAACTTTCAGTGCAATCAGTTTGTGCAGTGCTCTCTTAAGTTCCCCCTTTTTTTTTTTTGATTTTGCAGTGCTTTTTAGAGTAAAGTTAATTTTTTTTTTTGTTGCTTTTTTTTTTTCTTCAATACCTAACTCTGCAAAATGGACAACCGGTAAGTGAATTCCTTAATTCTGTAGTGTATAGAAGTTATTTCGTTAATTTATCTAGAGTCTAAGAGGATGATTCTCACTTGAAAATATTTGGTGAAAATTCCCCAGCAGACCCGTACGCTTGCTCACTTTCCAGAACCTTATATTTTCATTTTAGTATGACGACATACTGCTACCGTTGCCACGTGCCAATGGAGCGAATTTTAACCTGTTCCTGCGGTAGGGATCTCTGCGCTAGATGCTTCGCTCGCAGTCAAACGTGTTACTGGTGCTATGGGCCGTTCACGGCAGCAGCGACATTACGATTGCGGCGGGAGCGTTTGAGAGACCTCAGCGTTGATGCCTTTCAGGTAGGCGATTTTCCGAAATACCTTACTCCCCTTGATCATATTTTTTTTTTTTTTTTGTTTACTACAGGCTCAGCAATTACAGCAAGAAAAGGGACTTATCAGTAAGCCGATAGTCATGGATTGGCCTATAGTAAGTTTTTCTACAAAACGACACCCTGTTTCATGTTTTTAAATTTTGTTTAAATTTACAGAACTTCTTTCTCCAAATTGATGATAGGCTCCATGCCAATGCTCGTGCTGCTGTTGCGGCCCCCGCTACCCCTGCTGCGGAGAATGCCCCGTCGGTGGCTTCGGAAATGGCCTATTTCTCCGATTCCGAGGCCACTTTAAATATCGTGGAGGAGCGGGAACGCCTGATGGAACTGCAGAGGCGGGATCGCGACATTGACCAGGATTTAGAGATGCTGGATTCGGATCGATCATCCGATTCCTTTGAGTTTTTCATGCCTAACGTGGCGCGACCGGAAGAGCAACCCGATATGGAAGACGGTAGAGATGATGCCATGGATGAGGAAGAGGAGGAGGAGGAGGAGGAAGACTTAGACGCGGTAACCTTACTTATTTAGATTATTATTTCAACCGCTTTTCCATTATCACAGCACAATTATTATTATTCATACGCTATTCTTTCGCTTCCCGAAGGAATTCTCAATTTGCTTTATTCTCATTTTCAGATGTTTGAACGAGACCACCTAGAAGGAGATCCCTGGGAAAACGGCAACCTTTACGAACTGGAATTTGATGCTAGAATAGAACGCCGAGAAGAAAACCGCGAAGATAGTCCCATGGACGGAGAGGATGAGGAAATCTTATAAACGCTTATTTTTTTTTTTTCTTAATTTTCAGGTGATTTTTTTTTCTTCCAGGAAACGACCGAGCCTCATTAATATTGTTTTCAATAAGATAATACTCGAAATAGCGAATATTACTTTATTAAAAATAATAGAGATAGGTCAAATAGTTTCTCAGAAAAATCTGGGGGCGTGCGTAAAGCCTGATTCATAAACTCTGGCGGTCAGACATGAACGGTGGAGTTTATGAATCAGGCTTTAATAAATCGACTTCAACGGCGAGCCAGCCTGTTGCTGTTTTGGAATTAATTTTGAGGTAAAAATTCAAAAACCTAACTATATATGTAGCGTGATGATTTTTTTTTTATAGGTAAATCGTCAACGCGAAAAACAGGTCGAGACGTGTTTTCGTTCCAAGTTCTGGTTTAGACACACTGAAAATCGCTCGAACACCCATCAGAGAACGAGCCAGATCCAGAGAGCTTCTAGAGAGACCCGGAGAAACACAGGAGGTGATGCTTTGCGGGGAGGTCCGTGACGAATGAAAAAAAAAAAGGAGCTCGGACGAGGTAAACTAGATAAATTATTATTTTGGCTGATAATTACAGTATAATTATATTATTACATAATTCATAGTTCCAATTAAAATTGACTTTTTCCTGCTCATTTTTAATTTGCTACAAATGTTTTTATTTTTCGTTGGTATCTATAATTTTCAATTTGGACTATGGATGCCTACCTACCTAGTAAAATGAAATTATTGACATGATTTTATTGGGTTTCAGAAGGTGAAAACCACGACAACAGGCTAGCGTTCACCGATGCCAACATACGAAACATTAGACTTTATTTCAATTCCGATGTATATCCGTACGAGCGATGGAGTCTCGATTTTACTAAAAAGCTAATTACCTCCGTCTATGACTCGTATGAAAACTTCCAAAGCAGCTATTATAGGCGAGAAATAAATGACCCAATAATGGATATTGGCGAATTTCTGCACACTTATTCTACATTATGCTTTTCTCACCTACAATCCGATGGATGGAAGCGTACGCACTGGAAACTTTAATTTTTAGTTTTATTTATGTTTATACAGTAAAATAATAAAGTAGTAGGTAATACCTTAATCAATTATCTCGTTTAATTTCGTAATTGAAAATTGAGTTTTCATATTATTTTTCCCCGTACACCAAATTACATTAAAATTATCAGCTGGACAAGTCCATACAAGTTATCAAATCATCTTCTTCACCCTTAGCCCTCTTGCTCTTTCAAATTTTCCTCAATTAGCTCGCATCATGATGTCTACAAGCTTAGGACACAATTTCTTGAGATACCCTGATAGCTCAGTGGTTAGCACTCTTGATTTTGGATCTTGGGGTCGCAGGTTCGAGCCCAGACTTTTCAGACTTTTTTAATAAAATACAAAAAAAAAAAAAAGTCGTCAGTACTGCTGCCATCGCCACGGCCGCCGCCGCCATCAGCTATTGGGCGACGGCCATAAGTTGGCGGGCATATTGTACCACAGCCGCCGCCGCCAACAGAAACCATTGGACGGCCGCCATTTTCAACAACAACCAATGAATGGACAGGAGGAGGAGCCTAATTCAGCAGGAGGGACGGGACCAGCCCTGATTGGCCGAACAAAGAAACCTAATGGCGGCAAAGGGGCGGGGCAACATCGCAAAAGAGTCCATAAATGGGAAAAGGGGAGGAGCTATACAGCAGGAGGGCGGGGCCACGCCCCCTCAGGAGGCAGGAGTGGGGATGGTTTGTAGCGGCGGGAAACACTACTTATATCGTATATCAACCGCATGGGCAGTATTCAATACCCGAAGCTTTGTTCACTTGCCCGAGAGATATGGCAGTGGTTCGAACATCGAAATGTCTGGATCTTTGCGTCATATGTTAGTTCAGGCGACAATTTCGAGGCTGATATTGAATCACGACAAACGAACCAGGATTCCGAATGGTCATTATCTGATGAAGCCTACCAGGAAATAGTTGAATTTTTTGGCCAGCCAGATATTGATTTATTTGCTTCACATATTAATAAGAAATGTTCTAAATACATTTCTTGGCGCAAGGATCCAGGTTCGGTTGCTGTAGACGCGTTTACCGTGAATTGGAACAATTTTTATTTTTACGCTTTTCCTCCGTTTAGCCTTTTGCTGAGAGTGTTGCAAAAAGTAATTTAGGATAAAGCGGAAGGTATTTTATTGGTACCCTACTGGACTTCCCAACCTTGGTTTCCGCTTTTTTCCAAGCTAACAGTGGGACAAGAAATTTTCTTCTATCCATCTGTAAAATTGTTATCTTCTCCTTTCAGCCAAACACATCCATTAGCAGACCAGCTTACCCTGGTGGCCGCCAAATTATCGGGTCGTCGTTTCAACAAAGAAACGTTCCAAGAATAGCCATTGACACCATGATTGCTTCTAGAGCTGACTCTACTCTGAAGCAATATGACACAACATACCGCTTATGGTGGAAGTTTTGCTTGGAAGAAAACATCTCACCCTACAATGCATCTAATTATGATGTACTTACTTTTCTTCAAACTGTGTCAGAAAAACGTAATTATAAATTTGGTTCCTTGAATTCTCATAGGTCAGCACTAAGTCTCATCCTACCTAATGAACTTGGGGCGGATCCAATAATAAAGAGATTTATGAAGGGTATCGCAAGACTGAGGCCTTCAAGACCAAGGTACAGCAATACATGGGATCCTCAGCTAATATTCTCTTACATCGAAGGTCAGCCTGAGGATCTGAATTTGCGACAACTTTCCCAAAAGGTAGTTACATTGTTGGCCCTGATCACGGGAGGCAGACTGCAAACTATTTCTTTAATAAGACTATCCAATATAATGGAAAACTCAGATGTAATCCAGATCAATATTACGGACCCGATTAAAACATCTGGGATTGGCAAGCATCAGCCTACTCTTCATATACCTTTCTTTAGGGAAAAACCTCGATTATGCGTAGCAACAACCTTAAAAACTTATATCCACAAGACGCAGTCTTATAGAAAACCAGATCAGGACTTAGTTTTTCTGACTATTAGGAAGCCTCATGGAACTGCCAGCAAACAAACGATCAGCAAATGGGTCAAGCAAATGTTACTATTAGCTGGAATCGACACTTCTGTTTTCAAACCCCATTCTACACGCCATGCGTCTTCATCAGCGGCCTTAAGAAAAGGAGTGGCATTGGAGACAATTTTCAGGACAGCAGGCTGGTCGAATCAGTCGACTACCTTCGCTAGATTTTACAATCGTCCTTGTCCAATGGGACCGACTTCGCTAAGGCTGTTTTAAATATGACTGTTACCAATGACTAGTTATACATTTATTTATACGTATATTCGCAAAAATGGAAGCCGATAGGCAATATATTTTCTTTTATTTCTATGCTTAGCAGTTTACTTAGAGTTTTGACAGTTTTGTTTGATTTATCGCCTTTTCTCTATGCAAGACGATTATTTTGATGAATTTGCTTTTTTGGTTATTAAATCTTGAAATACAGTTTCTTTTGTATCAAAACAAATGTTTATTTCTTCATGTTCATTAAATTTCATCACGATATCTCTGAACAACTACGTATTAAAGAATCAAGTAATATATTCGGACTGGACGCGAATATAATTATACGATCAAACGAACTTACCTGTGAAGTTCGATCGTAATTATATGAAGCGTCCATTATCTTCCCTCCCTCCCAGAAACCCCAGTTGTGATAAAGATTTAATGAACATCAAATCTCTAAAGAATGAATAGAGAGCGACCTGGAGAGAGCGCGGCGGTCTTGACGAGAGGGATTTTTATTTTTGGGTCTCTAAAATATTTGGTGCACGGTAGGTAGCCCAGGGGCGGACTACGTATTAAAGAATCAAGTAATATATTCGGACTGGACGCTTCATATAATTACGATCGAACTTCACAGGTAAGTTCGTTTGATCGTATAATTTTATGATGAAAAATGTTGGCGCATAACTATTTATTAAATAATTTTTTTTTTCACCATAAAATTAAAGGACTAATTCCAAATAATCACCTTTAAGTACTAATTTAGTAAAGGTGCTTCAAAAAAATATCATGCTTCTTCTTTATAGATAGTTTAGTTTGATCCCAAAATATTGTTTTATGATCAAAAATGTTGGCGCAAATAACTATATAAATTGGATTTAATAAATATTGAATGAATTCTCTTCTGGACCTTTGACACAGATCAATATATAATATCCATTCTTATCGGCTTAATATCACAATCGCTTTGGTTAGCAGATAAAAATTTAATAAACATGGAAAGCATAATGTGGTAGATATTCGAACGGAGAGAAGAGCTAACTGTTCAAACCATTTTTCGGAAAAAAAACATTACATACAAAATTTTCCAAAAAAATCATAACGGGGGTACCTTCCTACTAAAACGATGAAATTTCAAAAAAAAATTTGTCGAGATTTTGTGTCCAAATGGTCCCTCGTGATACCCTGAACTCCATAAACTAAATTATTCTCAGATTTGAAGCCAAAATCTATGAAAAAAGGCACTCAGAAAAATTGAAAAATTGATAAATCACCACAATTGCTTAGCACGATTTTATCTCAGGAACTATAAGTGTCAATGAGCTGAAATTTTCAGGGATTGTAGTCCTTTGAAAAGGATAATTTTCAGTGAAAGATTCAGCTTTCTATCTATAGTAGAAAAAAAGTTATGACTTTTCAAAATTTTCCAAAAAAATCATAAGGGGGGTACCTTCCTACTAAAACGATGAAATTTCAAATTTTTTTTTGTCGAGATTTTGTGTCCTGATGGTCCCTCGTGATACCCTGAACTCCATAAACTTAATTATTCTCAGATTTGAAGCCAAAATCTATGAAAAAAGGCAATCAGAAAAAGTGAAAAATTGATAAATCACCACAATTGCTTAGCACGATTTTAACTCAGGAACTATAAGTGTCAATGAGCTGAAATTTTCAGGGATTGTAGTCCTTTGAAAAGTATAATTTTCAGTGAAAGATTCAGCTTTCTATCTATAATAGAAAAAAAGTTATGACTTTTCAAAATTTTCCAAAAAAATCATAAGGGGGGTACCTTCCTACTAAAACGATGAAATTTCAAATTTTTTTTTGTCGAGATTTTGTGTCCTAATGGTCCCTCGTGATACCCTGAACTCCATAAACTAAATTATTCTCAGATTTGAAGCCAAAATCCATGAAAAAAGGCACTCAGAAAAATTGAAAAATTGATAAATCACCACAATTGCTTTGCACGATTTTATCTCAGGAACTATAAGTGGCAATGAGCTGAAATTTTCAGGGATTGTGGTCCTTTGAAAAGGATAATTTTCAGTGAAAGATTCAGCTTTCTATCTATAATAGAAAAATGTTATGACTTTTCAAAATTTTCCAAAAAAATCATAAGGGGGGTACCTTCCTACTAAAACGATGAAATTTCAAAAAAAAAATTGTCGAGATTTTGTGTCCAAATGGTCCCTCGTGATACCCTGAACTCCATAAACTAAATTATTCTCAGATTTGAAGCCAAAATCTATGAAAAAAGGCACTCAGAAAAATTGAAAAATTGATAAATCACCACAATTGCTTAGCACGATTTTATCTCAGGAACTATAAGTGTCAATGAGCTGAAATTTTCAGGGATTGTAGTCCTTTGAAAAGGATAATTTTCAGTGAAAGATTCAGCTTTCTATCTATAATAGAAAAAAAGTTATGACTTTTCAAAATTTTCCAAAAAAATCATAAGGGGGGTGTGTCCTAATGGTCCCTCGTGATACCCTGAACTCCATAAACTAAATTATTCTCAGATTTGAAGCCAAAATCCATGAAAAAAGGCACTCAGAAAAATTGAAAAATTGATAAATCACCACAATTGCTTTGCACGATTTTATCTCAGGAACTATAAGTGTCAATGAGCTGAAATTTTCAGGGATTGTAGTCCTTTGAAAAGGATAATTTTCAGTGAAAGATTCAGCTTTCTATCTATAATAGAAAAAAAGTTATGACTTCAAAATTTTCCAAAAAAATCATAAGGGGGGTACCTTCCTACTAAAACGATGAAATTTTAAATTTTTTTTGTCGAGATTTTGTGTCCTAATGGTCCCTCGTGATACCCTGAACTCCATAAACTAAATTATTCTCAGATTTGAAGCCAAAATCCATGAAAAAAGGCACTCAGAAAAATTGAAAAATTGATAAATCACCACAATTGCTTTGCACGATTTTATCTCAGGAACTATAAGTGTCAATGAGCTGAAATTTTCAGGGATTGTAGTCCTTTGAAAAGGATAATTTTCAGTGAAAGATTCAGCTTTCTATCTATAATAGAAAAAAAGTTATGACTTTTCAAAATTTTCCAAAAAAATCATAAGGGGGGTACCTTCCTACTAAAACGATGAAATTTCAAAAAAAAATTTGTCGAGATTTTGTGTCCAAATGGTCCCTCGTGATACCCTGAACTCCATAAACTAAATTATTCTCAGATTTGAAGCCAAAATCTATGAAAAAAGGCACTCAGAAAAATTGAAAAATTGATAAATCACCACAATTGCTTAGCACGATTTTATCTCAGGAACTATAAGTGTCAATGAGCTGAAATTTTCAGGGATTGTAGTCCTTTGAAAAGTATAATTTTCAGTGAAAGATTCAGCTTTCTATCTATAATAGAAAAAAAGTTATGACTTTTCAAAATTTCCCAAAAAAATCATAAGGGGGGTACCTTGTAACGGTTTTAGTTTTCCGGGACTCAAACTTTAGTCAGAGCGGACAGATAGTTTTTTTTTCTGACTGGGAAATCAATTTTCTGATTAAAAATACATACTGCATCAGGGCATAGAAAAATTAATTAATTAATTCATTAACTAATTAACTAAATTTGTCTAATAGAAAAGAAAATATATATGAGCCTACTCTGATTGGAATAGAGGAGATAATTAAAGCTCAAATAAGGAAAATAGATAGGTACTCAATTATTCATGTAATCGTATAAAATAGGTACCAAGGCCGAACGAAGTAAATTACTATAGTACCAAAATAGTTGTTGAACGCAAATATTTCAAGCACCAATTTTTTTTTTGAGGAAACCCGAATTTTTAATTCCTCAGTTCGAGTATCGCTTTCTGCAGTGCTGCATCTGAAGTGTTCTCGAGGCATTTTTTTTTTTGCCGATCTATTTTGTGGAATTGTGCCCTAATTGGTTTTGGGTGGCTAACGCCTCTCGTATAGCATCCTGAGCAAAAAAAATTGCTGATTTTGACCAAGCTTTTTGGGCATAAAGCCAGAAGGATTCCTCAAATTCCTCGATAGGAAATTATCACAAAATGGCCGCCTGATATCTCTGGTAAGTGTCATTGTTCTTTATCAGGTGGAATGAAAGATATCATCCACAATTCCATTTCAGGCCATTTTATTCTTCCCATTCTTTGTCTCTACCCCCAACCCCCATTGTTGTTCAACTCTCTTCGGTTGGCTACCTCAATCTATTTCCTGAAGACCGGAAAAAGAAAGAAAAGAAAGAAAACACGAAACTGCACGGATTCGCTGGCTTGGAGTTTGTTCCAAGTATTCACCATGGGCTCAATCGTGACTTACGCCCAGAACTTACAACTGGACATTTAGGTGAGTTCGTTCCATTTGTTCCAGTTGAGGTTCCAGTTTATTCCCGAGTCACGATATACCTAAGGGAAAAATACCCCATGAAAACAAAAATTTAGGAGTTACCGGACACTTATTTGTTTTAATTAATTTGTACTGTTTGGTATACTTAATCAAAATTTCCATATTGTTTACTTTTCATATTTATAAAACCTATTTGGTACATAACTACCCGATACGTGTAAGCTGGCGCATCGATGCTAAGGTATCTCTAAATCGTTGTTCTATTAATCATCATATTAAGATTTTCTTTCGAATCTACATAATTTCAATTATAAATATTTTTATGTCTATACAATTTTAAGCTACGGAAAATACGTGAAAACTATAGGCTAAAGTGATGCCTTACCCTGTACATACAAAGTGTACCTGAAAGAATTAAATAAACCATATTTTTAATGCTCATAATTCAAAGGCTTCCGTGTTTTAATTTAGCTTGGCATTTGGATAAATTCGCTGTAGATTTCCCGCTTCAAAGATCTATTAGCTGATCTGCATCTACCTTACTGGAGGGCATTAAAGCGGGTGGCGCTTTGTGAAATTATATTTTGTTTTCCCCACGACCACTCCCGACTAGAGATAGTTAGCTGGCATTTTCAGCCCAAAAAGGTAGATGTTCCTTGTGTTTCTTTTTCTTATACCAAGTGTTAGATTTCCACCCGGACTTTTGCCACACAGTCTAGTAATTTTGAAATCGAATTAATTAACCCCAATTCGACGGTGGCAAATTTGGCACCCAACGTTAATTTTATTCACGCATTTTCGGTCAATTTTCTCAATTTAGCTCATTTTTTTTTAATTTTAGCGCAAATTTTCTTGATTTGTTTCCGGCTCTTGTTTTTTTTTTTTTTTTTTTTTTGCAGAGCTGGTGGAGAAGGTTTTTTTTTTTTTCACTGCTGTTTTATAAAGTTTATTCAAAGAAAATGAACAACATATAAGGTATATAGAGTGATTTTTTTTTTTTGGTTTTGGTACCTACAGGATTATTGTAAGACATTTTTTTTGTTTTCACATACAATAGAAAAATTTAGTTATTATTCTCATTTTGCTGTAGAGAGGTTGCAGATAATCATGCTAAATATAATCGATGCTGATGTTTATATTTATTGTGAATACTAATTTTTTTTCCTGGTTACTAAAATAGCAAATATTTAACTGGTTCAACGTGCATTCCTTGGAGGTACCTATGTAACTGGTTTATCTTTTAATCATTATCGGGGGTTATAGTTTTGAAATTAATTGAATTTCGGAAGTAAGTGAAACGAATTTATGTATTTTGTTCTGTTTATTGGTTCAGTTACAATTTAGTATTATCTATTTGATAATCGATTTTACGAGTTTTGCATATCCAAGGAAAAAAAACTATACGTACCTATTTTTTTTTTCTCTTCCCGGTTGGCGGCTTAGTAAATACAGTTTTATTGGATAATTTATTGAGCCAAGAAGGAAAATTTTTGTAATTAGTTTTTTTCTCATAGGTGGGTCGGACTTTTATTTTTTTTTGTTATTTTTTTTTGTTTTGGTAAGTGGGTGGGGTTGTGTTTTGCAAACCCAACTACAATTATTAACTACGTTATTTTTTTTTATTTTTTTTTGTTTATTCATTTTTTTATGCTGAATATAAAGGAAAAATTCAAAGTTAATTAAATCAGGAAACAAGTCTCGCTGTATAGTTATAAGTATCATGGACGTTAACCATTTAGGAAGTGAGGAGTTGAGGTATGAACTCTACATACGCGGACTTCCTTTGTCTGGAACCTTTGCGCAAAAACGTACAGAGTTACGCAATGCATTGCGATTGGAAAAGGAAAACCAGATTGTTCCTCCTTCATCGTCTACTTACGATGTTGATAGTGAGCTTTGTTTGTGTAGAAGTAAATTAATTACCATCGAACGCGATATTAATTCTCAAAATAATAATACGGAATTTCGAAAACTCAATACACTGCTAATGCATGTGTCTTTCCGTGTTAATAGGATTCATGTTGTGACAGAAATTGATCAAATTTTGAAGGACACTCTACTGTCTCAATGTGCTAAATTAATTGGTCAATTGAACTTGGAATCCCAAGGCATTATTACTCCCAAATATGGCACTGCTCAGTCTTCATACCCATTTCAAAAGCAGGCATCTTTTGTTTCTGGTAAAGTTTCCAAGCCTAATGAGGCAGGTTTCAAATGATCTTATTGTCCTTGATGATGAACCACCAAATGAGAGTATCCACGAAAATGAGGACGAGGAAGATACTGAAAGCAACTCTCAAGAATCAGAACATGACGTCCCTGTTGAAGACCATAGATCGTTTGATCTCAGGCGCCCTAGAGTTTTTCCCGAATTTTTTTCAGTTTCTCAGGAGCTCTCCCATACTCACAATTCCGTGAATCCCCCCCAAGCTTTCAATAGATGGAATCCTGGGAATATACTAGTTGAGGGTTCAATCCCTGGTGGGACTTTTGGTTCTGGTTTCGTGTCTCATCCTATTGACCAGTTTCCGGAACATCGATACATTGTAACGTCATCGCACACCAACCCTCGCGTTTCATTCCGTACTTCTTCTTCGGCGCAAGAGTCACGAGCAGCTACCATTGATTATTCGAGTGCGAGTGGTAATGATCGACCGAATCAGGAAACCTTTGTTTTTCCGACTGGCCAATCTACTGCAAATAATTCTTTAAGACGAGATACGGTGAGAACAAATTCGCATTCTCATCCTGATGAGAATTTACGATCTTCAAACCCTGAATTTTCTGGACGTGTTCGATTCGACCCGTTAATAAATTGTCAACCAGATCGAAGGACTAATGTCAACGATCATTCAACATCTATTCCACTGGCCGATTTAATCAATGATCTTCAGTTTTCGCCTTCACGACAAAATTATCGACAACCTTCGTATGCAGATGTTAGTCGTTGGAACCTAAAATTTAATGGACAATCCAGCGTGAATGATTTTTTGGAACGAGTTGAGGAACTGAGGCGGTCACGAGGCATTTCGAAAGAGCAACTGTTGCGTTCTTGTCCCGAACTTTTCGCTGGTGATGCTCTGTTATGGTACCGGACATGCAATTTTTCCGATTGGGATGATCTCGTGCGTCAACTGAGAGAATCTTTTCAGCCGTATGATTACGAATTTGCATTGTGGGATGAAATTCGTCGACGAACTCAAGGAGCTCAGGAACGCGTACTTAACTATGTCGTAGCAATGGAAAATCTTTTTCGAAAACTTTCTGAGGTTCCATCAGAACGAACAAAACTAAATATCATACGCCGAAATTTGTTGCCACTCATTCAAAGTCGTCTTGCTACATATGAGATTTCCGATACTCAGGATTTAATTCGATTATGTAGGGCTGTAGAGGAAACAGAATCCCGTGTACAGAGGTTTGTTCCACCTCCTACCAATGTCCGACAATTACTAGAGCCCGAACTAGCCTATAAAAAACCATCGTATCATGCTGCCGTCTTAGATGTTGGCTCTGAAAGTACGACTTCAGGTTTCACTGACGATCCTCGAGGAGAAACTCCAATTGATTCTATTGTTGCGACTAGGACTCTAACATGTTGGAACTGTGAAGGTTCAGGTCACGGGTTTCGTCAGTGCCAACAATCGAAAACTGTGTTTTGTTATAAATGTGGCAAAAAGCAAGTGACAACTAAATCTTGCCCACGTTGTTCAAAAAACTTGCCTCTGGCAGGGAATTAGGCCGGATTTCTTGCCCCTCTGAGTCACCTGAAATGGCCAATGCTCTTGGAACTACAGCTGTTCTCAATTACATTCTTGCTCATGTCAAAGGCGACGAACGTCCTTTCTTAAATGTAAAAATATTCGGAAAAGAATTTTTGGGTTTGTTGGACAGTGGTGCCTCAAAAACCATCCTTGGCTCTTCTGGATGGGAAATACTGAAACCAATTTGTAAATTGCTACCCTCTCCAATTACGAACTGTATGGTGGCCAATGGTCAAAACTGTTCTATTATTGGACTTGTTCGTCTACCCATAACTCTTAGAGACCGTTTTATTCTTCTGGATACCCTTGTAGTACCTTCGCTTCCACACACTCTTATATTAGGTGTTGATTTTTGGAATCGAATGGATATTGTCCCAGATCTTAATGCTGGTGAATGGTGTTTCAGATCAGAGACTCATTCAACCATCCCACTTATGTCATTGCAATCCTTTGATAACCTCAGTTCGGAACAGCGCGATATACTTGATAGACTACTGGACGATACATTTTCAATGATGGGAAATAAACTAGGCTGTACAAAGCTTGTTGAGTTAGTTATAAAAACTGAATCTCCACCTATCAAACAACGATACTATCCTTTGTCTCCGGCGTTGTTAAAAACCGTACACAAAGAACTAGAGCAGATGATCGCAGATGACATTATCGAACCTTCCAACTCTCCTTGGTCGTCACCGATCGTCATGGTGAAAAAGAAGTCCGGAGATTGGAGATTTTGCGTTGATTATCGTAGCCTAAATCGTGTTACTATTCCAGACGCCTATCCGATCCCCTATGTCAGTGCGACACTCGATAAACTTCGAGATGCCAAATTTCTTAGTACACTTGATATCAAGTCTGCATATTGGCAAATTCCTGTCGCCCTAGAATCACGCCCGCTAACCGCATTCACTGTTCCATCACGTGGGTTATTTCAATTTAAACGTATGCCATTTGGCCTGACAAATGCTCCAGCCGTATGGCAACGGCTTATCGACAGAGTCGTTGGAGTAGACCTCGAGAAGCACGTTTTCGTCTATTTAGATGACGTAATAATATGCACATCGACCTTTGACGAGCATATGCAAGTCTTAAGAGAAGTGATGAAGCGTATCTTCGATGCTGGTCTCGTATTGAATCGTGAGAAATGCCAGATATGTAAGCCAGAGCTAAAGTATCTAGGATACGTAGTTAATTCTTCAGGTCTTTTGGTGGATCCTGGCAAAGTCGAGGCTATCCTTAAAATTCCTATTCCTACCACTGTTTCAGAGGTACGTCGGATTGTTGGCATGGCATCATGGTATCGCAGATTTGTGCCTAATTTTTCTACCGTTATGTCACCACTGACAGCTCTTACCAGGAAACATGTGAAATTTGCATGGAATTCTGATTGTGAGAAGGCCTTTCAAACAGTCAAAGAATATCTTATAAAGGCCCCCGTACTTTCTTGTCCTGATTTTACTCTTCCCTTCTCCGTTCAATGCGACGCATCCGACTTTGGGTTAGGTGCCGTTCTTTCTCAAAATCACGATGATGAGGAGCATGTAATTTGCTATCTAAGTAGATCCTTGACCAAAAATGAACGAAAATATTCGACGACTGAGAAGGAATGTTTAGCCGTCCTGTTCGCTATTGAAAAGTTAAGACCCTACTTGGAAGGAACCAAGTTCACTGTAATTACAGACCATTACAGCCTAAAATGGCTTAATAGTATTAAAGACCCCGTAGGAAGAATTGCTCGCTGGTCACTCAGGTTGCAACAATACGATTTCGAAGTTATTCACAGGAAAGGTAAAGAACATGTTGTACCTGATGCGCTCTCTCGATCTGTGCCCGTCATTGATGCTGTTGGTGTCGAATCTGTCTCTTCTGGGCCAAGTACTCAACCAACTGATCGATGGTTCCGAGGTATGTGCGAGAAAGTTCGAAAATATCCCAGTAAATATCCGTTATGGTGGTACGAAAATGGTTGCCTTTATAAGAAAGTTAACTGTGCATATCCTGCATTGTCTCCTTCGAAAACGACGTGGCTCAAGGTGGTCCCTGATGGAGAGCGTTCAAATATCATAAAGGCTCACCATGATCCCCCAACTTGTGGACACCTCGGAGTTTTCAAAACCTTTTCTAGAATATCAAAATATTACTACTGGCCAAAAATGCGAAAAGACGTAGCTCGTTATATAAAGCGATGCTTGGTTTGCATAAAAACTAAACCAGAAAAAAAACCTCCTATTGGTCAACTTTTGAGTTCTCAACCAACCCTTACTCGACCTTGGCAGTTGCTCAGTACAGATCTTGTCGGTCCCTTACCCCGATCCTCTTCTGGATATTGCTATATTCTGTCAGTTTGTGACGTGTTCTCCAAGTTTGCATTGTTCTTTCCTTTGCGTACCGCGACGGCCACTGGAATCGTTAAATGGCTCGAAGATCATGTCTTTTTAGTCTTTGGTGTCCCGGATAACATCATTTGTGATAATGGGGCTCAGTTCCATAGTAAAATATTTAAAGACCTTTTAGGAAAATATGGTATAAAAGCCAAACATACAGCAAATTATCATCCACAGGCAAACCCTGTAGAGAGGGTACATCGTGTCCTAAAAACAATGCTTTCCAGCTATGTAACGGACGATCATAGACAGTGGGACAAGCATCTTGCGAAAGTTGGCACTGCTATTAGGTCAGCTCGACACGAAGTTACCGATGTAACTGCGAACTTTATAATATTTGGCCGC
Organism: Ceutorhynchus assimilis; assembly: GCA_917834065.1. Lineage (NCBI taxonomy): Eukaryota > Metazoa > Arthropoda > Insecta > Coleoptera > Curculionidae > Ceutorhynchus > Ceutorhynchus assimilis. Next base: position 33,800,676 of record OU892283.1, on the reverse strand, counting down.
GAGATTCCCTTCAATAATAAAAGTACCGATCCGAATTTTCTAGCCGATCAAACAAATTTTGATGCGACTGAAAGATCTAAAGCCCTAGAACAAGTTTTTCGCGACGTACAGAAGCGTTTACAACAAGCTCATGAAAAAAATAAACGCGTCTACAATCTGAGACGCAGAGATGAACGTTTTCACTTAAATCAAAGAGTTTGGAAGCGTAACTATATTCTTTCCGATGCGACAAAGAAGTTTACTTCAAAACTCGCTCCTAAGTTTACGGGTCCATTCAAGATCAGCAAAATTCTCTCCCCGTGGTCGTACGAGCTCGCCGATTCCAACGGACGTACTATAGGTCACTGGCACGCGAAGGATTTGAAAGCTCATCCTCCTGACGACCTGTAAACATCATTGTTTATAGGGATCGTAGGAATGTTAGGATTTAAGAAGAAAAAAAAAAAAAAACTTCCATTTTTTTTTTGTTAGGAAGGGGAAGTGTTGTAACGGTTTTAGTTTTCCGGGACTCAAACTTTAGTCAGAGCGGACAGATAGTTTTTTTTTCTGACTGGGAAATCAATTTTCTGATTAAAAATACATACTGCATCAGGGCATAGAAAAATTGATTAATTAATTCATTAACTAATTAACTAAATTTGTCTAATAGAAAAGAAAATATATATGAGCCTACTCTGATTGGAATAGAGGAGATAATTAAAGCTCAAATAAGGAAAATAGATAGGTACTCAATTATTCATGTAATCGTATAAAATAGGTACCAAGGCCGAACGAAGTAAATTACTATAGTACCAAAATAGTTGTTGAACGCAAATATTTCAAGCACCAATTTTTTTTTTGAGGAAACCCGAATTTTTAATTCCTCAGTTCGAGTATCGCTTTCTGCAGTGCTGCATCTGAAGTGTTCTCGAGGCATTTTTTTTTTGCCGATCTATTTTGTGGAATTGTGCCCTAATTGGTTTTGGGTGGCTAACGCCTTTCGTATAGCATCCTGAGCAAAAAAAAATTGCTGATTTTGACCAAGCTTTTTGGGCATAAAGCCAAAAGGATTCCTCAAATTCCTCGATAGGAAATTATCACAAAATGGCCGCCTGATATCTCTGGTAAGTGTCATTGTTCTTTATCAGGTGGAATGAAAGATATCATCCACAATTCCGTTTCAGGTCATTTTATTCTTTCCATTCTTTGTCTCTACCCCCAACCCCCATTGTTGTTCAACTCTCTTCGGTTGGCTACCTCAATCTATTTCCTGAAGACCGGAAAAAGAAAGAAAAGAAAGAAAACACGAAACTGCACGGATTCGCTGGCTTGGAGTTTGTTCCAAGTATTCACCATGGGCTCAATCGTGACTTACGCCCAGAACTTACAACTGGACATTTAGGTGAGTTCGTTCCATTTGTTCCAGTTGAAGTTCCAGTTTATTCCCGAGTCACGATATACCTAAGGGAAAAATACCCCATGAAAACAAAAATTTAGGAGTTAACGGACACTTATTTGATTTAATTAATTTGTACTGTTTGGTATACTTAATCAAAATTTCCATATTGTTTACTTTTCATATTTATAAAACCTATTTGGTACATAACTACCCGATACGTGTAAGCTGGCGCATCGATGCCAAGGTATCTCTAAATCGTTGTTCTATTAATCATCATATTAAGATTTTCTTTCGAATCTACATAATTTCAATTATAAATATTTTTATGTCTATACAATTTTAAGCTACGGAAAATACGTGAAAACTATAGGCTAAAGTGATGCCTTACCCTGTACATACAAAGTGTACCTGAAAGAATTAAATAAACCATATTTTTAATGCTCATAATTCAAAGGCTTCCGTGTTTTAATTTAGCTTGGCATTTGGATAAATTCGCTGTAGGTTTCCCGCTTCAAAGATCTATTAGCTGATCTGCATCTACCTTACTGAAGGGCATTAAAGCGGGTGGCGCTTTGTAAAATTATATTTTGTTTTCCCCACGACCACTCCCGACTAGAGATAGTTAGCTGGCATTTTCAGCCCAAAAAGGTAGATGTTCCTTGTGTTTCTTTTTCTTATACCAAGTGTTAGATTTCCACCCAGACTTTTGCCACACAGTCTAGTAATTTTGAAATCGAATTAATTAACCCCAATTCGACGGTGGCAACCTTCCTACTAAAACGATGAAATTTCAAATTTTTTTTTGTCGAGATTTTGTGTCCTAATGGTCCCTCGTGATACCCTGAACTCCATAAACTAAATTATTCTCAGATTTGAAGCCAAAATCTATGAAAAGAGGCACTCAGAAAAATTGAAAAATTGATAAATCACCACAATTGCTTAGCACGATTTTATCTCAGGAACTATAAGTGTCAATGAGCTGAAATTTTCAGGGATTGTAGTCCTTTGAAAAGGATAATTTTCAGTGAAAGATTCAGCTTTCTATCTATAATAGAAAAAAAGTTATGACTTTTCAAAATTTTCCAAAAAAATCATAAGGGGGGTACCTTCCTACTAAAACCGAGACTAAAACGATGAAATTTCAAAAAAAAATTTGTCGAGATTTTGTGTCCAAATGGTCCCTCGTGATACCCTGAACTACATAAACTAAATTATTCTCAGATTTGAAGCCAAAATCTATGAAAAAAGGCACTCAGAAAAATTGAAAAATTGATAAATCACCACAATTGCTTTGCACGATTTTATCTCAGGAACTATAAGTGTCAATGAGCTGAAATTTTCAGGGATTGTAGTCCTTTGAAAAGGATAATTTTCAGTGAAAGATTCAGCTTTCTATCAATAATAGAAAAAAAGTTATGACTTTTCAAAATTTTCCAAAAAAATCATAAGGGGGGTACCTTTCTACTAAAACGATGAAATTTCAAATTTTTTTTTGTCGAGATTTTGTGTCCTAATGGTCCCTCGTGATACCCTGAACTCCATAAACTAAATTATTCTCAGATTTGAAGCCAAAATCTATGAAAAGAGGCACTCAGAAAAATTGAAAAATTGATAAATCACCACAATTGCTTAGCACGATTTTATCTCAGGAACTATAAGTGTCAATGAGCTGAAATTTTCAGGGATTGTAGTCCTTTGAAATGGATAATTTTCAGTGAAAGATTCAGCTTTCAATCTATAATAGAAAAAAGTTATGGTTTTTCAAAATTTTCCAAAAAAATCATAAGGAGGGTACCTTCCTACTAAAACGATGAAATTTCAAATTTTTTTTTGTCGAGATTTTGTGTCCTAATGGTCCCTCGTGATACCCTGAACTCCATAAACTAAATTATTCTCAGATTTGAAGCCAAAATCTATGAAAAAAGGCACTCAGAAAAATTGAAAAATTGATAAATCACCACAATTGCTTAGCACGATTTTATCTCAGGAACTATAAGTGTCAATGAGCTGAAATTTTCAGGGATTGTAGTCCTTTGAAAAGGATAATTTTCAGTGAAAGATTCAGCTTTCTATCTATAATAGAAAAAAAGTTATGACTTTTCAAAATTTTCCAAAAAAATCATAAGGGGGGTACCTTCCTACTAAAACGATGAAATTTCAAAAAAAAAATTGTCGAGATTTTGTGTCCAAATGGTCCCTCGTGATACCCTGAACTACATAAACTAAATTATTCTCAGATTTGAAGCCAAAATCTATGAAAAAAGGCACTCAGAAAAATTGAAAAATTGATAAATCACCACAATTGCTTTGCACGATTTTATCTCAGGAACTATAAGTGTCAATGAGCTGAAATTTTCAGGGATTGTAGTCCTTTGAAAAGGATAATTTTCAGTGAAAGATTCAGCTTTCTATCAATAATAGAAAAAAAGTTATGACTTTTCAAAATTTTCCAAAAAAATCATAAGGGGGGTACCTTTCTACTAAAACGATGAAATTTCAAATTTTTTTTTGTCGAGATTTTGTGTCCTAATGGTCCCTCGTGATAACCTGAACTCCATAAACTAAATTATTCTCAGATTTGTAGCCAAAATCTATGAAAAAAGGCACTCAGAAAAATTGAAAAATTGATAAATCACCACAACTGCTTAGCACGATTTTATCTCAGAAACTATAAGTGACAATGAGCTGAAATTTTCAGGGATTGTGGTCCTTTGAAAAGGATAATTTTCAGTGAAAGATTCAGCTTTCTATCTATAATAGAAAAAAAGTTATGACTTTTCAAAATTTTCCAAAAAAATCATAAGAAGGGTACCTTCCTACTAAAACGATGAAATTTCAAATTTTTTTTTGTCGAGATTTTGTGTCCTAATGGTCCCTCGTGATACCCTGAACTCCATAAACTAAATTATTCTCAGATTTGAAGCCAAAATCTATGAAAAAAGGCACTTAGAAAAATTGAAAAATTGATAAATCACCACAATTGCTTAGCACGATTTTATCTCAGGAACTATAAGTGTCAATGAGCTGAAATTTTCAGGGATTGTAGTCCTTTGAAAAGGATAATTTTCAGTGAAAGATTCAGCTTTCTATCTATAATAGAAAAAAAGTTATGACTTTTCAAAATTTTCCAAAAAAATCATAAGGGGGGTACCTTTCTACTAAAACGATGAAATTTCAAATTTTTTTTTGTCGAGATTTTGTGTCCTAATGGTCCCTCGTGATAACCTGAACTCCATAAACTAAATTATTCTCAGATTTGTAGCCAAAATCTATGAAAAAAGGCACTCAGAAAAATTGAAAAATTGATAAATCACCACAACTGCTTAGCACGATTTTATCTCAGAAACTATAAGTGACAATGAGCTGAAATTTTCAGGGATTGTGGTCCTTTGAAAAGGATAATTTTCAGTGAAAGATTCAGCTTTCTATCTATAATAGAAAAAAAGTTATGACTTTTCAAAATTTTCCAAAAAAATCATAAGAAGGGTACCTTCCTACTAAAACGATGAAATTTCAAATTTTTTTTTGTCGAGATTTTGTGTCCTAATGGTCCCTCGTGATACCCTGAACTCCATAAACTAAATTATTCTCAGATTTGAAGCCAAAATCTATGAAAAAAGGCACTTAGAAAAATTGAAAAATTGATAAATCACCACAATTGCTTAGCACGATTTCATCTCAGGAACTATAAGTGTCAATGAGCTGAAATTTTCAGGGATTGTAGTCCTTTGAAAAGGATAATTTTCAGTGAAAGATTCGGCTTTCTATCTATAATAGAAAAAAAGTTATGACTTTTCAAAATTTTCCAAAAAAATCATAAGAAGGGTACCTTCCTACTAAAACGATGAAATTTCAAATTTTTTTTTGTCGAGATTTTGTGTCCTAATGGTCCCTCGTGATACCCTGAACTCCATAAACTAAATTATTCTCAGATTTGAAGCCAAAATCTATGAAAAAAGGCACTTAGAAAAATTGAAAAATTGATAAATCACCACAATTGCTTAGCACGATTTTATCTCAGGAACTATAAGTGTCAATGAGCTGAAATTTTCAGGGATTGTAGTCCTTTGAAAAGGATAATTTTCAGTGAAAGATTCAGCTTTCTATCTATAATAGAAAAAAAGTTATGACTTTTCAAAATTTTCCAAAAAAATCAAAAGGGGGGTACCTTCCTACTAAAACGATGAAATTTCAATTTTTTTTTTGTCGAGATTTTGTGTCCTAATGGTCCCTCGTGATACCCTGAACTCCATAAACTAAATTATTCTCAGATTTGAAGCCAAAATCTATGAAAAAAGTCACTCAGAAAAATTGAAAAATTGATAAATCACCACAATTGCTTAGCACGATTTTATCTCAGGAACTATAAGTGTCAATGAGCTGAAATTTTCAGGGATTGTAGTCCTTTGAAAAGGATAATTTTCAGTGAAAGATTCAGCTTTCTATCTATAGTAGAAAAAAAGTTATGACTTTTCAAAGTTTTTCAAAAAAATCATAAGGGGGGTACCTTCCTACTGAAACGATGAAATTTCAAAAAAAAAATTGTCGAGATTTTGTGTCCAAATCGTCCCTCGTGATACCCTGAACTCCATAAACTAAATTATTCTCAGATTTGAAGCCAAAATCTATGAAAAAAGGCACTCAGAAAAATTGAAAAATTGATAAATCACCACAATTGCTTAGCACGATTTTATCTCAGGAACTATAAGTGTCAATGAGCTGAAATTTTCAGGGATTGTAGTCCTTTGAAAAGGATAATTTTCAGTGAAAGATTCAGCTTTCTATCTATAATAGAAAAAAAGTTATGACTTTTCAAAATTTTCCAAAAAAATCAAAAGGGGGGTACCTTCCTACTAAAACGATGAAATTTCAATTTTTTTTTTGTCGAGATTTTGTGTCCTAATGGTCCCTCGTGATACCCTGAACTCCATAAACTAAATTATTCTCAGATTTGAAGCCAAAATCTATGAAAAAAGGCACTCAGAAAAATTGAAAAATTGATAAATCACCACAATTGCTTAGCACGATTTTATCTCAGGAACTATAAGTGTCAATGAGCTGAAATTTTCAGGGATTGTAGTCCTTTGAAAAGGATAATTTTCAGTGAAAAATTCAGCTTTCAATCTATAATAGAAAAAAGTTATGACTTTTCAAAATTTTCCAAAAAAATCATAAGGGGGGTACCTTCCTACTAAAACGATGAAATTTCAAATTTTTTTTTGTCGAGATTTTGTGTTCTAATGGTCCCTCGTAATACCCTGAGCTCCATAAACTAAATTATTCTCAGATTTGAAACCAAAATCTATGAAAAAAGGCACTCAGAAAAATTGAAATATTGATAAATCACCACAATTGCTTAGCACGATTTTATCTCAGGAACTATAAGTGTCAATGAGCTGAAATTTTCAGGGATATGAGCTGAAATTTTCAGGGATTGTAGTCCTTTGAAAAGGATAATTTTCAGTGAAAGATTCAGCTTTCTATCTATAGTAGAAAAAAAGTTATGACTTTTCAAAATTTTCCAAAAAAATCATAAGGGGGGTACCTTCCTACTAAAACGATGAAATTTCAAATTTTTTTTTGTCGAGATTTTGTGTCCTAATGGTCCCTCGTGATACCCTGAACTCCATAAACTAAATTATTCTCAGATTTGAAACCAAAATCTATGAAAAAAGGCACTCAGAAAAATTGAAAAATTGATAAATCACCACAATTGCTTAGCACGATTTTATCTCAGGAACTATAAGTGTCAATGAGCTGAAATTTTCAGGGATTGTAGTCCTTTGAAAAGGATAATTTTCAGTGAAAGATTCAGCTTTCTATCTATAGTAGAAAAAAAGTTATGACTTTTCAAAATTTTCCAAAAAAATCATAAGGGGGGTACCTTCCTACTAAAACGATGAAATTTCAAATTTTTTTTTGTCGAGATTTTGTGTCCTAATGATCCCTCGTGATACCCTGAACTCCATAAACTAAATTATTCTCAGATTTGAAACCAAAATCTATGAAAAAAGGCACTCAGAAAAATTGAAAAATTGATAAATCACCACAATTGTTTAGCACGATTTTATCTCAGGAACTATAAGTGTCAATGAGCTGAAATTTTCAGGGATTGTAGTCCTTTGAAAAGGATAATTTTCAGTGAAAGATTCAGCTTTCTATCTATAGTAGAAAAAAAGTTATGACTTTTCAAAATTTTCCAAAAAAATCATAAGGGGGGTACCTTCCTACTAAAACGATGAAATTTCAAATTTTTTTTTGTCGAGATTTTGTGTCCTAATGGTCCCTCGTGATACCCTGAACTCCATAAACTAAATTATTCTCAGATTTGAAGCCAAAATCTATGAAAAAAGGCACTCAGAAAAATTGAAAAATCGATAAATCACCACAATTGCTTAGCACGATTTTATCTCAGGAACTATAAGTGTCAATGAGCTGAAATTTTCAGGGATTGTAGTCCTTTGAAAAGGATAATTTTCAGTGAAAGATTCAGCTTTCTATCTATAATAGAAAAAAAGTTATGACTTTTCAAAATTTTTCAAAAAAATCATAAGGGGGGTACCTTCCTACTAAAACGATGAAATTTCAAATTTTTTTTTGTCGAGATTTTGTGTCCTAATGGTCCCTCGTGATACCCTGAACTCCATAAACTAAATTATTCTCAGATTTGAAACCAAAATCTATGAAAAAAGGCACTCAGAAAAATTGAAAAATTGATAAATCACCACAATTGCTTAGCACGATTTTATCTCAGGAACTATAAGTGTCAATGAGCTGAAATTTTCAGGGATTGTAGTCCTTTGAAAAGGATAATTTTCAGTGAAATATTCAGCTTTCTATCTATAATAGAAAAAAAGTTATGACTTTTCAAAATTTTCCAAAAAAATCATAAGGGGGTACCTTGTAACGGTTTTAGTTTTCCGGGACTCAAACTTTAGTCAGAGCGGACAGATAGTTTTTTTTCTGACTGGGAAATCAATTTTCTGATTAAAAATACATACTGCATCAGGGCATAGAAAAATTAATTAATTAATTCATTAACTAATTAACTAAATTTGTCTAATAGAAAAGAAAATATATATGAGCCTACTCTGATTGGAATAGAGGAGATAATTAAAGCTCAAATAAGGAAAATAGATAGGTACTCAATTATTCATGTAATCGTATAAAATAGGTACCAAGGCCGAACGAAGTAAATTACTATAGTACCAAAATAGTTGTTGAACGCAAATATTTCAAGCACCAATTTTTTTTTTGAGGAAACCCGAATTTTTAATTCCTCAGTTCGAGTATCGCTTTCTGCAGTGCTGCATCTGAAGTGTTCTCGAGGCATTTTTTTTTTGCCGATCTATTTTGTGGAATTGTGCCCTAATTGGTTTTGGGTGGCTAACGCCTTTCGTATAGCAAAGATTATACAGGCTATAGATATTCACCGCTTATGGGCGATCGTGGCACCTATTATTTACAGCACCATCTCTGAAAATCTGAAAAGATTCCAGCTTGCGCTAAAAAAACTAGATGTCGCTCACGGCTGTTTTGTAACTAAAATCAAAGATTTCGGCCACCGTCGCGTCGCTTTGCCGTCGCCCAAGGTCGCACTTCTAAGATTCAAATTTACGAGGGCTGTTCGGTTATATTTGTTGTTCTTGTATTTTATAATTATTTATTTTGTGTAGCATTTAGGTGATATTTGAAAGAAATTGGAAGGAGTGAAGAGGCTAAGAAGGAATGAAAAATTGGAAATGTTTCGAAAATTCACTTTCTTCTAGACGTACGTCTTTAATCTTATCAAAAAAATCTAAGTGGTATAGGTAAAATAAATAAAATCAAATAACAAATAGAAATCATATATTATAGGATAATTCACAATACAGCTTCAAAGAAAAGAAGACTCCAAAGGGCAAGCACAAATTGTGTAGGTTATAATTTACAGATTTTGTATAATATCGAGCTTCCTTTTCTTTTTACATTTTTTTTTACAGGACAAGGTTCGCCATTTGCATTCTTTGTTTATTTTACATCGAATCATTAAATCAATAAAAAAATCACAATGAATTTTACAGGAATCAGCTTCAAATACCTGCATTTTTGCTCTTAATTTTTGGATTTTTTCTTTCAAGTATCTCCCTATAGAAACTTTTTGAGGACACTTTTTCAATATCCTGGCAATTATTAATAAACTTTGCCTGAAAAGGTTAGTTATGCGTTGTTGACGCCGCCGTAGACCTAATGAAACATTTTTGTAAGTCCTGTTCATTATTAATAATTGGCTTCCATCGGTATTGGTCAAAGGTTCACTGACTAAATGATTTTTACAAATATCACAATTGTATTTTTCAATGGTTTTTTTAATCAAATATCCTGCAAAATATGTGTTCGAACATTCTTGCAGAGTGACATATTTTCTCCGTCTACGTTCGCTGCAGCTGTTGCTTGTTTTGCTACTCGTCGAGGTACTTAATGTTGATGAAGCTATAGTCTCGCCGCCTGTACTTGAAGTTGATGGTAGTTGTTCAATTCTGGATATTTCTGGCGGATGTAATATCACAGAGATATCTTCATCTTCCTCACAGTTTGAAAATTTAGTGGGTTTCAAAAGGTTCACCTTCAATGATAGCCAAAACGTTGTCCTGAAAGTTCGGACTGTTGGATTCATATTGAATCCCCCTCGCTGCCTGAAAGATGCAAATTTATTTTCAATGGGATCTTGATTTAGTCTGTTGGTTAAGAGAAAGCGGAATCCTAACTCCTTCTGAGAGTGGTAAATTCCGAGTACTGCTCGAAGGGTGTGAACCATACCATCAAAACAATCCGGTCTTGTGTACCTTCCTGGAGCCATCTCTTTCTGCATTGTCTCAATGATGTCAATAGCTTCTTCAATGGTTTTTTGTACTACTGGCCTATCTGATGAGACTGCGCAAGTATACGGATTGGCACTGTACAACTGCTTGCTGTTGAGGCAATCAAACAGATTATTCATAAAACTAACAAAATTTGCTGTCTGCAGGGCGCTAGACGAAGTTAACTCTCCTGTACTGACTGCAGTTCTTATTCCAGCTGCCACAGAATTACTAAAAATTTGAGTTGCCAATCTACAATTCATTTTTTCAAAATTATCTGGTTCTATATGGGAATCAGAGAGTTTTGGCATACTTCGGCAAGTTGTACTGCTTTGGTCAATTCTGTATGCTTCTATGATATCTCTGAAGTTGACAAACTCGTTTTTGTACAAAAATCTATTTTTCAGTAAGTTGTTTCTGAAGTTCTTAACCAAATGAAGGACATCATAAATATGATAGATACGATGATCGTCAACTTCAAAATATGGACAATTTTTGTTTACTCCAAACATACTTAAAGCTGATTGGTTGTTTTTTCCCTGGTCACAAACGGTGCTGATAATCTTCAATCCTGCATCCAGGAGTAATTTAAGCGCCTCGCCTAGAGCTTTTTTGAGGTCCACATTTTTCATGGTGGTATCAGATATAAAATATGCAAATGGGAGCTTCCAATTAGCATATACACCGCGTATCAAAAATAACATTATTTGTCGACCAAATTGATTTTTTCTGAACTGCTCGCCATGATCATGAAAGCCTTCAATTCGATCATGTTTGCGCGAGTACTCTAAAAACTGCTTAATCGTTATTTCATCAAATATTAAGGTGCAATATCTCTCTGACTCCTCCATTGTAGCGGTTTTGTTTTTTATCTCATTTAAAATTGATCGGTTGAACCCAGGCAAACATTCAATATCTCCTACCCATCTGTGGATTGTTGACAATCCAGGCATCACAATTTTCAGAGTATTTCGCCAATATTTGTACGCTCCTGGGGATTTATAAAATGACAGCAAGCTGAAATCCCTTTCCGTTTTTGTCCAGACCTGGCCTGATTTATGGCAAACTTGCATGTTAACTAAGGCTTCCGAATATTTTGAAGCGAAAGTTGCATCCTCAACGCAGGTCTTTTTTTTATTTCCATCTTTTAATAAATTGACTTGTTGCTTTAATCTGGAGATTACATATTTTATTTTTCTGCTTGAACATTAATTTGTGTTTAGCAATTACGCTTTTTAGTTTAGCTGTGGTTACCTGGGTTTCATTGTTACTGAAGAGAGTACGTTTAACCTTTTTTATTGTTGGTGATTTTTCAGGCATGTCAGATAAATCATCTATAAATGCCTTTGTTCTTGGGGAGAGTTCCTCTCTGCTTGTTGAAGGTTGTAACATTTGCGGAGAATACAAAGGAATCTTGCTTGGTCCAGCACTATAATCTTTGCTATAAGTTTTGACCGGCGTTCTCACTTTTAGCTCCAGTGAATCGAAATGAGGGATAACTTCTTCGCTAATGTATTTTATAGGAAGAGCATTTTTTGTTAACCGGTTTCTCGTTTTTGGGTTCAGAAAATCTTCGTCTTTAAAATGCACACTACACAAAACTTTTTTCCTGTTGAGGGATTTTGGCGATAAGTCTAGAAGATCCGTCATTCCTGAAAAATAAAAATGCTGTGATATGCCAGTGAGAAGTCTACACTCTAGACAAGTGCGAAAACTTTAGGGGGTGATTCCTTAAATAAAGGGTAGTGTGCTAAGGTAATGTGTTATATAAACGTTGAGTCAAAATTCAACTACATATTTAGGGAGGTATCGCAGTACAAAGATATCAGAAAAATAATGTTTTTATTTTTTATCTTAAATAGGAAAAACGATAGAATAGAATAGATAGATAGAATAGAATTCTGTGGAAGTATTGGTATTATAAAATCATACTTTCTGCATAATTTTTCACTTTTTTAAAATGAATGGGAGGGTTTTTAAATAGTTTACTCCTATTTTTCCTATTAGTTATTAAATTTGCAAAAAGAAGACAAAACAACAAAAACTTAAAAAATGAAAATAAAAATTAGAAACTTTTTCATCTCCTGCCTGTAGTTTTTTCATTAAACACACCGATTTGGAATAAAAAAATAGGATGTGAAATATATCACGTCAAATAATGGGGAAATTATCTAGAAAAAATATCTAGTTGGACGCTGTCCAACGCAGTTTTATTTTGGTAAATGTTTTAGTAGTAATTAATTAATTATTAAGTTTTTAAGTACAGGGTGCTGCAATTTGGAGTGTTTCAACAGGAAAAACATACTTCGAAACCAGATAGAGGCAAATTGACTTAAGCTTAATTTTCATGCATCCGTTTTTCCGACGAAAGACGTCCGAAAAACATTCTATTCTGACATAATCGTATAAAAATATGTCAAAATAGAAGATTTTTCATGGGATTGATTTTTGAGAAACGACGATTGTCAAAAACCGTATCACGATATCTTCAATGGTACCATTGATACAGGGCGATTTTCGATTTTTCCCTATTATGAAAAATAGCTATAAGTTTTTTATTTATCAATTTTTTTTATTTTTGTAAAAACATTATGGAGACACTTTTTTTGAGCACAATTCAGTGGCGGACTCAGTTTTTTTCTCTCCGATTTTGAGATATCTACCAAAGTCCGATATTTTCAAATGAAAAACCCTATATATTAATAGCTCATTGGATAGCTCTGTTTTTGCTGATTTCAATGATATAAAGTTCGATAGGTTTACTTCTAACAGTTTTCGAGAAAAAAAAAATTAAATCTGTTTTTGTGGTAAGGACCAATGTGTTAGAAATGGATTTGATATGTGTAAGGAAAATGAGGAAGGTCTCTTTCTAACACATTGTTTCTTATTACTGAAACAGATATAATTTTTTTCCTCGAAAACTGTTAGAGATAAACCTATCGAACTTTATATCATTGAAATCTGTAAAAGTAGAGCTATCCAATGAGCTAATAATATATACTTAGGGTGTCCGATTTAAAAAAATCGGACTTCGATCAATATCTCAAAATAGGAGCAAAATAGAAAAAAACTGAGTACGCCACTGTATTGTGCTCAAAGAAGTATCCCAAAGATGTTTTCACAGAAATAAAAAAAATTGATAAACAAAAAACGTTTAGCCATTTTTCATAATAGAGGAAAATCGAAAATCGCCCTGTTTTAATGGTACCATTGAAGATATCGCGATACGGTTTTTGACAATCGACGTTTCTCGAAAATCAATCCCATGACATCTAAGTCAATTTTCTTCTATCTGGTCTGGAAGTAAAATCTGTTTTTTTTTTTAAAAATAAAAGTCAAACTGACATTATGTTGGCAATACAATGTAAAATTGTCAATGCTTTCAAATTTTTTATGTTGAAAAGGCTTGTATTGCCAACATAGTTACTAAATTTTTGACTTGGGGAATTACCTTTAAAAAAAAACGCAGTTTATGTTTTTCCTATTAAAACACTCCAAATTGCAGCACCCTGTACAGTTGCGGAAATAAAATTTTGGACATAAAGGTTAACAGTTTTTAGGTCATTATTGAAATTTTGGGTAAATTGGACTTCTTACCTTTACATCAATTTACATCGTGAGATTTTTATTGGAGGAAATTTTGAAAAAGTTATCCAGAAACAGTACTTATTTATTTCAATTTCATTAATATAAATTAGTAGTGATGAAACGATTAAAGTTAGACGATTACGATTGCGGTTACGATTATTCAGGAGAATTTCGTACGATTTCGATTAACAAACGAAATATACTCAAAAACTTTATTTCCTTTAAAAAAGTAGATAAAAGTTAAAATAAAATGAATATAGGAATCAAATTAAAACGAAGAAAGAAAATAAAGAGTTGATTATTATGTATCAATAGTTAAAATTAATACTGTTTAAGAAGCTCGGATTAAGGAAGCATAACATTTTTTTAATTTCGATTTCAGTCGATATTTTTTTAGGAACCTGAATTAGTCCTGCTGTAGGAAATAATAGTTCTGAATCTACTCGCTTGTAGGATCGATACATTCACTCAAATCCATATGGAATCACCGAATATTTCCGCTGAAGAATTTTTTACTGAAAAATTAGTTACTGGGAATCAAAATACAGATTGTTTAATTCATTTCCATTAGAGAAATAATTGAAAATCTGTGAACCTAATTTCATTACAATAAGAATTGAATGAAAAGCCAATATTACAAATTCAGTGAATAAGTTTGAGTGTGTGTATTTGAGGGCCAATTTCCAAATAATAAAAATCGTAAAATCGTATAAAGATAATCGGCGATTACGGTTAATCGTGAAAACATGATAATCGCACTAACCGCAGGTTAATCGTAATCGTTTCATCACTATAAATTAGCAAAAGGTAAACTTTATATTAAAATCTACTATATCGGAAATAATTTTTGAATCAGTTGCCAATGACCACAGACAACGACAACCGATTACCTAGTAAAAATGTCATCAAAGGTTTGGTGGTGCCTTAGGTATTAGGTAAACAAAGCCTGCTATAAATTAGGAAAAAATTGTTGTCCAACATTTTGTTTCCGCGACTGTACATATTTATACCCTATATATACATACCTGAATGTAAAATCCACTGCTTGCATCTTTCTTCCTCTATTGGAAAACGAAACAAATGAATGGCTGAATTATTAACAAGACTATTATTGCAGTTCTTGAATGAGCACTTGTTCCTTCGCACTAGTTTGATAGGTTTACCCATGTCAAAAATAAACTATGAAATGATTGACAACAAGGATACAACACTTCTTGATATAATCACATAAACTCTTTACTGACGATACTGGTGTCTATTCAAAAATACTGTTTTGGACCAGAGCTATCTCGAGACTAACTCTACTTCTAATTTATTTTCTCCAAAATAACTTCTCATCCCTTCCTGAAATTATCTCAAACCTAGGTAATAACTAAAAACTTGAAATAAATGTGGGGAATATGACTACTAAAGGGCGGATATAATGCAAATTGCATTTTAATGCAAATTTTGCAAATTTTGACCATTTTCGAAAAATTTGCATATTTTTGATGTTTCGTGCATTATTTTGCATCTTTTGTCTAATTTATTGAAGCCGGCTACCAATATATTAGTTCTTCCTTTGAAATTTGTGCCCATTTTCAGCACATCAGGTACCCCATTACAGTACATACAGGTACTCGGTACCTGAATAAAAGGGCCGAGTCGATTCAATTGATTTAGTGGAGATAGGTATTATTTCGATTTCTCAAAAACTTGATAGAGTGATTGAAAATATTGTTGGGCTTAAAGAATTGCAAACTATTTCAAAAATATTTTTGGTGAGTTAAAAAACTGAAATTCAATTCAATTTAAGCAATGGAATTTAGAAAAATTTCCGAAATTGAAATTTGCTGCTATTACTTCGGTTGATGTGGAAAGAAGCTTTTCCTTATTCATTTCGATGTGGAATATTTTCAAAAATATTGTAAATTCATTTTCTAATATTAGCATATCATTTAATTGAAAAATAGACATTGTATATTTTTGTAGTCTCATTATTTTTTTATTCCATCCACATATAATTCCACCCCGTATAAGTAATAGTTTTATTGCAGTCAAAAACCCACTACAAAGTAATCCCAAATACCAATCTGGCAAACTTGCATATTTTAAGCATATTTTGGAAAAATCTTGCATTTTTAATAGAAATAGCGTGCATTAAAATGCGCATTTTTTAAAGATTTTTGATGCATTTTTTCCGCCCTTTAATTACTACACATCGAATGCAAATAAAAATTGGGTATGACTAAAAAAAAATTCCCAACGTATTTTACTTTTTGATTTAACCACGTAGGAATCCGTCCGCCCAGTTGGCCTAGCGCTCGATGATGTGAAAAAACCAAATGCGAATAAAAATAAATATAAAATTCCATGCCAGACAAAGTGCGAATGCGTACGCGGCTTGCACGTGGCTCTCTGTCGATTCGGTGTACACTGTCTGCGAATTCGGTGTACATTTAGGAGGCGACATTTCAATGCACGGGCGTTGAATATCTATAGTCTGTATAATCTTTGCGTATAGCATCCTGAGCAAAAAAAAATTGCTGATTTTGACCAAGCTTTTTGGGCATAAAGCCAAAAGGATTCCTCAAATTCCTCGATAGGAAATTATCACAAAATGGCCGCCTGATATCTCTGGTAAGTGTCATTGTTCTTTATCAGGTGGAATGAAAGATATCATCCACAATTCCATTTCAGGCCATTTTATTCTTCCCATTCTTTGTCTCTACCCCCAACCCCCATTGTTGTTCAACTCTCTTCGGTTGGCTACCTCAATCTATTTCCTGAAGACCGGAAAAAGAAAGAAAAGAAAGAAAACACGAAACTGCACGGATTCGCTGGCTTGGAGTTTGTTCCAAGTATTCACCATGGGCTCAATCGTGACTTACGCCCAGAACTTACAACTGGACATTTAGGTGAGTTCGTTCCATTTGTTCCAGTTGAGGTTCCAGTTTATTCCCGAGTCACGATATACCTAAGGGAAAAATACCCCATGAAAACAAAAATTTAGGAGTTAACGGACACTTATTTGATTTAATTAATTTGTACTGTTTGGTATACTTAATCAAAATTTCCATATTGTTTACTTTTCATATTTATAAAACCTATTTGGTACATAACTACCCGATACGTGTAAGCTGGCGCATCGATGCTAAGGTATCTCTAAATCGTTGTTCTATTAATCATCATATTAAGATTTTCTTTCGAATCTACATAATTTCAATTATAAATATTTTTATGTCTATACAATTTTAAGCTACGGAAAATACGTGAAAACTATAGGCTAAAGTGATGCCTTACCCTGTACATACAAAGTGTACCTGAAAGAATTAAATAAACCATATTTTTAATGCTCATAATTCAAAGGCTTCCGTGTTTTAATTTAGCTTGGCATTTGGATAAATTCGCTGTAGGTTTCCCGCTTCAAAGATCTATTAGCTGATCTGCATCTACCTTACTGAAGGGCATTAAAGCGGGTGGCGCTTTGTAAAATTATATTTTGTTTTCCCCACGACCACTCCCGACTAGAGATAGTTAGCTGGCATTTTCAGCCCAAAAAGGTAGATGTTCCTTGTGTTTCTTTTTCTTATACCAAGTGTTAGATTTCCACCCGGACTTTTGCCACACAGTCTAGTAATTTTGAAATCGAATTAATTAACCCCAATTCGACGGTGGCAACCTTCCTACTAAAACGATGAAATTTCAAATTTTTTTTTTGTCGAGATTTTGTGTCCTAATGGTCCCTCGTGATACCCTGAACTCCATAAACTAAATTATTCTCAGATTTGAAGCCAAAATCCATGAAAAAAAGCACTCAGAAAAATTGAAAAATTGATAAATCACCACAATTGCTTAGCACGATTTTATCTCAGGAACTATAAGTGTCAATGAGCTGAAATTTTCAGGGATTGTAGTCCTTTGAAAAGGATAATTTTCAGTGAAAGATTCAGCTTTCTATCTATAATAGAAAAAAAGTTATGACTTTTCAAAATTTTCCAAAAAAATCATAAGGGGGTACCTTCCTACTAAAACGATGAAATTTCAAATTTTTTTTTGTCGAGATTTTGTGTCCTAATGGTCCCTCGTGATACCCTGAACTCCATAAACTAAATTATTCTCAGATTTGAAGCCAAAATCTATGAAAAAAGGCACTCAGAAAAATTGAAAAATTGATAAATCACCACAATTGCTTAGCACGATTTTATCTCAGGAACTATAAGTGTCAATGAGCTGAAATTTTCAGGGATTGTAGTCCTTTGAAAAGGATAATTTTCAGTGAAAGATTCAGCTTTCTATCTATAATAGAAAAAAAGTTATGACTTTTCAAAATTTTCCAAAAAAATCATAAGGGGGGGTACCTTCCTACTAAAACGATGAAATTTCAAATTTTTTTTTGTCGAGATTTTGTGTCCTAATGGTCCCTCGTGATACCCTGAACTCCATAAACTAAATTATTCTCAGATTTGAAGCCAAAATCTATGAAAAAAGGCACTCAGAAAAATTGAAAAATTGATAAATCACCACAATTGTTTAGCACGATTTTATCTCAGGAACTATAAGTGTCAATGAGCTGAAATTTTCAGGGATTGTAGTCCTTTGAAAAGGATAATTTTCAGTGAAAGATTCAGCTTTCTATCTATAGTAGAAAAAAAGTTATGACTTTTCAAAATTTTCCAAAAAAATCATAAGGGGGGTACCTTCCTACTAAAACGATGAAATTTCAAATTTTTTTTTGTCGAGATTTTGTGTCCTAATGGTCCCTCGTGATACCCTGAACTCCATAAACTAAATTATTCTCAGATTTGAAGCCAAAATCTATGAAAAAAGGCACTCAGAAAAATTGAAAAATTGATAAATCACCACAATTGCTTAGCACGATTTTATCTCAGGAACTATAAGTGTCAATGAGCTGAAATTTTCAGGGATTGTAGTCCTTTGAAAAGGATAATTTTCAGTGAAAGATTCAGCTTTCTATCTATAATAGAAAAAAAGTTATGACTTTTCAAAATTTTCCAAAAAAATCATAAGGGGGGTATCTTCCTACTAAAACGATGAAATTTCAAATTTTTTTTGTCGAGATTTTGTGTCCTAATGGTCCCTCGTGATACCCTGAACTCCATAAACTAAATTATTCTCAGATTTGAAGCCAAAATCTATGAAAAAAGGCACTCAGAAAAATTGAAAAATTGATAAATCACCACAATTGCTTAGCACGATTTTATCTCAGGAACTATAAGTGTCAATGAGCTGAAATTTTCAGGGATTGTAGTCCTTTGAAAAGGATAATTTTCAGTGAAAGATTCAGCTTTCTATCTGTAATAGAAAAAAAGTTATGACTTTTCAAAATTTTCCAAAAAAATCATAAGGGGGGTACCTTCCTACTAAAACGATGAAATTTCAAATTTTTTTTTGTCGAGATTTTGTGTCCTAATGGTCCCTCGTGATACCCTGAACTCCATAAACTAAATTATTCTCAGATTTGAAGCCAAAATCTATGAAAAAAGGCACTCAGAAAAATTGAAAAATTGATAAATCACCACAATTGCTTAGCACGATTTTATCTCAGGAACTATAAGTGTCAATGAGCTGAAATTTTCAGGGATTGTAGTCCTTTGAAAAGGATAATTTTCAGTGAAAGATTCAGCTTTCTATCTATAATAGAAAAAAAGTTATGACTTTTCAAAATTTTCCAAAAAAATCATAAGGGGGGTACCTTCCTACTAAAACGATGAAATTTCAAATTTTTTTTTGTCGAGATTTTGTGTCCTAATGGTCCCTCGTGATACCCTGAACT
Organism: Ceutorhynchus assimilis; assembly: GCA_917834065.1. Lineage (NCBI taxonomy): Eukaryota > Metazoa > Arthropoda > Insecta > Coleoptera > Curculionidae > Ceutorhynchus > Ceutorhynchus assimilis. Next base: position 33,781,094 of record OU892283.1, on the reverse strand, counting down.
CCATAAACTAAATTATTCTCAGATTTGAAGCCAAAATCTATGAAAAAAGGCACTCAGAAAAATTGAAAAATTGATAAATCACCACAATTGTTTAGCACGATTTTATCTCAGGAACTATAAGTGTCAATGAGCTGAAATTTTCAGGGATTGTAGTCCTTTGAAAAGGATAATTTTCAGTGAAAGATTCAGCTTTCTATCTATAGTAGAAAAAAAGTTATGACTTTTCAAAATTTTCCAAAAAAATCATAAGGGGGGTACCTTCCTACTAAAACGATGAAATTTCAAATTTTATTTTTGTCGAGATTTTGTGTCCTAATGGTCCCTCGTGATACCCTGAACTCCATAAACTAAATTATTCTCAGATTTGAAGCCAAAATCTATGAAAAAAGGCACTCAGAAAAATTGAAAAATTGATAAATCACCACAATTGCTTAGCACGATTTTATCTCAGGAACTATAAGTGTCAATGAGCTGAAATTTTCAGGGATTGTAGTCTTTTGAAAAGGATAATTTTCAGTGAAAGATTCAGCTTTCTATCTATAATAGAAAAAAAGTTATGACTTTTCAAAATTTTCCAAAAAAATCATAAGGGGGGTACCTTCCTACTAAAACGATGAAATTTCAAATTTTTTTTTGTCGAGATTTTGTGTCCTAATGGTCCCTCGTGATACCCTGAACTCCATAAACTAAATTATTCTCAGATTTGAAGCCAAAATCTATGAAAAAAGGCACTCAGAAAAATTGAAAAATTGATAAATCACCACAATTGCTTAGCACGATTTTATCTCAGGAACTATAAGTGTCAATGAGCTGAAATTTTCAGAGATTGTAGTCCTTTGAAAAGGATAATTTTCAGTGAAAGATTCAGCTTTCTATCTATAATAGAAAAAAAGTTATGACTTTTCAAAATTTTCCAAAAAAAATCATAAGGGGGGTACCTTCCTACTAAAACGATGAAATTTAAATTTTTTTTTTGTCGAGATTTTGTGTCCTAATGGTCCCTCGTGATACCCTGAACTCCATAAACTAAATTATTCTCAGATTTGAAGCCAAAATCTATGAAAAAAGGCACGTGGAGCTTTGAATGTGACTGTAGAAACAAAAGTCACATTCAAAGCCCCCCCCCCCCCACTTGGATTTATCCTTTAAGTGATAGCCGTGCAAACGGCCACTCATGATTTTCTCTAATTCGGAATAGTAATCGAACTACTTGAAACTCTGAGAACCAGCTCAAAAATCATCTGGAATCGGTTCTAAATGAACTGCAAACAATTCAATGTGTTCAGGACAATGCAACCATAATGAATTTATTTGAATTGAACTGTGTAATATCAACAAATGCGTAGTGCAATTCAATCCAGAACTGGTTCTAAAATAAGTCCGAACAAACCTATTCCAAATTAGAATCAGTTCAGAGACGATTTAGAACCGGTTCTAAATGAATTGTGAATAAAAAAGAGTAAATTCGATGTGTTCCAGGGCACTTATATTAAGAATTTTTGATCGTGAACTAATTCGGTTTTCAGAACACAAAGAAACTGACTTTAGTTGAACTTTAAATAGTTTAGAACTGGATCTGGGGGGCTTTATTTGAAATCGATCGCAAATATTGGCGTGCACGTAAGTTGCATCGATTTGTTCGTATACGCAACTTGTTATATGCGAATAGCTTTATTTGAGATTGACATTGGACGTGTGCATCTCTACTTGCGTGCACGCAAAAAATGCACTCGCTCGATGCGTTGCCAGTTTTCTTTTCACAAAATGTTGAACATCTACCATATAAAAAATGAGTGGATTTTTGAATTTTACGATATTTTGGCTGACGGTGACATATATTTTATGATGACATTTATTTATTATGATTTTTTTGATGTTAGGATTTTCTAAAATATGTTTCGTGTTTATAAGCAATTTACTACAAAAAATGAATATTATTTCACCAAGCCCTATTCCTGTAGATAGAAAAAAGAGCTCCGCAAACGCAGATGCGGAGGAAAGGCTTCTTGTCCAGTTGACAGAGAACGCCTCAACCTTTACCAAAAAGTCGAGTAAAAAAATGTTGCAAAAGCCTCAGCGGTATTATACGGTGCACGGTGGAAGATGCTTTTCTTGGCGCCCTGTAAAGCCTCATATAACTCTACAAAAGTAGCTTTACTTGGCCGAATTTTTTTACGAAAGTCCGGTCACTTAGGACGAAGGCATAAAATCGTGGCCCTTACTGCGAGGTTTTCGTTAAAAGTCTTCGCTAGTTCAAGACGAGCCAGCCCATTATTGTTAATAACTTTATTAAATCATATATTATTTATAAAAATCACAATATTCGAACTTATTTGAAGTGAACCATCAAAACTAAAATAAATCGAAATTAATTGACAAATTGACAACACAACTTGCGTGTGCGAGCTAGATTGCGATCGGTACACCCCCATGCGCAAAAGTTGCGAGTGGTGCAAAGTCATATCGCTCGCAGTGCATTTCAAATAAGCCGTGCACCAGTTTTCAATCGCAAATAACGTCATTTGCGTATACGCAAAGTTGCATCAATTTCAAATAAAGCCCCCCTGATTGAATTACGAACAAAAAAATGGAATGTTCAATGTGTTCTAGAACACTAATTCGGGATATTTTTTTTTATTGAGATCCAGTTCAGGTCTTTATTTGACAGTAAACAAGTTCAAGATTAAAAAAAAAACAAGATAAAAGTCAGTGAAAGATTCAGCTTTCTATCTATAATAGAAAAAAAGTTATGACTTTTCAAAATTTTCCAAAAAAAATCATAAGGGGGGGGGGACCTTCTTACTAAAACGATGAAATTTCAATTTTTTTTTTGTCGAGATTTTGTGTCCTAATGGTCCCTCGTGATACCCTGAACTCCATAAACTAAATTATTCTCAGACAGAGCTGGGCAGGCTTGAGTGCTTGAGTGCTTTGTGCTTGTGAAAGTGCTTGGAAGCACTTTGAGGACTTGAAAGCCCTGTGCTTCAAGCCCTTTTATAAATTTGTAATTGGGGCTTGCAAAGTCAATTACTTTGGAAAAGTGCTTGGTAATTTGTAATTGAAAAAAGTAATTCAAGCCCTTTCAATGAGCTTCAATTACTTTTAGAGGGCTTGAAGCACTTTTGGGAGTTTGAAGCACTTTGAAAGGGCTTGAAGCACTTTAAGAGGGCTTGAAGCACTTTTGGGAGCTTGAAGCACTTTGAAAGGGCTTGAAGCACTTTAAAAGGGCTTGAAGCACTTTAAAAAAGCTTAAAGCACTTTGAAAGGAATTTGAATTGACCATCATTAACCTATCCCCCAATTTTCGATCGATGTGTTTTGTCGCTTAATTTTTTTTTCTATTATTTGAACTTGAAACCGTCTTATGTCTTTTCTCTCTAACAATGGAGGTTATGGGTTTGAGCTTAGAGATCGAAAAAAAAAAATGAATCAACTTATTATTCAAATAAATAATTAATTTATATTGGTACCCTATTTAACTTTATCATTGGATTATTTCATTCATTATAGAATAGACCAATCAGACAACGTCATTTTTTGACTAAATTTTGTTTAAATAAGTGATTATTTCACAAGACCTTGTTTATCAGCGATTAAATTTTTGTTTACCTTTTTTGACAGAATTTTGATAGAAATTTTCTGACATTTTATAATAAATAGAAACTCTTTGGATAGGATTGACGCCAACAATTCAATCCTAATTATTCAGGAAATAATCTAGCCGTATACCACTCGACCTATAAATTTAAATGGATTAAACTATCCAAATATTTTTTGCATAATTTTGCTTTTTGGCAAATAGTTTCATGCACAATAGTTATTGTGCATTCAACTATTTTCCAAGCAAAATCATGCTCAAAATATGTTGCATAGTTTAATCGATTAAATTTGAAGGTCTTGTGATATAATATATGATTATTTTCACTTTTTCCTTATTGAACATTTTGAAAACCTTAAAATTGAATTACCATATAGTACCCGAAATACCCCAGACTACATCTCAAAAAAAAAAAAAAACATACTACTGCTACTCTGTGAAATGTAAAGTTCATCTCTACTATACCAATTCGACTTTTAAAGAGGTTCAAAACACATTTGAAGAGCTTCAAGCACATTTAGAGAGTTTCAGGCACATTTAAAGAACTAACAAGCACATTTAAAGGGTTTCAAAGCACTTTTGAAGGCTCCCCAAGCACTTTTGATGTGCCTCAAGCACTTTTCAAATCACTTTGAGGGCTTTGTGCTTGCCAAGCCCAAAGCACTTTGACGGCTTTGTGCTTGTGAAGCACTTCTGAAAATAAAAAGGAATTAGTGCTTGAAATTGAAAGCACTTTGATAAAGGGCTTAGGTGCTAATTAGGGCCTCTAATTAAAAATTAGGTACTCCTTTAGTTTCTGAGAAAATAAAAAAAAAACTAAGGGACTGCTAGGTTTATAAAAGCTAGCAGTCCCCTATAGTAAAAAATATTTTTTCAAATTTTGTCTTTGTATCAGAATTAGGTGCTCTTTAGGTGCTCCTGAATAGTCCAAGAAAAAATAGAATTGATTAATTATTAACTGAGTTAGATTTTTTTTTAATTACTAGGGGACTGCTGGCTTTACGTTTACATGTTGTTGTGTTCAGGAATGACGAAAAAACTTTGAGATCTATATAATAATTAGGTGCTTTTTAGGTGCTAATTAGGGCCTCTAATTAAAAATTAGGTGCTCCTCTAGTTTTTAAGAAAATCAAAAAAAAAAAAAACTAAGGGATTGCTAGGTTTATGAAAGCTAGTAGTCCCCTATAGTAAAAAATATTTTTCCAAAATTTTCTTTTGTATCAGAATTAGGTGCTTTTTAGGTGCTCTTAAATAGTCGAAGAAAAAATAGAATTGATTAATTATTAACTGAGTTACAGATTTTTTTTTTAAATTATTAGGGGACTGCTGGCTTTACGTTTACATGTTGGTGTGTCAGAATGACGGAAAAACTTCGAGATCTATATAATAATTAGGTGCTTTTTAGGTGCTAATTAGGGCCTCTAATTAAAAATTAGGTGTTGCTCTAGTTTTTAAGAAAATCGAAAAAAAAACTAAGGGATTGCTAGGTTTATGAAAGCTAGTAGTCCCCCTATAGTAAAAAATATTTTTCCAAAATTTTCTTTTGTATCAGAATTAGGTGCTTTTTAGGTGCTCCTAAATAGTCCAAGAAAAAATAGAATTGATTAATTATTAACTGAGTTACAGATTTTTTTTTACTACATATACTAGCTTTCATAAACCTAGCAATCCCTTAGTTCTTTTTTGATTTGAATTAGAGGAGCACCTAATTTTTAATTAAAGGCCCTAATTAGCACCTAAAAAGCACCTAATTATTATATAGATCTCGAAGTTTTTTTCCACCTTGGGACTGCTAGGTTCATAGACCTCATAAATTCAAGAAAAATGGATTATTGATTGCTATTGCGAAAATACCAGAATTTTGCTGGAATGAAATGTCAAATTACTAGAAATATTAATTGATATATTTTGAAAATCTTCATTACTAAAACCGGGGTCGATATTACCAGATCTGGTCATTATTTTATCAAGTTGGCAACACTGGGAACTATAAGTGCGAATGAACTGAAATTTTCAGGGATTGCAGTCCTTTGAAAAGGATAATTTTCAGTGAAAGATTCAGCTTTCTATCTATAGTAGAAAAAAAGTTATGACTTTTCAAAATTTTCCAAAAAAATCATAAGGGGGGTGTGTCCTAATGGTCCCTCGTGATACCCTGAACTCCATAAACTAAATTATTCTCAGATTTGAAGCCAAAATCCATGAAAAAAGGCACTCAGAAAAATCGAAAAATTGATAAATCACCACAATTGCTTAGCACGATTTTATCTCAGGAACTATAAGTGTCAATGAGCTGAAATTTTCAGGGATTGTAGTCCTTTGAAAAAGATAATTTTCAGTGAAGGATTCAGCTTTCTATCTATAATAGAAAAAAAGTTATGACTTTTCAAAATTTTCCAAAAAACTCATAAGGGGGGTACCTTCCTACTAAAACGATGAAATTTCAAATTTTTTTTTGTCGAGATTTTGTGTCCTAATGGTCCCTCGTGATACCCTGAACTCCATAAACTAAATTATTCTCAGATTTGAAGCCAAAATCCATGAAAAAAGGCACTCAGAAAAATTGAAAAATTGATAAATCACCACAATTTGCTTTGCACGATTTCATCTCAGGAACTATAAGTGTCAATGAGCTGAAATTCTCAGGGATTGTAGTCCTTTGAAAAGGATAATTTTCAGTGAAAGATTCAGCTTTCTATCTAGAATAGAAAAAAAGTTATGACTTTTCAAAATTTTCCAAAAAAATCATAAGGGGGGTGTGTCCTAATGGTCCCTCGTGATACCCTGAACTCCATAAACTAAATTATTCTCAGATTTGAAGCCAAAATCCATGAAAAAAGGCACTCAGAAAAATTGAAAAATTGATAAATCACCACAATTGCTTTGCACGATTTCATCTCAGGAACTATTAAGTGTCAATGAGCTGAAATTCTCAGGGATTGTAGTCCTTTGAAAAGGATAATTTTCAGTGAAAGATTCAGCTTTCTATCTATAATAGAAAAAAAAGTTATGACTTTTCAAAATTTTCCAAAAAAAATCATAAGGGGGGTACCTTCCTACTAAAACGATGAAATATCAAATTTTTTTTTGTCGAGATTTTGTGTCCTAATGGTCCCTCGTGATACCCTGAACTCCATAAACTAAATTATTCTCAGATTTGAAGCCAAAATCCATGAAAAAAAGGGCACTCAGAAAAATCGAAAAATTGATAAATCACCACCAATTGCTTAGCACGATTTTATCTCAGGAACTATAAGTGTCAATGAGCTGAAATTTTCAGGGATTGTAGTCCTTTGAAAAAAATAATTTTCAGTGAAGGATTCAGCTTTCTATCTATAATAGAAAAAAAGTTATGACTTTTCAAAATTTTCCAAAAAAATCATAAGGGGGGTACCTTCCTACTAAAACGATGAAATTTCAAATTTTTTTTTGTCGAGATTTTGTGTCCTAATGGTCCCTCGTGATACCTTGAACTCCATAAACTAAATTATTCTCAGATTTGAAGCCAAAATCTATGAAAAAAGGCACTCAGAAAAATTGAAAAATTGATAAATCACCACAATTGCTTAGCACGATTTTATCTCAGGAACTATAAGTGTCAATGCGCTGAAATTTTCAGGGATTGTATTGTATTGAGGAGGTGTTGAAAGCAACAAAAATATTAAAAGTAGTAACGAAAACCCCAACCAATTATGAATCATCAAATTCGACACTTTCGATTGATGATGCTACACCAGCTGTATCAGACCTTGACGAATGGTTCCTAAATGATTTCAAGTCCAATGAAGATGAAGAACCAGAAAACTGTGGTGATGGAAATCCGTCAACATATCAGATTGTTAGTATTGCCGGGCAAGAAACACTCAATTTACCATCAGGATCGCAAACGATATGTGAAAAGCCAAATTATGAGTATTGTTCGTCGATTTTTAACTGATACTTGCGGTATGAGGAGCGAGGGGGGTGTTTCATATGACAAAAACAGGTGTGACGTCAGGTAACCATTGGCGTTCTAATGTAGGGAGCCACCAGCTTACATTCCGTCCGAGTATCAGATTAAAATCGACGAACAATAGGTAAAGTCTGGTTTTTTTAAAGATAAAAGTCAAAATGACATTATGTTGGCAATACAATGTAAAATTGTCAATGCTTTCAAATTTTTTATGTAGAAAAGGCTTTTGTTGCCAAAAAAGTTACTAAATTTTTGACTTGGGGTATTATCTTAAAAAAAAAAAGATTTTATATGCAATTACTTAAATAGATTTTCTCTTCGAACATTAAATAATACATTCATTCTTGCTCGAAATTAAATTGATTAATGATACATTCTACACGCCCCGTGGATTCCAAACCGGAATCCACGGCCTGTCGTCCAATCAAATTCTCCATATTTTCGGAATACTTGGGCCGCAACGAGACAATGCAAACAAAACATGACTGACGTCTGCTGTCAGATCACTAAACTTTCAATTAAGGCGGGTTTAGACTTTTGATGATTGTTATTTTTTACAAAAACTAATGATTTTCTTTCAAAAAGTTCGAAGAGAAAGTATAGTCTTCTACTCGCAAATAACGGCTATTATTCCCTCGAATAATTCCAACACTCGCCTTCGGCTCGTGTTTGAATTTTCATTCTCGTGAATAATAGCCATCATTATATGCTCGTTAAAGAATATACTATTCTCGATTTTGATGTGAGAATGTCATTATTCCCGCACGCAAAATCATTGAAGAATGAAGCTCATTCTTCAACGATTTTTAGTGACATTTAGTTTTCAAAGTATGCCTATCGGTACCTTCAAAATTGTCAAACCTGCTATTAATGATCAATGAACTATAAACTACCCGTACCTGGAATGGCCCGCCGATCTATAAATTTGCGGCAGATTGAGATGGAGAATGTGGGGTACACACATCTCTATTTATCTTATTGGCGAATCATGGAAATCTTTCCTTGTCTAAAAAATATTTTATTCGAGGTTAGCAATATGCCAAACCTAACAGCAATGAACTGGAGAGAGAAAGGGATACCCCACTATGTAGCTTTTTTGGACGCACTAAGCGAGATGACATATGCCATACAAATGCCATATCCGACAACGGTCGGTGCCATTCCAGATACGTGTAGTTTATAGTTCATTGATAATGATAGAATCCACCTGTCAGTTTGTTGGTAAGTAAAGTGTCACCAACTGACATATGTTGAAAATAAAAAATCCCCAACTAACAGCGTTCACAAAAAAAAAAAATATATTTACGACTAATGTATAATGTGCTGTAACGAAGTTACAGTATTTTTCGTTAATTAAGGGCACCTCTCGCCTCGATTTAATTTAAATATAAACTGCGTGCCTTAATTTTCTATATTCAGCGCGGTATTAATTAAAATCTTCTTCATATTATATTTAAATATTAAATAAATCATCGTGATAACGCGTGACCTTGCCTGGAATCTACCGAAACCCAGCAGAGTTTCAACCAATATCAGCTAATTTGCATATTTCCCTGTACCCCGCCGCGGCCCTGACCCATCTTTTCGTCTATAAAATAGGCCCGATTTGCTGATAAAGAGACAGTCGTCTTGAACCAAGTTTCGCCAGCTAGCCGACCTGCAGTAATCACCAGAACCACCCAAGGTAAGCATATACTGGAGCCGGCCGTAACAACAGTAGGGTCAGTTCTTGCAGGACCGCGAATCACACCAAAAGGTCAAAAACAAACAAATATATAAGCTTCATTAAGATTTTCTCCCGGTACCTTGGACGGGTAAATCTATTGCTGCGATAAGAGCTTCTCCCGGTACCTTGGACGGGTAGCTCTTGCGGGTCTCGCCTGGAACCTTGCACGGCTGATCCGTATGAGAGATTTTCACCTGGAATCAAGGACAGGTATTTCTCTCCGAAGCTTATATATTGTCTCTGATCCGTTAACAATTACGATTCAAGAACTGATGCTTGCGTGGTTTCGGCTGGGTTCCGAACATTTGCTTGGGTAACCGGAGTTTGTTTTCCCCGCTTGATTGCTTTGACTGTTATCATTAGCTCTACCAGGACTCTTAGAGTCACCGTAAGACTGATCGTTTCATTTTTATTATCATTTGACTTTTCCGGACACGCTTTTCCCCGCTCGCTTGGTCACGCTTTTGCCGCACGCACACCATTTTCACTCATTTAATTTTCTCTCTCTCCCGCATCCCCGTTTATTCTTTCATCACGGTAATTTAGGGTTTTTCCTGTAAATATTTATTTGTTTTGTTTTTCCAGTAATACAGGGTGTTATATTTTGTAAAATTTTACTTTTATTTTACTACCCTTTCCCCCCGAACCCTTCTGGAAATTTTTCAGGAAATAGGCTTTGCAGGACGTTTTAGGTAATTCTCGACTGTCAGCATCTATTGTGACCCCTGGGTTACCGTTTTCTCCACTAGCAAGCTACCTGGTGCACGTGGGCCCTCAACCACTTTAATCCTGAGGGTGGCGCCCGAGGCAAATCCGCCGACTATTCCCTTGACTGGGAAATCACCACGATTACATAAAGAAAGCGCATTACAGTGCGTATTATATTTGTGATTTTGGCAGTATAATGACATATGTTATTCCTCCAGGGATTAATGACGAGTAGCGGGATTAATGGTCATTATTCCACAAAAGTGTCAGTGTCAAACGTGTAGTGCTTGTGGATTTGTATTGAAAATTATGAGACGGATGAAATTTGTTCATTGAAAATCTCAAATAAATTAATTTGTCGTAAATAAAGTAGAGTATACTACTCGCAATAATGGCTATTATTCCCTCGGAATGTAACTCACTGATATTCCTCGGGAATAATAGCTATCATTATTGACTCGTGGTATAATCTACTATTAAATATGAAAAATAAAATCCAAAATTGAGAAAATACTATAAAACACACGTTGCTCCTTCGTCGCTCGTGGCCAAATTTCGAATTCGTGCGGGAATATGTGGCCTTCTGCAACTTGTATTTTAATATACTATACTCGTGGACAAAATTATCGCACCATTGCTTATGGTGATGCTTATGTGCAGTGGTGCGATAATTTTGTCCAGGAGTATAGTTCAACTAGTATAATATTTTGATTTTTGGAATTTTGCTATGTAATTTAAATTGGAAAAAGAAAAACACATTAAAATTTTTTAGGAAATGCAAGTTGATAAGGATGGGTTTTGCATTCCATTAGTTCCTGTTCTAACTCCTGGCCGTTTGAACAACTTTACATCCAAGCATCAGGTACACTTATATAATATTTATTAATAAAATAAAAACTATTGTTGTGTTTATATTTTAGGACCTTAAACAGTTTTTACATAAAAATGGTGGTTCTCATATTTTGAATGAATATGACGAGAACTGAATACTGTCCGATAGGACTAGGAGGGATTTAGTAAATCTAACTGTAAAAATGATGTTGAATGAATTTGGACAAAATTTAACAAAAAATATTAAAGTTGAATATGCAAAGGCCATTGTTCAACTTTTTCCCAAGCTCAAAGATCCAACTAGTAGCAAGGGGGGTTACGTAAGTTACCTTTTTATTTTATCTTACATTTTTTTTAGCTTATATGAGCATATCTACAGAGTGTTCATTTTAAAACTTACCCTCTCTATTCACATTCAGGATTTTCTAGGGGGTGACTCTGGGGGGAGGTGAATTTTGCATAAAAACTCACCCCCTTTCAAATTATAATTGACATGTTTTAGGGATTTTTTAGAAAATTTTTCAACTCCAAGAGAATAATAGGGGTGCTGAATTTTAAAACAAAGACCCTGTATATAAATTAGTACATATTATCTGAATACTTATGGTTTTGGTATTATTTTAGTAATTATGCTTTAGCAGCTTCAGTTTAAAGCTTCATAATTTTGTAATTAATAATAATAATAATAATGATAATGATAAAAATAATAATAATCTTCTCATGTATGAATCATATAAATGGATATTTTTATTTTTTGTTAAATACTTTTAATTCTGTAATTGAATAATTGAATTATTGATTTATAGGAAATATTTTATGATGACTCTCAAAAAACGCCAAGTGGATATTTGGCTTGGCGTCTTCGAACTGTGATGAGAAGTAGGGGTAACATAAGAAAGAGAAAATGTGATGATGGAATAGAAAATAGGGTGCCATTTAAAAAGCCGAAAAATATTGAAATAAGCACAGAAGAAGAACGAGACATAGAGTTTTTAAAAAATTCAAATTACAAGACTCAGAAAGAGGAGATTTTTAAAAAAATGAAAAGCACAATTAATGTGAGAAAACAGAGAAATTTTACACTTGATGATTTTCCTCGATTTCTCGACACTGATGGCTTGGTAAGTTTGTTCAGAAACTAAATTCACTTATGTAGCTTACTTTATTGGTTCATAAGTATTTAGATTCATCAAGATTTTAATTTGCTTTATCCTGATTCTTGTCCATTTGCCCCAAAATTTGAGAAATACTTAGACATTATCTTTAAAGTGTATGACAAAACTGCTTGCAGTAAATCATCATTAATTGATGGAACTGTTTCAGGTTAGTATACTTAGAAAAAATAATACATTTTAGAATTCAAATTTTTTAATTTAAGGTTGGGATAAGCCGACGCGAGCACTTTTAGCGCTATTGCATATGCTGCCAGCTACTGCCAAGGGAAAAAAAGTGGGAAGAAGAGACTCATTTGAATCATCTGTGGACAAATTACTAATTTTCTGCACTGTGAGTGTCTAGGCAAACTTATTAGCTGTAACAAATAGCTATAAAAAAATATTGTTAAAATTTAAGTCATGCTTTTCATAACGATAAATATATTTTTAAGGTTGGAGAACCTCTACAAAGGATCGTGGATGAAAGAAAAGGATTCCAGCCATATCTAATTGGCATTGGAGCAAACAAAGCTGCCATCTCAGAGTACAAGGTAGTTATTGACTCAAAAATAGTGGACACTCGTTGCAACAACATTATTGAGTCATTTGATTTTCTTTTTAAATGCTACTTCGTTTTTAAGGTAAGATATGATACTGGACTTGATATTTTTTTGAGGTTTATTGAAATTTTTTTTACGACATAAAATTAGATTTTAATAATATGACAACAAAAATGAAGGAACTGATGAACAGGTTACAAACATTCATCGAAGTATAAATTAATTCCATCATATTTGAGAACTTTGAATTTTTATTTTAATAACGAATAAGACTTTATAAAAAATTCAAGTACTAATTAACTAACTGTTACCATTTTTGCGGTTATCAAAACAAGAAAAGCCTTTGGGGCAAGTTCAAAAAAAAAAAATTGTGATAATGTCACAACTAAGTTGTTTTGTGTGTTTTGTAAATTTTAATAATATTTTACTTTTGATTCAACATATAAGAAGAAATCATTTTCCCATAGAACATAATTTATCTCTAAAATGTTGTTCAGTGAGTTGTGCCTTGATATTTAAAACTTTTAATGGCTACAGAAAGCATTTAAAAAGTTGTAAAAAACTTACACAAATAGAAATAGATCTCAGTCTTACTTGTCCCGAAATAAACTCCCATGAAAATAATGAAAATGTTTGTCCTGAAATGGAACTTCCAAATAATGGATCTAATATTGATCAAAAGAAAAAAGTGGATTTAAAATCATTATTATCAGAAGAAGTAAATATTCATGTTTTGTCCTTTCTGTCTCAAATTTTGTCACTTGGAATTCCCATATCAACCATTATTCGTATAATGGAATGTCTTAAAGAGTTAATTCAGAACATTTTAGAAATTACTGAACAAATCGTTAAAGAAGAAAACAGAAATACAGATCCTTTCCATTGGATTTCAGAGTATATTTTGAATAATTTGGATTTGTGTAATACAGAGTACAAAATAAAAAAACACTTTTCAAGCAAAATTGTTCAACCAAAAGAAATACCAATAGGTGTTCGTGTTGATCAAGTTTTTAATAAAACCAGCAAAACATATGTCCAGAAAAATATACTTAAGTCTTTTACATATTATATTCCCCTTCTCGAGACATTGACTAATGTTTTAAAAAATCAACAGTTCCAAAGATTTTTCTTGAATGAAGATATCAATGTTAATGAAACTTTGCTTTATGAAACATATTCTGATGGTAGCTCTTACAAAAGAAATCTACTTTTTCAACAACAACCAAATGCAATCCAGATACAATTATATTATGACGAATTTGAGTGTTCAGCTCCTTTGGGTACTAAAACTGGTTGTCACAAAATGGGTGCTTTTTATTTTATTATACGGAACGTTCCCCCAAAATTTTTATCTGCATTAGCAAATATACATTTACTTGCACTATTTTACTCTCATGACTTAAAAGAGGCGAGCATTAATTCATTCTTACAGCCTTTCCTGAAAGACTTACAAGAATTAGAAACTCAAGGATTATCAGTGGATTTTTTACCCTATAAATTAAAAGGTACACTAGTTGCTTTAAGTCATGATAATTTGGGAGGAAACACCATGTATGGAATGGTAGAATCATTCAATGCCAATTACTATTGTCGGAATTGCCTCATTCACAAAAGGAATATTGAAAATGTTTTGACTGAGAACCATCCTGCATTTCAAAAAAGAAGTTTAGAATTTTATAAAAATTTAATAATAACCTATTCTGATACGCCTTATGGAGTAAAAATTATAAGCTGCTTAAATGATCTTTCTTATTTTAATTTAGGCAATTCTGTTTCTGTTGATGTCATGCATGACATCTTAGAGGGTGTTGCTCATTACGAAATAAAATTATGGCTCAATAAATTGGTTAGTCAAAAAATATTAACTCTTGAAGAAATTAATGATAGAATTTTTTTTTTTGATTATGGACAAATTGATATATCTAGCAAACCAAGTCCTATAAAACTAGATAAAAGTGGATATATTATTGGACAACGAGCCGCTCAAATGTGGTGTCTTATAAGATATCTTCCACTGATTCTTTCTGATGTTTCAAGTACATGTGGAGAATTTAATATGATTATCCTTTTACTTGGTATAATGAATATATGTTTTTCGCCAATTATTCCCAAAAAAGCAATAGATGAGTTAGAACAACTTATTATTAATCATCACAAAAAAGTTTTGGAATATGGTCACTTGCTACCCAAACATCATATGATGATACATTATCCTAGAGCTATTTCTGAAATGGGTCCATTGGTACACCTATGGTGTATGCGCTTTGAGGCGAAACATGGATATTTTAAGGATCTTGTACACAAACTTAAAAATTTCAAAAATGTCCCCAAGATGCTCGCTTTCAGACACCAAATACATATAAATGTACTTTGGGAAAATATATCTTTCAAAGATAATATTGAACTTGGTCCAAAGACAGTTTTTTTACTTGAAGAATAAATATAAAAGATAACTTGGATCTTCCTAATCCTGAACAAATATTTGAAATCAAGTTCCTTACCTACAGTAGTTTTACTTATAGGATAGGTTTATTTATATGCACTAAAGTTGAAGAAATGGGACCCACGTTCTCTGAAATAAAAAAAATTCTTCTGATTGAAAATCAACTATTTTTTATAGCACAACCTTGGAAAACTGAAAAATTTCACAAAGATTTAAATGCTTATCCGATTAAAGTTAGTTATAATTCAATGGTTCTTGTTGATGTTGAACTTCTCCGAAACAAGGATGCCTATGAAAAAAAACAACCATTCCGTAAGACAGATTTTTTTATAGTCCCAAAGCATATTTTAGTTTAAAATTTAAATTTTTTAAAAAAACTTTTAAATAAGTAGCAATGAACAAATACACTCTGTCAAAAATTTTGTTGCAACCTCATCTTGGGTATTATTTTATGTATTCTAGTTTATGTAGGTATTACAATGTTATTACCAAAGTTTGTATTACATGATATTTTAGAACAGTAAAGGTTTTGTTTTTTCACAATAAAAATATTTATGTTTATAAAGTAGGCATTATATTATTGTTTATAAGTTTGCTCAAAATATTTTAGCTTTTGTTAAAGAGATTTTTTTTGGAACTATTTTAGAAGTTGTTTTTTTGGTTACCAGGGTTGACAGGGATGTTATGGGATCGATATTTGAGAAACGTCGATTGTCAAAAACCGTATCACGATATCTTCAATGGTACCATTGATACAGGGCGATTTTCGATTTCCCCCTTTTATGAAAAATAGCTATAAGTTTTTTATTTATCATTTTTTTTTTATTTCTGTAAAAAAAATTTGGACGTACTTTTTTGAGCATAATCCAGTCGCGTACCCAGTTTTTTTCTATTTCGCTCTGATTTCGAGATATCGACCAAAGTCCGATATTTTTAAATAAAACACCCTATATGATAATAGCTCATTGGATAGCTCTGTTTTGGCTGATTTCAAGGATATAAAGTTCGATGGGTTTATCTATAACAGTTTTCGAGAAAAAAAATTATATCTGTTTTTGTTGGAAAAGGATTTTATGTCTGTAAGGCAAATGAGGAAGGTGTCTTTCTAACACATTGTTTCTTATGATTGAAAGAGATATAATTTTTGTTTCTCGAAAACTGTTAGAGATAAATCTATCAAACTTTATATCATTGAAATCAACAAAAGCAGAGCTATCCAATGAGATTGATATATAGGGTGTCCTATTTAAAAAAAAAATAGGGCTTTGGTCAATATCTCAAAATGGGAATGGAATAGAAAAAAACTGAGTAGGCCGCTGGATTGTGCTAAGTATCCCAAAAATGTTTTCACAAAAATAAAAAAAATTGATAAACAACAAACTTATAGCCATTTTTCATAATAGGGAAAAATCGAAAATAGCCCTGTATTTATGATATACCATCGAAGATATCGCGATAGGTTTTTTAACAATCTATGTTTCTGGAAAATCAATCGCATAACATCTAAGTCAATTTTCCTCTATCTGGTCTGGAAGTATGTTTTTCCTGTCAAAACACTCCAGATTGCAGCATCCTGTACTAAGGCTATCTATATCTGAAGAAGGATGAAGGATGTATTTATTATGTATTTTATTTTAAAATATGCGTTATTGTAGAAGATTCAAACTGTGTCAAAATAATAAGTGAAACACACTATAATATTTTCAATTCCTGTTTTATCTTTCCCTATATTTAAAAAAAATTGATATATTTCGTGACCTTAAAATGAAGGGAAACATTTTAAGAAATTTGATTTATTAGGTTCATTCCTGAATTCAACTGTTCCCGAGATGTCTTGAAAATCAATTTATTGTTAGATATTTAATTGTAAGTACTACCTATCTCAGAAACAGTTGAATGTAGGAAGATAGGTATACATAATATTATGGTCATCTGGTCAAGGAATACATCAAATTTTTTAAAATATAGTGAAAGATAAAACAGAAATTAGAAAATATTTATAGTGTGTTTTAATTACTGTTTAACCTTTTACCACTTTTACCAGTTATTGTTTTTCTTTTTAGGATGGGTTTGTTTTCTTGTAAAAGCCATTTTTATTTATTTTTAATTTATAGACACCTATAATAAACGATTAACACTCAATAATGTGTTTTTTTTTTCATTAACCAAAATATTTTTAACACTAGGCAAATAAAATTTACCTTTGATCAAAACCTAAATTAACACTCAGTAAAGTGTACTTTTTACGTCCTCTAAAATATTTTTAACACGAAATAAATACAATTCACACTAAACTAGGTTAATAAATTGACACTAAATCACCTTTATTTAAATACTTTTAACACGGAAAATATTATTTTTTACAAAAGATAAGATTATTTTAACCCTATTTGGGATTTTAAAGAAACACGCAAAAAAGGGTAAAATGAATGTATTTTTAAATAAAATTTACCAAATTTTACCACATTTTATTAGTGGTGAATTTAACACGCATGAGTGTGGACCTACCTATATATGTACCACTTTTGCGTGTTAAAATTAACACTCGATTTTTTACTGTGTTCGATAGGTAGAGGTAGGTACGAATTCTTTTTTTTTTTGTGAATTGTGGTCCTGAAAAGGACCGATTGATGCGTCGAAGTAAATATATGCCTATTTACTTGGCCTTATTGTCTGTCTTTTTGGGCAAAAGGACAGCTTGGATGTTTGGCAGCACACCACCCTGTGCGATGGTCACTCCTGACAAGAGTTTGTTCAATTCCTCGTCGTTTCTTATGGCCAATTGAAGATGTCTCGGAATGATACGAGTCTTCTTGTTGTCCCTGGCTGCATTTCCTGCCAGTTCGAGTACTTCGGCGGCCAAATATTCCATGACGGCGGCCAAGTATACGGGAGCGCCGGCTCCTACTCTTTCGGCGTAGTTTCCTTTCCTCAACAAACGGTGGATCCTTCCGACTGGAAACTGAAGTCCTGCACGGCTTGAACGGGACTTTGCCTTGCCTTTAACTTTTCCTCCTTTACCACGTCCGGACATTATGAAAATGGGCTTTTAAAACTTTCGAAAACAGCAGAGCAGACCTCTACGCGGTCCAAAATGCAGAAGCAGAATGATCTGCCTCCGACACTTTTCGTCGCTATATAAAGCGTACGAGCGACCAATGGAAACGCGAGAAGCGTCCCATTGGCCGTAAGCGCAGTGGGCGGAGCTTGTGAAGAGACTCGAACGTAAGTTAAATAACGAGATTTTTGGTCCGTTTCAAGCATTTAATTGATTGAAGTCGAGTCGTGACAGCAGAAGAGTTAAGACGTACCAGCCAAGATCCCAAGAAGCCAAACCCAGCCAACAGTTAAATTCCAGCAGTGTCATAGGGGCTTAAGAAATTCGACCTGTGGCCTGCTGGCAAAACTAAAAGGCGAAATTGAAACCGCAGAGAAATTCCACCATAGACCGGAAACACCCACCCAAAGAAGAGAAGTCCCACCAAACTCCACAAGTACCACGCTCGGGCGTGGTAAAATGGGGCCCACCAAAGCCCCCGCGATGAGTTCGAACGCTAGCGAATTAACAAAAAAAAAAGTGTAAATAGTGATTGTGAAAACGAGCCAGCAGTTAGACCAAGGGGTAAGTCAGATACTAGAATTCCCACTAAAAAAATCCATATTCAGTCACTAACAGAAAAACAATATAGATCAAAAATTCACTCGTTAACCAAAAAAATCGATTCCATATCAAACCATAATCAGATTCTAAATCAAGAGCTTGAGGTCAAGCAAGCCCAACTAACGGTAAACGACACCAGCATAGCTGACTTCATTACCAAAACCGAAAATCAAGAACGAGTAATTGCAGACCTCAAGCTCAAATACACTACTCTGGAAAACCAGATGCAAAATCTTATTGTAAACTTCAAGAATCAAAATTTAAAATTGAATGAAGCCATCAATACTATTAATTCTCAACAGAAATATATTGAAGATCTAAATAAAGTCAACACAGATCTTAAATCAAAAATTAACGCAAACGAAAATTCCAATAATACACCAACAAATAAAAACAACGCCAAAAGACAAAGACTGGGCCCAAAGTCATTATCTTCATCATCAGAAGATGAAGAAGATGAAGAGATTCAAGAAATGGAGACCGCCGAGATCCACGAATCCCCTCAAAATGAGAACCCCGACTTCCCAGTTCTCCCATCCAAACCAAACAAAAACCCCCTGAACATGCCTCATAGCAGCTTAGCGATAAAACCAAAGCAAACGCAAGTACAAGCTACGCAGCAAAACGAACAACCAAAAGCAGATAAGATTCCCCCAATCATTATTAGGGAACCTAAAAATTGGATACAAATACACAACTTACTCAAAGGAAATAACGTCAACTTTCACGACCCAAAGAAAAACACAATGGGAATTGCGATAACCTCCAAAACATCAACTGACCACAGGAACGCCACAAAATTGCTAAAATCAAATAACATTCAATACCATAGGTACATACTTTCTAAAAGAGGATCTAAAACTAAACATCATAATCAAAGGATTAAACCCAGAAATTCCGTTAGACAACCTAATGGATGAATTAAGAGAACAGGAATTAGAACCAGCAGAACCAGAATGGTTCAAAACAGGCAGGAGCCGAAACACACCCACAGGACATCTAAAATTCTTACTCCCCCAAAGCCAGAAAAACATTTTCAACCTCAAATATCTCGCCCACATGCCAATAGTCGTAGAAACACAAAGGCACCCTGGCAAAAGGGAGATCCCCCAATGCCACTACTGCCAAAAATTCGGGCACTCACTCAGGAACTGCAACGCAAACCCTAAATGCCACAAATGCGCCGGAAACCACTTTTATTCGGACTGCAAGAAAGCTGACAAGACCACACCAGCAAAATGCTGCAATTGTGAGGGTAACCACCCAGCAAACTACAGGGGATGCCCAAAAAACCCAAACAACCACAACACCCCAAATCCGAAAGTAACCACTCAAACCCAACCTCAACCACAACCTCAACCAACACCAAACTACCCAAAAACCACAAACTCTGCAATCAATTACGCAAGAGCAGCCAGAAACCCCATCCAAAACCAACCCATTCCCCAAACATCCCAACCCACACTCAACAACCAACACAATCCTCCAAATCAGAACCCACTTCTTCTCTTGTTACTTCAAGACCCCTCAGAAATCGACAGAAAAATCGATTCAATCTTAGATAAAATAAATCAAAAAATAAACTCAAACCCGCTACTAAGATCACTCTCACAATTACAGAACTAGCTAGCAACCAGAAGATGATTATAATCAAGAATCTATTTATAATGAGCTGGAACGCCAACTCCATATACCCCAAAAGACATGAGTTCTCAGATTACATAATAGAAAATAACATTGATATAATACTGCTACAAGAAACCTGCCTGAAGCCTCAAACCGAATGGAAAGTGCAAAACTATAAGATTTACAGGCAGGATAGACCAAACCGAATCGGAGGAGGAACGGCAATCCTAATTAAAAAAAACCTCCCACACACCCAAATCCAAACACCAGAAACCGAAGCCAATATAGAAATGACGGGCATTAAAATCAAACACATAGACGGCGAAATCACAATAATATCAGCCTATAAGGCACCATCCGTAACATTAAGCGAAGGGGACTTAAACAAAATGCTAAAAAATAAAGGAGCAATTATAATAGCAGGAGACCTAAATGCCAAAAGTGTCACTTTCGGCTGCAGAAACACAAATGCCGCAGGGAAAACGCTAGCAAATTACCAAACAAACCATGATTTAACAATTCTAGCACCAATGGAACCAACTCACTACCATTACGAAACAGCGGACATACTTGACATAGCATTGGTGAAAAATTGCCCACAAGCTATAACAGTAGAGAACCTCAATGATCTGGCCTCCTCCGACCACACCACCATTTCCATCCGAATCTCAAACTACAGCCAAGAACCATCAGAACCCAACCAAACTAAAATCATAAACTGGAACCAATTTAAACTCAAACTAATAGAAACAATCCCAACCACCTTACCCACATCAAACACCCAAGAAATTGACCAATCCATCGACGCCCTTACCCTCCAAATCCAAGCAGCAACAGAAAATTCCACCCTAACTATCCACACTAAAACAAAAAACCCATACCAACTTCCACCAGAGATAAGAGAGGAAATAAGGAAAAGAAACAGAATGAAAAGAAGAGCCAAGCTCATTAATGACCCCAACCTAAACACACTTGCAAACCAACAAACCAAACAACTAAACAAAAGAATCAAAGAGTTCAAAAATAACAAATGGGAACAGTTTTTAACAAAATTAAATGATAATGATCATTTGAACAACCTCTGGAGAACCCAAAAAAGCTTATTAGGTAAAAAAACTCTTCAAAACTATCCCCCAATCCACAGCGCAAACTACGGACTCGTTTATGACGACAAAACAAAAGCAGAAGCATTTGCCGACTCCCTGGAAACACAATTCACAGAAAACAGAATAGAGGACTACGACTCCGACACAGAAACCGAAATCGAAAGAACCAAAAACAGGCTAATAAACCGAATCAACGCAACAGGCGAAGAACTCAGCACAGATCCAGCTGAAATTACAAACATAATAAAAAGACTTAACAACAGAAAAGCTCCAGGAATAGACAGAATCTCGAACAGGGCACTCAAGAACCTACCCGACGAAACAATTTTAAGCATAACAAAAATATTCAATGCATGTCTAAAACTCAATTATTTTCCAAAGGCATGGAAAACAGCAATCATAATTTTGTTCCCAAAACCCCAAAAAGACAAAAAATTTCCCCAAAACTGGCGTCCCATAAGTCTTCTATCCTGCCTCGGTAAATTACTAGAAACAATGTTCCTAAACAAACTAAAAACAACCATAGAAGAACTCAAAATCATCCCCGAAGAACAATTTGGATTCAGGAACGAACATTCGACAGACCTACAATTAGCCAGACTTCAGCAAGAAATAACAAACGCATTCAATAGGAAACTGATAACAGGAATGGTCACACTAGACATAGAAAAGGCATTCGACAAAGTCTGGCATGCAGGACTCATCCATAAAATGCACAAAATATTCAAAATTCCTGAAAACCTGACACTTTTTATAAAAAATTACCTAGAAGATCGCCATTTCAAAACAAAGATAAACGATGAAATATCCACAACAAGAAACATTGAAGCAGGAGTACCACAAGGCTCTCCACTATCTCCTACATTATTCAACATCTACCAAGCAGACATCCCAACAAACGACAGAACAAAATTATCCCTCTTCGCAGACGACACTTGCATATACTCTTCATACAGACTCCCGACGACCATCCACGACACACTACAACAACATCTAGTCCAAATACAAGAATGGGCAGAAAAATGGAAAATTAAAGTAAACGCAGAAAAAACAAAAGCCATCCTAATACACAAAACACGGAGACTCCCCAATGTAAGACCAATTATGCTCAACGGAAACAGAATCCAATGGTCAGAAACCATAAAATATCTAGGGCTACACCTAGACAAAAGACTAAATTACAACCACCACATCACCCATAAAATCGCAGAATGCAATACCACGGCGGCGTTCCTGCTGAATCCGCTAATTCACAAAAAAAGTAAACTAAACCTAAAAAACAAAACACTACTATATAAACAAGTAATCAGACCAAAACTTCTTTATGGCTCCTCAATATTTTATAATACCTCAAAAACTAATAAAAAAAAATTACAAGTCTACCAAAATAAAATTCTCCGCAGAATATCCAAAGCTCCTTGGTTTGTTAGGAATGCAGACATACACAAAGATCTAAAAATAGAAACAGTGCAGGAATTTATGAAATTCAAACATACACGTTTCAAACAAAAAATAGAATCCTCACAAAACAAAATTATAAAAAACATCTTCCAGAACGATTTTCAAAAAAACCTGAAAAACAAACACCTATTCGAATTCATTGACTAACGAGAGAATCTTTGAATCATCGCACCTCAAGAATCTAGTATCTGACCCCCACCACACAACCAAAATTGTAAAACATGTAAATAATGTACAAAATATAAAATTGTAAATATAGTAATCACCCAATCCTGTAAATATGGTACAAATTGTTTTTTGAAAAAAGTAAAAAAGGGCAAAAAAAAAAACAAAAAAATCTAATAAAACAAAAAATTCCCCAACAAAAAAAAACAAACACAAAAAAAAAAAAAAAAACTAAAAAAAAAAATATATATATATAAACAAAACACTCAACAGGCCCATAGAGGGAATTAGGTTAGGCATAGGTTAAGTTAGATTAAGGTAGGCTTAGGAAAAAAGTCCCATCAATACATTCACATTAAAAGAATCGTTTTCACATCACTATAACAAAAATAACTGTAACTAAAGAGTAAGCTAACCTTTGCAACAGGGAGAACTCGATAAAAAAACCCAATAGAAAACGTTTCAGGCATTCTAGTTCTGACCGTTTGTGAGTTAACATTGTTGTTACTGACTGAAAAACATGCCGCCGAAGACTAGTGGAAAAGCTGCGAAAAAAGCCGGAAAGGCCCAAAAGAACATCTCGAAGACAGACAAAAAGAAGAAGCGCAGGAGGAAGGAGAGCTATGCCATCTACATTTACAAAGTTTTGAAGCAAGTTCATCCCGATACTGGAATTTCCAGTAAGGCCATGTCTATAATGAACTCTTTCGTCAACGACATCTTCGAAAGGATCGCTGCCGAAGCGTCCCGTCTTGCTCACTACAACAAGAGATCGACCATCACCAGCAGAGAAATCCAGACCGCAGTGAGGTTGTTATTGCCCGGTGAATTAGCCAAGCACGCCGTCAGCGAAGGCACCAAGGCCGTAACGAAGTACACGAGCTCCAAGTAAATGGACTTTTGCTATGGACGACATTGAAAAACGGCTCTTTTCAGAGCCACAATCGCCTTAATGAAAGAAAAATCGTAACAAAATACCTAATCTCTTACTTTATTCACACCGATAATCTCGAGACAGGGACGAAAACTTTCATCCCTCCGTTTTCTGTATAGGAACTATATAGTTATATACCTACCTACCTGTTAGTTATTTGATTTTTCGCTAATTAGAAAAAAAAAAAAATCGAATAAACATGCCTACCTATAGAAATGTGTAAATCGTTGTTTTGGCACGTTTTTATCTGACGACGAAGCGTTCTCATTTTTTTTTTGGTGCCATCAGCAAAGGTATAAGTAAATTAGCAAATTGATTTGAGTGAACGAAATCGAAAAGGGATAGTAGGTTGGTAGCGTCGTGACGTTTACGGATTTTTGAAAAGCCGGTAATTTCGACATTATAGGTCCTACCTATGTACCTATAATAGCCAATAGGAAATACCTACCTATGGTTGCAAAAAAATAATAATAATAATAATAATAAATTCGCTCGGATAAATAAAAAGCAATAAAAAACGATTTTCTTTCTGAATAGTGGTTGTGGTTCTGAAAAGAACCGATTTTCAATAACACATGTGCACAAAAAACGTGCATCGTCCTCGGAGTCGTAGTAAAAAACGTTGACCGATTATTTACTTCTTCTTCTTCTTGGGTGACGCCGTCTTTTTTGCCTTCGCTGGAGCTGCAGCTGGCGCTTTGGCAGTTTTCGGTTTGGGTGCCTTCGGTTTCTTGGTAGGCCCGGCCTTGTTGGACTTTTTGGCTTTCGATGGAGTCTTAATTTTGGCAGCTGCGGCAGCCGGCTTAGCCTTTTTCTCTGCGGGCTTAGCCTTTTTCTCTTCTGCAGCTTTCTTGGCGGCTGTCGGTTTTGCGGCGGCTGCGGCCTTTTCAGGAGATTTTGGCGATTTTTTCACTGCTTTCGGCTTCTCTGCGGCAATCTTTTTCACCGTCGCCGTAGTGGTTTTTTTGGCTTTGGCGACGACCTTCTTTTTATCGCCAGAAGTTTGCTTGGAGGCTCCAGAAGCGGCTGCTGCCAACTTGAAAGAGCCCGAGGCTCCTTTGCCTTTTGTTTGTACCAAACCTCCGGAGGCCACGGCAGATTTCAAGTACTTCTTGATGAACACGTATCGTGTTTGTACAGACAAACTGAAAGTTTGAGAGCGTGGCGTCTAGATCGGTTCCTCCGTCATCTGGACGCACAAAAACGCGCACAATACTTGTGTCTGTCTCCGATATATTATAAGTTATAATTCTGCGTCGTCCGCGACGCGGAATTATATTTCGGAGACTGATTTGTTGTGAACGATGCGGGGTGCGCGCCGTCGGCGGCGCCTCTCTCGAGGCGCGCCGCCGTCCGCGCTCCGCATTTTCGCGACAATAACAACAGCTCCCTGGTTGATCCTGCCAGTAGTCATATGCTTGTCTCAAAGATTAAGCCATGCATGTCTCAGTACAAGCCAAATTAAGGTAAAACCGCGAAAGGCTCATTAAATCAGTTATGGTTCCTTAGATCGTACCCACAATTACTTGGATAACTGTGGTAATTCTAGAGCTAATACATGCAAACAGAGCTCCGACCGGAGACGGAAGGAGTGCTTTTATTAGATCAAAACCAATCGAGTAGTCATACTAGGAGAGTTCTAGACCGGAAGTGGCCCCATTCTCGTTCTGGGGCCCGCGCCCGTCATCAGAGAAGTCCCAAATTGAAGGGGCCTCCACCAGGTGGGCCTGTGCCCCATTCCAGGGCCCCATTTTTTCGGTGGGCCCCATTTTTCGTCAAGTGAAGGGGCCTAACCCAAGTGACGTCATCAAAGGGGCCACATGCTTGTCCCCGCAGCTAGACCCGTGGCCCCATTTTTTCGTGGGCCCCATTTTTTGGCAAGCCCCAATTTAAAGAGGCCTAACCTAAGTAGCAAGCCCCCAATTTGAATAGACCTAACCCAATAAGTGACGTCATCAAAGGGGCCATACGTGCTTGTCCCCGCTGCTAGACCCGTGACCCCCATTTTTTTTTTTCGGGGGCCTCATTTACATGAACTCATAACCTGAAATGAGATACCCCATACGAGATGACAGGTACGTGCGACGTTGCCGGAACTGATAATGTGCGACGTTGCCAATAAAATTTCCCTAAATCTAGGGAAAAATCGGAAAGGGGCCACTTGTCTCCGCAGCTAGACCCGCGGCCCCATTATCCATCATCATCGTATATGGAACCAATACAGGCCCCCAAATTTTGAGGCGCACGTAGCCTAGAACTCATAACCTGAAATTTGATGTCCCATATCTCGTGCTGGTAATTTGAAATTTGTACAACGTACCTAGAATTCATAACCTGAAATTTGATACCGCGTATCTCGTACCTGGTACCTCGTACCTGCTACCTCGTACCTGGTACCTCGTACCAAGATACGCCGTACTGGGCCCCCTTTTTTCGTCGTCGTCGGCCCCATTTTTCTAAACTAAAAATATGGTCACATAAAAGACATCATCATCATCATCATCATTGAAAAAATAGTGCTCCAATTTGGGCCCCATTTTTCACGGACTTGTAACGATTTAATTGGGGGGCCCCAAATATTATTTTTAAAATAATTATAATTTCTACCGTTCTCATAAACAAACAACAAGAAGAACAGCAACTTGTGTGCGAACTTGCTTATCACACGGAAGCCGCATTTCCTGCGACGATAACGAAACGCAGCTGGCTGGCCTGGTAGTTGTTATTCATTTTCAAATTTTAGTTAGATTTTAACGTCCCTAGGTGACACAAAGTTTTTCTTCAGTGCTCATCCAGATTGAATTTTTCAACGAAAACTTAATTCAAAATTGGGCGTTACCTCAGTTATAATTGATTGTGTGTATTAAGTGCTAAAAACTATGTAAGTAATTTTTTTCATTATTCTTAAAGACCCTGATAATAATACGTTGTTCTATTTTTAGTTTAATAATGGATTTACCCCAAATTAACCAAGCAGCCTGTCTTGAGGAAAAGTCCTACTTAAAGCTACAAGATTTGACTCCAGAGCATCCCTATCCAATTCGGGGTATGACTATAGTGAATTCAAAATTTGGAGAAGTAGCCCGAGTAGAAATGGATAAAAACATTACCTTTCTTCCTCAACGTGCAACCGATTCAATTAAACAAAACATTCAGCACTTCGAGGCTGGGAAATTTGGATTGAAATTTAAAGGCATGCGAGATATTAAAGGCCTGAATCCAACACCAATTTTCAAAGTTGTTGAATTGTAAGTATACCATATAAATTATTAAATTAATACTAAAAACATTTTCAATTTTTAGAGTTAACGGCATCGAGAAAACGTCAAAACGCATCAACAAGATCAAGACATAATGATTCAGGAGGAATTTATTATTTTTTTGTTGTAGAAATATTGATAATAAAAAACACTTTATATTTCTACATAGGTAGTTGTTTTATTTATGGGATATTTATTGTGGTTTTGGTATAGGAGAAAAAGAAATAGGCCAGAATAATTTTTTTATTTCAATTTTTTATTTAAGAAAAATATCATACAGGTTATATTTATGTTCTAGAATTAAATCAAGATGATTTTCATTCCAATGAATTTTTCCCATTGTTCGCATATCCACCATAGTCAGACCTTTACTTTCTTCCTCATTCCAATAGCTAACATAAATGAATTCTCCAATGTAGAAATTTACATCATACCAACCATCATTTACATTATCGAGAAACTGTAAAAATTCCTCAAATTCATTGAAGGTGAATGGTGTTGAATGTTGAATTCTTTCGGTTAGTTTGCAGCTCATACCCTAGAGAAAGACTAAACTTATTCGACTAAGAGGTCTGTATTTATAGAAAAGAACTTAATTATTTAAAAAAGTTTATTAGGTACTTACACAATATAATTATACAATAAATTCTTAATACTACATGGACTTAAAATAATTTTATGATATTAACAAGCTATTATCCAGCCTGGATCCTACACTGTCCAAAAAATTCTAAATTCGCTCTAGTTAGATAAATTAGGTTTAGTTTAGTATACAATCTAATAATAAAATCTTTTAAATATGTCCTTTAACGTAAACAGAACCTTGAGCATCCAAAACCGCAAACGTTCTACTTTTCTGTTGAATGTTTCATAGTGTCGAATGTTTCATAGTGTCTGCTTAGATCAATGTTCGAACATTACCGGATAAAGGTAAGTATTCAAAAACTCGATCATGTACGATAATACAACAGGCTCGTGTATCTTCCGAAAAATTCTCTGAGCTTTGGAACTCTAATTTGACATCAGTCGTGTTGCTTTTGAGGGATTCGTTCTGTTTTGAGCAGTCTATAACAAATAATGCCCTGTTGGCAAAATTGGGAAGGTCCAGCAATGGTTCACTATTGGTTTTACCCAAATACGTGTTTTGAAATTCGGTATACATCCGGTATGCTTCTGCAAACTGTTTGTCATCGAAATTAAGATTCAGTGATTCATACGGATAAACTTCAGAGTTTAGATACAGCTTGACATCTGTTATATCCAAATTATCGAAAAGAGTAATATCATACCGAGGATTATCTTTTCGTTTTTTCTGGAAAAAGACTATGACATATCTAGCTCTCTCAGACATGGATTTCACAGTCCACACGTCTCGCTTGGATTTTCTCAATGTAGGTAACTCATGAATCTCCCAACTTCTGAATGGAATAAATATGGGTTTGTTGTTCGAAATATCTTCCAATAATTTCAATTTTAAAACATCGTTTGGATAAATGCGCCTCACCCTCAATTCTACTGTGTCTAAAGTAATTTTTGCTGTTTTATCTCCAGTGGTATTGATGTAACAGTTATCATCATTTCTAGCTCTGACAAGTTTTATTTTCTGTCTTCCCATAATAGCCTTATTGTAATCGGAAAAGATATTCAGTAAAACTTTCAAGGGTATTAGAAAATTGAATTTATCCCCCGCTAAAGATTTTACTGTTCCACTAGGCCAATTCCATCCAGCTCGTTCGAGTGCTCTACTTTCTTGATCATTGAGGCATAGCAGGTTTCTCACTGTGCTGGTAAGCCCCGGATCTCGAATTTTATCAATTTCCTTGCCATTTAATTCATAAGCGATGGATTCAAAAAGGAATGCGCCTGCATTAATTGTTAGATTACATTTTCCTGTCTTTCCAGCGGTAACGTCTTCATTAAACTTTCCTTCAATGTAGACTTCGGCTTGGCTGATATCTATAAATGCATCTTGTTGATTGATAACAATTTCTATTTCATCACTATAGTTGAAGGCATTAGTGAAGGGGTGGTAAGTATGCCATTCCTCTCTCGCTACAGACTCATCGGTGTTGACCGACTGAAATATTTGCAGTTTTCCTGATACGATATCCATATTTGGAAGTTAGAGATCTCAACCCAATCAAACTTTTATGTGTGAGCGCTTGCTTTGACGGTTGACTGCAGACTGAGCTCGAGTTATTAACACCACTGTTTAAATAGTCACCAGTTTTATTAAAAACCAGGACCATATTTCTTAAGCTCTAATCTCACTATGATCTCCTCTCCTCGGAAATTAACTGGCCGTCCTTCTTGATCAAGTATATTAATTGTTATATTATCTATACTGTCCCTATTGATAGGTAGATATATCAAGTTTCGAGGATCTATTATAATTCGGTATCCAGGATCCACAGCTGGAGGAAATTCGTATAACGTATGTGAAGGATTACTATTGAAGTAGGAACCAGAGATGATGTTGCACTCTATCCGTATACTAGCCACCGATATTATCTCAACTGGCAGATCGGATTCGTGTAGATAATTCTTTTCCAGAGATTTTTCTGAAAATCCCAAAAGTTTTCCTATACTATCCTCAGGCTTGAAATTAATATCATATATAGCCTTTAGTTCACACTTCAATGTATTGTTGTTTGGTTTAAGAGAAATATTTTCTGTTGTAGTCGTACTTAATTGTTTTTGTAGATAGGCTTCAATATCGGTAACCTCGTACGACCCGGTTGGGATTTCTATTATTTGTTGTTTTCCTGTAACGCTATAGTAGAACTTGTTTCGACCTGGTTCAATGTTGGGAATGGAATTCCACGTACTGAGTGAGATGAGAGCTAATGAATAGTTATAACTAGAATCAAGCTTGATGGGTGGTGTAATATCAACACTCAAGCGACTTGTTCGACCTTTCAACGTGAATGTCTGAGACATGACTGAAATAAAATCAAAACACAATTGCTTTATATAGATTTATTAAACAAAAAACCAAGTACAAGATGTCCACAATTGTAGGAGTTATATGACTGATACTGATCATAGTTGAAAAGTATCTTACAATTTTTAAAATAACGAACGAGTTCTTTTGGTGGATTTAGGTTCCCAAAACTATCAAAGTAAACAACAGTGTTTTCCTTTTTCTTATAAGCTACCCAATGTGATCCCGATCCCATATTCGTATCCAAATTAAGAACCCCGCATTCGGTTTTCTTTGAAGACGATGGTAAGGTATCTCGCATAAACACGCCTCTAAAATTGAAAATTTTAAGTTTTTTAACGTATCGCTTGATATCTTGATCACTTAGTGGACGATCGGGTAGCTTTATTGGAAGTTTTTTGACATCTTTTTCAGGTAAAGTCCATATCCGGTCTTGTGTTTACTAAGATATAATCCACTCCCTTTTTTTCCTAACGCAATAGCTTCCATCATTTCGTTGTGTCGTTTGGACTCGACAAGTTTATCTTTCGCAGAACGAGCGTCATTCACTGCTTTTGCCACCCCTGCCGCGCCCCCACTTAAAGCGCCCAGCGCGCTAAGTCCGGCAAACAGAGGTATAAGAGGAATAATTCCACCTACTTTTGGTACTGGGATAACTCGTGGAACTCGAATCTTTTTGGGTCCACCAGCTTCTTTGATTGTCTTACGAGCTGCTTGAAGCGCCGATTTAATAAATTCTTTTATTCCTCTACCACGATGCTTTACTTGCTTTCTAATATTAGCCACAACATAGGATTTGAATGGTTTCAAACTTTTCGATCGAGCCATGCTGAGTTTACGTTTAGTTTTCTTCTAACCGAAATTGCGAAATCCTATCCTTTCACCCGTTCCCACGATATATTTTTTAGCACTTTATCTGGCCGATGTCTGTGTTGTAGATCCGTGAATTTCAAAAGAAAGCTTGTTGATGTAGCTATTTAAAGGACCTACACTCGATGGTGTATTCATTAAGAATGAAACAGAGGTAGAGTGAACATTGTTTATATACGATGCGGAAGATGAAGCAGAAAATCAACATAAAGATCGATAACTTTGACATTAATAAGTCCACTAGTGTTAGAAAGAGACATGGAGAACTTTTACCAAACACAATTAGAGCAATAATATGCGGGCCAAGTAATTCAGGGAAAACAAATGTTATGCTTAGTATGTTAACCGATGAGAATGGACTTAGATTCCGAAATGTATATGTATATTCCAAGTCATTGGACCAAGAGAAGTATAAGTTTCTGAAAGAGGTGCTCAACCGTGTTGCTGGTATAAACTTTTATGGATACAGTGATAATGAAACCGTTTTAGATCCGCAAACAGCTAAGTCAGATTCGGTGTTTATATTCGATGATGTGGCTTGTGAGAAGCAAGACAAGATAAGAAACTATTTTTGTATGGGCCGCCATAATGCTATTGACTGTTTTTATCTTTGTCAGACGTATTCAAAAATACCTAAGCAATTGATTCGTGATAATGCAAATATGATTATAGTATTTAAGCAGGATGACACGAACCTGAAACATGTGTACGACGATCACGTTAACACAGATATGTCTTTAAATACGTTTAAAACTATTTGTTCTGAATGTTGGAAAGATAAATATGGTTTCTTAGTCATTGTTAAAGATGATGATATCACGAGCGGTAGATATCGAAGTCAGTTCAACACCTATATATCTCCATAGAAGACAAATTCTCCTCAGTATCCCTTAAGACGTCGCTGTGTACAGACCCCTGCAATAGCTGTACCATAGCTGTCTCTGAACTAGTGTAGCTGTCTAAAAGCTGTCTCCTACCCTGCATAGCTGTCTAAAAGCTGTCTCTAGACCTGTATAGCTGCCTAAAAAAGCTGTCTTCTGACCTGTATAGCTGTCTAAAAAGCTGTCTCCGGACCTGTATAGCTGTCTAAAAAGCTGTCTGCTGACCTGTAAAGCTGTCTCTAGACCTGTATAGCGGTATACGGACCTGTATATAGCTGTATACATACCTGTCTCCGGACCTGTATAGCTGTCTAAAAAGCTGTCTGCTGACCTGTAAAGCTGTCTCTAGACCTGTATAGCGGTATACGGACCTGTATATAGCTGTATACAGACCTGTCTCCGGACCTGTATAGCTGTCTAAAAAGCTGTCTGCTGACCTGTAAAGCTGTCTATATACCTGTATAGCGGTATACGGACCTGTATATAGCTGTATACAGACCTGTCTCCTGATCTGTGTAGCAGTATAAAAGACAGTGTAAAACCTGGTTGGAAATCATGGCTTCGGTTCCAAGCGAAAATGATAGGAATATCAAGAAGAAAATACTGAACGCTGCTAGATCTATAAGAAAAAAGTATTTGGCTTTAAAGCTGGAGAGAAAAGAGGAAGATGAGGCACTTGATAGGATAATAAACCCTATAACTGAACCTCTAAGAGAGTTTGTTGAGAAAACGGTTGGCAGAAAAGTCCAAGTTAAACATGAAAAAGTTAAGCTCGAAGCTCCTAAAACGTATTTTGAATCTGAACCGAAACTTCCTAGAAATGTAGAGTTCCAACCAGCAGAGATTATTGCTCAAACGAGTGAGAATTTAATAAGTGATGATGATGATGATGATGATGATGGCGCTGAGGATGTCTTTTATGAACCCTTACAACATTTGAAAGAAGATCTGCAGAAATCAATTCACGATAGATCAGGAGCGTATGAAGAATTTTTAGATCAGTATCCCAAAGTAGCACAAGAGTATGTAGATAGATACTATAAACAATCAGATGAAATAGACCATTCTTATGGCTTGAAACATGATATGAAAACCGATGATTGGTCTATGGGATCACAAAAAGTCAACTTTCTCCCGAATGGAGATATTAAAGTCGGGGCTGTATCTTATAAAGGAACGCAGGGCTTATATGATCTTTTATTTCTGAAAAAGCCGATCTATCAGACAGAGGATGATAAGTTGCAGTTTACGGATATTTTAAACAGGACCAATGTTCATCGAAGAGATTTTGATCCATCCAAACAAGTTAAAGGGTCCACATCTTCAAAATATAGACAGTTTGTTAAACCTTTGGTCTCATCATCATCTGAAGCAAAAAGGCTTAAATCAAGTAACAGTGCCTCGCCATCTGGCCGAAATCCATCTACAAGATCTCAAAATAAATCCGGAAGTGCTTTATTATTAGAATATAATGAGAAACGAAAACAATATGTTTATTACGATGACGTCAACGAATTAATTGATAGACTTGTTAAATTGGATGCATCACAAAAAGCTGGAAATACCAATAATATCAATGAGATTATGAGTATTTTAGAGGAACTGGCTGAATTGGGTGTGATTGAGTTTAATAAATAGTTCTACATGTGTTATCTTGAATCATTATAGGGTTAGCCACTTTCAAGTTTAGATCTCTTAACATTTATGTACTGTGAGTCACAACGAAAAAAAAATGAAAACTATTACAAAGGCTAGGGAACGGGTGGTTGAAGAACTACATAAGCCAGCACGTAAAAAGTTTAATCGTAGAAAATTTATACAGTATGGTCTGGATGATACTTTTGCCACCGACTTGGCTCAGCTTGATCAGTATGCTCGAGAAAACAAGGGATTCAAGTACATATTGGTTGTTATCGATTGTTTTTCTAAATTTCTGTGGACTAGAGCTGTAAAATCGAAATCAGCGCAAGATGTCGCTAAAGCTATGGAGAGCATTTTGAAAATTTCCAGAAGAATACCCAAGAAGCTTATTTCGGATAATGGAAAGGAATACTATAATATTCAATTTTCGAGTCTAATGAAGAAACATGGAATACATCATTATAGTTCGTTTAGTCCTCTTAAAGCATCTATTGCAGAGCGAGTAATTCGAACCATTAAAGAAAAGTTGTTTAAGCAATTTACATTAAACGGAAACCATAAATGGATCGATTTATTGAAGCCTGTTACCGATGCATATAATGACCGCAAACATAGCACGATTAAAATGAAACCAAGCAAAGTTACTAAAAATAATGAAAAAACACTACTTAATACTGTTTATAGTCATATTAAGGTAGCTGGAAAACAGAAATTCAAGGTCGGTGACGTAGTTCGCATAAGCAAGTTCAAGCATGTTTTTCAGAAAGGATATACCCCAAACTGGACTACGGAATTGTTCCACATAGCTAAAGTGAGAATTACAATTCCAACAACATATTTGTTAGAGGACTTGCAAGGTCGGCCTATAAGTGGTGGTTTTTATGAAGAAGAACTACAGAAAACAAAACAACCTGATGTGTTTCTTATAGAACAAGTATTACGAAAGAAAGGAAATAAAATGTATGTAAAATGGTTGGGATTTGAAAAATCTCATAATAGCTGGGTTGACAGGGATAAAGATCTAGTTTAAAAGCGGATTTAAACGATTTGCAACTCATTTGTAATACTGAGTGTGAAGTATCAAGTTTGCAAAGAAAGTAGTCCTTCTCATTCACATAACTTAAGTCATAATCATAAAAATAAGTATTGTACGGTAATTTAACATGACAACACCAGCAGATATTGATTGTATGGATAGTGAAGATGAGAGCTGCTCAACCTGTTCCTCACCTAATTGGAAGTATGTCAATAGTATGTTTTTGATGAGTAAACAAGAAATCATGAAAAAATCAACATTTTTGGGGGAGACTTGTTATTCAACCAAGAATTTCAAAATAATTTCTGGAATAAGTATTGCTCGAGGACTAATTCCTAGCCTAAAAGTCACAAGTACAATTCTAAATCTACCTCAAGAACAAGTGTCTGTTTCGTTTAGCTATATAGAATGGTCCAAATTTCTGGATATTGTTACATCCTTCATGGAACTTTCTGGAGATGGTAGTGATGTCATAAAAACTGTTTCATTATCGGATACCATCATTGTTTCTACAGTTATGTGTTTTGGAGAGAGAATTATCAAGTTAACAAGCGGAGAAGTTGATTTATGTTTTTGTATAGACGATATAGAATCCATTTCATATATCCGAGAAATAATAGATTATAGGTTAAGTTTACTTATAGAACTAGATTTTAGAACTTTTTATGATAATAGTTTAAAATATTATAATGTAACCATTGTTAACGAAAATAATTTTTTAAGTGTCATAAAAGAATATTGTAATTTATATATATGTGAATTATCCTATTTTATGTTAGAATTCGTATACCTCAACCCGGAAAAAATAGTTATGGATTTCAAGAAATTATGTGTTTTAGATATCTAGTGATGTAATAATAAGGATGTGAACTTGTGAAAAATAATTTTTATGCAATAAATTCTTTAAAAACATTCGTTATTTTATTTCCATTTTAGTTTTCAGGATAAACTACAAGAGAGAGAGAGAGAGAAAGAGAGAGACAGAGATAGAGAGAATAAGAGTTTGTAGCAGTAGACATTCAATTTAGTATCATCATGTCTGTCGATAAGTTTGGTCGTTCACAGCGCTTAAAAACTGTTAACGAGTATAAAAATTTGGTGTTGAAACGACGTTTGGAAAACCAATCACAAGATTATGCAACGAAATCCTATATGGATAAATCATTGAGAGAATTTTTGGAAAAATTTAAAACAGATTCTGAAAACCAGAAAAAAGTCACTGAGTCACCCTCACAAGAATTATCTGGAAAGTATAAGCAGATAGAATCTTTAATCAAAGATAATCAAAAGAAAATTGAAACTTTGACAAATAAGAGCCACTCGTTTGAAAATGATTTTAAAACAGTGAATTCTTCAATGAAAGAAAGTCAAAAGAAAATTGAAAGTTTAGCCACTATGAACCAATCGATTAGCACTGATATCAAAAACAAATTGGCTCCAAGAATAGCTGCCTTGGAAGAACAACATAAGTTATTTAATATAACACCTTCATATATAAGTATTGGTGACAAGAGAATAGTCAGAGCTTCCAAAGCTATAAACGATAACGATTTAATCACGAAAGGTCAGGTGATCAAAATGATTAACGAGAAGCATCCTGTTTTACCAGCAGCAGTGGCGAATAAAAAGGGAAAAGGAAAGGGAAACTAAAGATGAAGACTAGAACGGGAATCAACTGGAATCACACTACTTGTATTTATTTAGTTTATGCTCATAGGAAAAAGTCAATGTTCTTGATGGTTCAATAAATTAATTTTACGGGAAGCCTGGGAACTTTTTTGATACTGTGGGAAAATCTCTAGATCGGCGGCGCCTTTATTTTGAAGTTTCGAAGGTTTGACCTAGGCGAACCCCAATTTTGAGAATTTAAAAATGGATCCGAAATGGGATGGAGTATTTTCATCAACTTCCAGATTTGCAAATGGACCAGCAACATGCAAATTGGAAAATTGTTCCAAAACCAGTGTATCAAGAATATAATATTGGAGACATTGTGCAAATTATTTATAATCCTGAGAAAACGGACATTGTCTTACACCACAAGAACGAAACTTCTATACCATTCACCTTCAATGAATTTGAGGAATTTTTACAGTTTCTCGATAATGTAAATGATGGTTGGTATGATGTAAATTTCTACATTGGAGAATTCATTTATGTTAGCTATTGGAATGAGGAAGAAAGTAAAGGTCTGACTATGGTGGATATGCGAACAATGGGAAAAATTTATTGGAATGAAAATCATCTTGATTTAATTCTAGAACATAAATATAACCTGTATGATATTTTTCTTAAATAAAAAATTGAAATAAAAAAATTATTCTGGCCTATTTCTTTTTCTCCTATACCAAAACCACAATAAATATCCCATAAATAAAACAACTACCTATGTAGAAATATAAAGTGTTTTTTATTATCAATATTTCTACAACAAAAAAATAATAAATTCCTCCTGAATCATTATGTCTTGATCTTGTTGATGCGTTTTGACGTTTTCTCGATGCCGTTAACTCTAAAAATTGAAAATGTTTTTAGTATTAATTTAATAATTTATATGGTATACTTACAATTCAACAACTTTGAAAATTGGTGTTGGATTCAGGCCTTTAATATCTCGCATGCCTTTAAATTTCAATCCAAATTTCCCAGCCTCGAAGTGCTGAACGTTTTGTTTAATTGAATCGGTTGCACGTTGAGGAAGAAAGGTAATGTTTTTATCCATTTCTACTCGGGCTACTTCTCCAAATTTTGAATTCACTATAGTCATACCCCGAATTGGATAGGGATGCTCTGGAGTCAAATCTTGTAGCTTTAAGTAGGACTTTTCCTCAAGACAGGCTGCTTGGTTAATTTGGAGTAAATCCATTATTAAACTAAAAATAGAACAACGTATTATTATCAGGGTCTTTAAGAATAATGAAAAAAATTACTTACATAGTTTTTAGCACTAAATACACACAATCAATTATAACTGAGGTAACGCCCAATTTTGAATTAAGTTTTCGTTGAAAAATTCAATCTGGATGAGCACTGAAGAAAAACTTTGTGTCACCTAGGGACGTTAAAATCTAACTAAAATTTGAAAATGAATAACAACAACTAGCAGGCCAGCCAGCTGCGTTTCGTTATCGTCGCAGGAAATGCGGCTTCCGTGTGATAAGCAAGTTCGCACACAAGTTGCTGTTCTTCTTGTTGTTTGTTTATGAGAACGGTAGAAATTATAATTATTTTAAAAATAATATTTGGGGCCCCCCAATTAAATCGTTACAAGTCCGTGAAAAATGGGGCCCAAATTGGAGCACTATTTTTTCAATGATGATGATGATGATGATGTCTTTTATGTGACCATATTTTTAGTTTAGAAAAATGGGGCCGACGACGACGAAAAAAGGGGGCCCAGTACGGCGTATCTTGGTACGAGGTACCAGGTACGAGGTAGCAGGTACGAGGTACCAGGTACGAGATACGCGGTATCAAATTTCAGGTTATGAATTCTAGGTACGTTGTACAAATTTCAAATTACCAGCACGAGATATGGGACATCAAATTTCAGGTTATGAGTTCTAGGCTACGTGCGCCTCAAAATTTGGGGGCCTGTATTGGTTCCATATACGATGATGATGGATAATGGGGCCGCGGGTCTAGCTGCGGAGACAAGTGGCCCCTTTCCGATTTTTCCCTAGATTTAGGGAAATTTTATTGGCAACGTCGCACATTATCAGTTCCGGCAACGTCGCACGTACCTGTCATCTCGTATGGGGTATCTCATTTCAGGTTATGAGTTCATGTAAATGAGGCCCCCGAAAAAAAAAATGGGGTCACGGGTCTAGCAGCGGGGACAAGCACGTATGGCCCCTTTGATGACGTCACTTATTGGGTTAGGTCTATTCAAATTGGGGGCTTGCTACTTAGATTAGGCCTCTTTAAATTGGGGCTTGCCAAAAAATGGGGCCCACGAAAAAATGGGGCCACGGGTCTAGCTGCGGGGACAAGCATGTGGCCCCTTTGATGACGTCACTTGGGTTAGGCCCCTTCACTTGACGAAAAATGGGGCCCACCGAAAAAATGGGGCCCTGGAATGGGGCACAGGCCCACCTGGTGGAGGCCCCTTCAATTTGGGACTTCTCTGATGACGGGCGCGGGCCCCAGAACGAGAATGGGGCCACTTCCGGTCTAGAACTCTCCTAGTATGACTACTCAATCGGTGGCGGGCTTGCTCGTCATCGTACAAATTGGTGACTCTGAATAACTTTACGCTGATCGCACGGTCATCGCACCGGCGACGCATCTTTCAAATGTCTGCCTTATCAACTGTCGATGGTAGGTTCTGCGCCTACCATGGTTGTAACGGGTAACGGGGAATCAGGGTTCGATTCCGGAGAGGGAGCCTGAGAAACGGCTACCACATCCAAGGAGGGCAGCAGGCGCGCAAATTACCCACTCCCGGCACGGGGAGGTAGTGACGAAAAATAACGATACGGGACTCATCCGAGGCCCCGTAATCGGAATGAGTACACTCTAAACCCTTTAACAAGGATCAATTGGAGGGCAAGTCTGGTGCCAGCAGCCGCGGTAATTCCAGCTCCAATAGCGTATATTAAAGTTGTTGCGGTTAAAAAGCTCGTAGTCGAATTTGTGTCTCGCGCCGCTGGTTCATCGTCCGCGGTGTTAACTGGCGAGTCGCGAGACGTCCTGCCGGTGGGCTTAGCTCGCAAGGGCGGCCCAACTCAATCCTGCCGCGGTGCTCTTCATTGAGTGTCGAGGTGGGCCGGCACGTTTACTTTGAACAAATTAGAGTGCTTAAAGCACGCTAAAACTTCGCCTGAATACTGTGTGCATGGAATAATGGAATAGGACCTCGGTTCTATTTTGTTGGTTTTCGGAACTCCGAGGTAATGATTAATAGGAACGGATGGGGGCATTCGTATTGCGACGTTAGAGGTGAAATTCTTGGATCGTCGCAAGACGGACAGAAGCGAAAGCATTTGCCAAAAACGCTTTCATTGATCAAGAACGAAAGTTAGAGGTTCGAAGGCGATCAGATACCGCCCTAGTCCTGGTACTAACTATAAACGATGCCCGCGCGCGATATGTAAGGTACTTCCCGACTAGCTAGAGAGTTGAAATTTTCTGGGCACTTAGAAATTTTAATTTTGTCGAGAAAAAATCAAGCACGTCCCCCCCCTCCCCTGGGGGACCCTGGGGGGGCTGTCAAAGTTTTTCCTTTCGACCCCTGTACAGCTCAAACGGGTGGGGGGAAAAAATGAAATTTTGAGGGGATGTAGAGAAAAAGTTCCTCTATCGAATGGATGGGGGGGGGGGGCGAATTTTTAAAAAATTTTGGATGGGGGGAAAAACATAAAAAAC
This sequence comes from Ceutorhynchus assimilis, assembly GCA_917834065.1. Classification (NCBI taxonomy): domain Eukaryota; kingdom Metazoa; phylum Arthropoda; class Insecta; order Coleoptera; family Curculionidae; genus Ceutorhynchus; species Ceutorhynchus assimilis. The sequence continues at coordinate 33,741,170 of OU892283.1, read as the reverse complement.
GCGATATCTCGAGAACGGACCCCCTTTCCGATCTAAAAATGACGCCCCTGTGACTTCGTGCAGTGAAAAAATCGCCAAAATCTCCTAAAAAGGCCGCAGCCGCCGCAAAATCGACAGCCGCCAAGAAAGCTGCAGAAGAGAAAAAGGCTAAGCCCGCAGAGAAAAAGGCTAAGCCGGCTGCCGCAGCTGCCAAAATTAAGACTCCATCGAAAGCCAAAAAGTCCAACAAGGCCAGGCCTACCAAGAAACCGAAGGCACCGAAACCGAAAACTGCCAAAGCGCCAGCTGCAGCTCCAGCGAAGGCAAAAAAGACGGCGTCACCCAAGAAGAAGAAGAAGTAAATAATCGGTCGTTTTTTACTACGACTCCGAGGACGATGCACGTTTTTTGTGCACATGTGTTATTGAAAATCGGTTCTTTTCAGAACCACAACCACTATTCAGAAAGAAAATCGTTTTTTATTGCTTTTTATTTATCCGAGCGAATTTATTATTATTATTATTATTATTTTTTTGCAACCATAGGTAGGTATTTCCTATTGGCTATTATAGGTCCATAGGTAGGACCTATAATGTCGAAATTACCGGATTTTCAAAAATCCGTAAACGTCACGACGCTACCAACCTACTATCCCTTTTCGATTTCGTTCACTCAAATCAATTTGCTAATTTACTTATACCTTTGCTGATGTCACCAAAAAAAAAATGAGAACGCTTCGTCGTCAGATAAAAACGTGCCAAAACAACGATTTACACATTTCTATAGGTAGGCATGTTTATTCGATTTTTTTTTTTTTCTAATTAGCGAAAAATCAAATAACTAACAGGTAGGTAGGTATATAACTATATAGTTCCTATACAGAAAACGGAGGGATGAAAGTTTTCGTCCCTGTCTCGAGATTATCGGTGTGAATAAAGTAAGAGATTAGGTATTTTATTTTTCTTTCATAAAGGCGATTGTGGCTCTGAAAAGAGCCGTTTTTCAATGTCTTCCATAGCAAAAGTCCATTTACTTGGAGCTCGTGTACTTCGTTACGGCCTTGGTGCCTTCGCTGACGGCGTGCTTGGCTAATTCACCGGGCAATAACAACCTCACTGCGGTCTGGATTTCTCTGCTGGTGATGGTCGATCTCTTGTTGTAGTGAGCAAGACAGGACGCTTCGGCAGCGATCCTTTCGAAGATGTCGTTGACGAAAGAGTTCATTATAGACATGGCCTTACTGGAAATTCCAGTATCGGGATGAACTTGCTTCAAAACTTTGTAAATGTAGATAATAATAATAATAATAATAATAAAAGGACTTTATTAAAAAATTGAAAAAAAAATACAGATACAATAAGTTGAATACATAATTTTAAGTAAGGTTGGTATAAAGAACGGGTTGCTACCCCGTGGCGAAGTCTAGCACCAGGAGCTATTTTTACTCAACCACAAAGAAGGCCCATTACTTTATGTAAAATAAAACAGGTGTTCCCAAATGGTACCGCACCAATTAAAAAAATTCCATTTTTTGTTGTTTTATTAGTTGTTTTTTTCTTGCTCTTCCGTGCATCGACCATCCCACCGCACAACATTTCACTATCACTCCAATCTATCTTTTTCTTTATCTATTATTATGGGATTGAATAGAAAACAGAAACTGCCGGTATTTAATCTTAAATTGATGTACATTTAGTTGTTTTAATTCATCTAGAGTCTCATTATAAAATTTAATGGCTTTGTAAATGCAGCTCCTTTGATACACACAAGTTCTGAAAGGAGGGACCTGATACTGTTTTTTGTGTCTAATGTATACATTATGAAGAGTGGACCGAGGAATAAATTTATTTTTTAGAATTTTAGATGAGCTATCCGTTGTTAGAACACAATGGACAAAGTTGGCGAGGTGGTGTTTCCTACGGTTTTCCATATTTAGCCAAGAGGCATCTGTCACTTTCTGGGAAATTCTGTCAAACTTCTTTAGACCGTAAATCAGTCTACAACAGTTATTTTGCATTTTTTGTATTCTGAATTTATCGTTGCTGTAAAGGCAGTTGCTATAAAGAAAATCACAGTAGTTACAGTTTGACAGAACCAGGCTTTCACAAAGATTTTTTTTAAGTTTTAAGTCCAAAATATGTCTATTTGAATATAAGAGTTTAAGAGAACAGAATGCTTTTCTGCTTATATTTTTGACATGCTCAACAAATCTTAAATCTTCGTCAATTGTAAGGCCAAGACTTTTGACAGAAGTTTCGAATGGCAGCAGTACGTTATTAATTTTTACGCTGAGGTTTTGCTTAATAAAATTCCGATATTTAGTTTTCCAAAGCATATTGCCTGTGATTTTTTGGAATTGAGTAAGAGGTTGTGTTCCTCTGATAGTTGCTGAATTTTACTTAGTTCGTTGTTAATTGTATTTTCCGCTTCTGCGTAATCCGAAACTTTAAAGTGATGGTAAATTTGCTTGTCATCCGCATAGGCCGCTACAGAACAGAGACTTACGGAGTTGAGGATGTCGATTGTATATATAATAAACATAAGGGGTGCTAGAATAGAGCCCTGGGGGACTCCACTTAAGATAGCAGAATTTTGAGAAGACACTCCATTGAAACTTATTTTTTGAAACCTCTCCGAGAAGTAAGACTTGATCAAAGAAACAGAGTCATAATCAAATCCATAAACTTTTAATTTTGAGCACATTAATCGATGGTCTATTGTATCGAAGGCTTTTGAGAAATCCAGCAAAACAAGCACGCTAATCTCTCCTGAATCCCAGGCTGACATAATATCATCCAGTATTGTGGTCAAAGCGGTTGCTGTGCTGAAATTTTTTCTGAAGCCGCACTGAGTGTCGGGAAGAATCTTGTTTTCAATTATATACTTGAAAATCTGGTTATATAGGACACGTTCTAATATTTTGGACATAGCTGGCAACAAACTTATTATTCTAACATCGGCAAGACTCTGAGGATTTGTGTTTTTAGCCAGTGGCGTACCAATTGATGTTTTCCAGATCTTAGGAAAGTAGTTTTGCTCGATACAACAATTAATTATGTTCAAGAAGTAGTACAGCAACAGGGGTTTCACCATCAAAATCCGACCATAACCTCAATCTTTCATTCTTGACACGTGGTGGATGCGCCGTCGTCGACACGAAGGTGGATGCATCGTCGGCGCCATCTTGTCAAACGTCATGGCGCCATCTAGCGTACATAGTGTGAAGTTCGTAATACAGGATGCTGTAGTTGGGGGCCCGCAGGGCTCCGCCCCCACCAAAAAAAGGGGGCCCGCAGGGCTCCGTCCCCAAAAAGTGCCCGCAGGGCCGCGCCCCCCAAAAAGGGGCCCCCGGATTATATTATGGGTACCAGATAAAGGGGTGGGGGGAAATGTTTTCCCGCCATCTTGTCAACCGTCAGCTGTTGAACGTCATCTGTCAAACGTCATCTGTCAAACGTCATCTGTCACCTGTGATGACGTCATACCGGGTGAGTGCAGTGAATTCTTACAATTACAGTTTCCTGTAATATGGAGTTTGCGTGGAAGGAATTGTTCCGAGTCGTTTCGAAATCGCTACGTATAGTTAATTATGGTTCGGGGAATTACAGTTTCCTGTGATATGAAGTTTGCGTGGGAGGAATTGTTCCGAGTCGTTTCGAAATCGCTACGTATATTTAATTATGCTTCGGTGATGACGTCATAGCGACCTGGGTCACGTCTATTTTTGCATCAAACGCCTATCATTTCGTAAACACGCGTTATATAATTTTTTACTTATATGGTCACGTCAATGTGTGTCGGTGGCGCCATCTAGCGTACGTAGTGCGACGTGTCCTATTACAGGATGCCGTAGTGGTAAATAAAGAAAATTCGTGAAACTCAAGGTTGCACAACATCGAGTGATCGAGTCGACAACGTTTAATGTCGGAGCGTTATAAACAAAGGTATCATATTTCACAGTTTATTTCACTGATAAGCATTTCCGTTCTAGCGAAAATAACAAGCTGGGACTTGCATCTAATATTTTGTTGATGAAAAAAGGATATTTTCACTGCAGATTAACTATGGGAAATTTAATGAATTAAATGAGTCACACTGGTTTTTTTTTTTTTTTTCGAATTAAAACCTATTTATTTATTAAACCATTGGGTACATTGACTTTTTCCAATATGGTACGTTAAATTCAATAATAATATTACGCAGCAAATGGCAATAAATATGACTACATTTAAAGTGGATTTCGGTGCGATGTCGTTGTCTGATAAAGTCTTATGGGAATTATTGTATGTTTCTTCTTGCTGTTGTGGTTCTCTGATGAGAGTTCTCCATTCGGTATCTCCAACAGTTTCATCATGAAAATGCAGCCTCACCTTGTAACGCAGGTACGCCAATGACGTCGACGACGGTATACGAGTCGTAAAAACTGCTAAATGGCCCTTATCTATTACTTCATAATGCATTTCTGTCCACGATGTTGTGTTATTAGGTGCGGAAAAGTCCAGCATTATTGACATTTTGTTGACATTGTACGGTCTGTGTACATAGAAACTATTTTGCACAAGGGCAACCAAGAGAACATAGTACGATTGACTTGACACCATCATGGTTAGTAATTGAATGAATTTAAGATTCATTTACACATCCCTAATAAATTGGCGTAATGGTTAATATAATGCAAACGATTTTTTCACCAAGAAAACTTTTATTTTAATAGAAACATCATACAACTTAGTCAAATTCATCGTAACCTATATATTTTGCAATAATATCATCACACATGTATTTAGCGCCATACTGTTTTAATTGCTGATGTAGTCCATACTGATTCATAAGCACACATAGGTCCTCCAAGGAGATGGAATTAGCCAGATAAAGATTACAAGACTTGACACCATTTTCATATTTTTCCACATCCTGCGCGGAAAACCAACCATTAGTGTCGGGTTCTTGCTCAAGTGCTTGAAGTAAAAAGTACATGTCTGTTTCTAAACTATTACGTAGCAAATAGACAGCTTGTCTTATACAGGAAGATTGATGATGGCAGCAGGCATCACCACGACGACCAGTAATACTACAACCGGACATTTTGACTCTTCAAAGGTTGCTATTGTAGTGTGAAAAATAAAAAGCAAGCCTGTTTTTTATAGTCATTTATTAATACTTATACTAATTGGATTGGAGGGTGGTACAACACGCGTCCAGCTTATCTAAATCCCTGACAATTTTGCCTAGGTTCATAGTAGCAAGTTCTAGAAAGTAGCAGCTACGTTCACATTTGTTCAAGTTACACATGCTGATAATTGATTGCAAAAGATGGCTGCCGTTTTTGACATTGTGAGTTACATTCAAATATTGTAGGCAATCATCATAGTAGACAATGAAATTCAAATCCTTGACTAATTCTAATCTATAATTTATGAGAGGACAAACAGTTAAAATTTGTTTGATGTCGTCCAAGCAAAAACACAATGCACAATTATTCGACGTAAGAGTTAGAGCTTGTTCGCCGAAAAACGATTCGACATACAGAGTGAAATTCTCGGATAACGCCTGTTGTTGACCAGGTACAGCAGAGTCTTTGACGCCAGCAGCAGTTTCATTCACCATCTTGGAGACCTTTTCCAGGAATTCATACCAGTCGAAATCGGCTAGAGTTATGCAAGTTTGATCTTCGGGCAAGTTTAGCATGGAGTTTACTATTTTGACTGCTGGCAGCATTCCTCGAGCGACGCTTAGGCCCACAATCAACTTGAAGTTGTTCACCTGGTAGCTAACTTCGTTGAGTAAACGTTTCTCTTGAGCAATTTCCATTCGACTTTTCAAAATCATACTGTCCAAATATTCCCAATAATTTGACGAACACTGCGAATCGTCGCTGTCTTCGGCACTGATATCTGCGTACATTGCGTGATTCGATGCACAGGACATTTCACGATGACACCGTGACTACGTTCAAATACTGAGACACAAATGTGGTACTTTGAGGTTTATAATAACTTTTACGGCCCCCCACCACCACCACCACTCCGTCGAACATGTCTTAGACCAATCACATGCGAGTATTAAATGGCATCTTTATTCATGTCAATCCAGCTGTAGTGTGATTTATCGAAGCCTAGCCACTTTACAAGCATTTTGTTTCCCTTTTTTCGTAGCACTTGCTCCACGAGAAATACGTCTGGCTGTTTTGTTTTCTGCAGCTCTTCCTCGTAAAATCCACCGCTTATCGGCTGACCTTGCAAGTCTTCCAACAGATACGTCGTTGGATTCGTGATATGAACTTTAGCTATTTTAAAAAGCTCTGTAGTCCAGTTTGGGGTATAGCCTTTTTGGAAAACATGTTTATACTTGCTTATACGAACAATGTCACCAACCTTGAACTTTTGCTTACCGGCAACTTTGATATGACTATAAACACTATCAAGTATCGCCTTTTCATTCTTTTTATTCACGTTACTCGGCTTCATATGTATCGTACGATGTTTGCTATCATTATAGGCATCAGTTATAGGCCGTAATAAATCCAGCCATTTATGATTCCCATTCAATGTAAATTGCTTAAACAGCTTTTCTTTAATGGTTCGAATCACTCTCTCGGCGATCGATGCTTTCAAAGGACTAAACGAACTATAATGATGTATTCCATATTTCTTCATTAGACTTGCAAATTGAGCATTGTAATACTCCTTTCCATTATCAGAGATAATTTTCTTTGGAATTCTTCCAGATGTTTTGAGTATCTCTGCCATAGCGTTGGCAACATCTGGTGCAGATTTCGATTTAATGGCACGCGTCCAAAGGTACTTGGAAAAACAGTCGATTACAACCAATATGTATTTGAATCCATTGTTTTCTCCGGCATATTGATCAAGTTGTGCCACATCAGTGGCAAAAGTATCGTCGAGGCCATATTGTATAAATCTTCTACGTTTGAAGTTTTTACGAGCCGGTCGATGAAGCTCCTTAACCACTTGTTCTCTAGACATTTCACAAAGACAACTAAACATATATGTATGGGAGTACGTATATTTATAATAACTACTACAAAATATTGGCTGCATGTTTAATTTGATCAATTCGATGGTTGATGGTTGCTTCAAATTGTTCCATTTTCTGGAAACGTTCCTCGCACTTCATGGCCAGCTGACTCATCTTTTCTCCAGTCTCTCTTGCTAGATCACCAAGGCTACGAAGGTCATCGTGGACGTTTCTGTTCAAGATTTGATCCAATTCCTGAATGCGGATCATACTGCTTTTAACTTGATCGCTGATGTTATCCACTGCTTCTCCAAGGGCGCCAAGTGCTTCATTTGCGATGAGCACCTTATTGTATAGACTGCTAGTTGCCAAGTCTACATACTTTTTAGTGGATGCATCATTGTCGTCACTAGGCATTCCAATATTGCAGAGCCTATGCTTTTCAACATTATAATCGCCTTCGGTAGTGGTCGGCAAAGCTGATGCCTGAGCACGAATAATTTGACGACGACGTGACGAAGAAGAAGACAGGGAATGTCCAAACTTATTCATGGCTAACACACTAATGACTGATAGATGAAAGCTGTAGACTATTTTATTATTATTATTAGTAGATTAGTCTCGGATAACGCTAACTAGCTCTCGCAACTCTTCCAAAATACTCATTATTTCATTCGTGTGATTTCCATTTCCAGCCTCTTGAGATGCATCCAATATAATCAACCTATCAATCAGTTCGTTTACGTCATCGTAATACACATACTGTTTGGGTTTTTCATTGTACTGCATCATTAAAGACGACGGTGATGACGATGCCGGTAATCCGGATCCCGACAATGATTTTTTATGAGATTTTGATTGCTTTGCTGTTGGTGGTGGTGGTGTATATGGCTTTATAAATTGTTGATATTTTCTCGAGTTGGTCCCCTTTATCTGACCTGTCGGTTTATATTCTCTTCTATGTGCATTGGTGCGGAATAAGATTTCATTGAATTGTTCGTTGTCTTTTTCCGTATTCAGTCGAGGATGTTTGAGAAATAGCAAGTCGTATAGACCGCGACTCTTGGGATAAGTTACGTTTCCAACATTAATATCGCCATTTGGTAGAAAATCAACTCTTTCTGTGCCCATGGTCCAAAAGCCGGTTTCCGAGTTATATTTCAATCCATAGGTCGAATCCGTTTCATTAGAACCACCCAAGTATTTAAGAATATACTCTTGAGCTATCTCTGGATATTGTTTTATAAATTCTATATAACTCGAAGTCTGGTTTCCAATTATTGATTGTTGTAAATCGTCGTCGTCGTCGTTTTCTATTGGCTTCTCAACAAACAACACGTCATCCTCATTTTTTGCTGGTTTCTTAGATTTTTCCACAAGTTTATTTAGAGGAGCGGTTATGGGGTTCAAAAGTCTATCCAATGCTTCATCTTTGTTACTTTTCTCCAGCTTCAGAGAAAAATATTTCTTCCGTATATTTCTTGCAACAGTATTAATTCGTTTCTTGACATCTCTGTCAGCTTTACTCAAAACAGGCGGAGTCATTGCAACAACTCTACTATAGGTCTTGATACAGGTCAGTCTACACAGACAGCTTTTCGAGACAGGTCTGTCTACACAGACAGCTTTTCGAGAAAGGTCAGTCTACACAGACAGCTTCTTTTATGACAGGTCAGTCTACGCAGACAGCTTTTCTGGACAGGTCTGTCTACAAAGACAGCTTTTTCAGGACAGGTCAGTCTACAAAGACAGCTTTTCGAGACAGGTCAGTCTACGCAGACAGCTTCTTTTAGGACAGGTCAGTCTACACAGACAGCGTTTCGAGACAGGTCAGTCTACGCAGACAGCTTCTTTTAGGACAGGTCAGTCTACACAGACAGCTTTTCGAGACAGGTCTGTATGCGATAACGTCTTTAGTAACACTGAAGCTGGTGTAATCACTTAGGGAATTATAAAGGTATCAAACTGGCTCCTGTAGCGTCCTTTGCACATATCGCAATCCTTGACAATAACCAGAAATCCATATTTCTCTTTCCAGCACTCTGAACAGAGCATTTTGAATTTTTCCAGCGACATATCTGTATTCACGTGATCATCGTAGACATGTTTCAGATTCATATCGTCTTGCTTGAATAAAATCAACACGTTTGCGTTATCTCGCACCAATTGTTTGGGCACTTTGGAATACGTTTGACACAGGTAGAATGAATCGACTGCATTATGTCGACCCATGCAAAAGTAGTTTCGTATCTTGTCCTGTTTCTCGCAAGCCACATCGTCGAATATAAATACAGAATCTGGTTTCGTATTTTCCGGATCCAACACCGTATCATTATCACTGAAAGCCTGAAAGGTTACATCTGGAACATTTTTCAGCACCTGCTCGAGGAACTTGTATTTCTCCTGATATAGTGACTTTGAATAAACGTAGACATTCTCGAATCTGAGTCCGTTCGGGTCGGTTAGCAGACTCAGCATCACATTGGTTTTCCCCGAATTACTAGGACCACAAATAATTGCTCTAATTGTATTTGGCAAAAGCTCACTATGTCTATTCCTCTGCTCACTCACTCCTTTTTCAGGCAAATCGAAATTAAAATCAACTCTGATGGTGAGTTTCTGTTTTTCTGCACGCATCTTGTATAAAACAGTGTTTACTTGACCACTGCCTCAGTAGCAATGGAGACACTGAAGGGTAAAGGTCTCTTAAATAGTGGTATCAACAAGCTACCGTTCGAGCTCCATCTGCCAGGCTATTCCTATTGTGGACCTGGTACGAAACTTGCTGAACGTTTAGCATGAGGTGATCAGCCGAAAAACAAGTTGGACGCAGCTTGCCGAGAACACGACATTGCATACTCTGAAAACAGGGAGGATTTACATAAAAGACATCAAGCCGATAAGGTGTTGGAGAACAGGGCTTGGGAACGAGTTAAAGCCAAAGATTCTAGTTTCGGTGAGAAGAGTGCAGCTTGGCTGGTGACAAACGTGATGAAAGCCAAACGTAAACTCGGTATGGGCATGCGACGACGACGACAACAAACTAAACCATTCAAATCGTGCATCTTGAACAAAATTAAAAAACATGTTAAACAGTATGGAAATGGAGGTCCAGGAGGAGAAATACCAACAAAGGAAAACATAAAATTGGCACTGAAAGCTGCACGCATGACAATCAAGCAAATTGGTGGCCGAAAAAAAGTGAAATTACCTCGAGTTATCAAAGTGCCCAAAGTTGGAGGAGTTTTACCTTTAATTCCCATATTTGCTGGTCTCAGTGCGATGGGTGCATTGAGCGGAGGGGCAGCGGGGATTGCGAAAGCCGTAAATGATGCCCGAGCAGCAGCCGACAAGCTCAAAGAATCTCAAAGACATAATCGGACCATGGAAGCCATTGCCTTGGGTAGAAAGGGAAGCGGTTTATATCTGGCTAAACACAAGACCGGACATGGATTGTTTTTGAAAAAGATGCCAAAAAACTACCAGTGAAGCTACCCAAATGAGCGCTAAGCGATAAAGACATTAGATATCTGACATCCAAATTGAAAATAGCCAATTTCCGTGGAGTGTTTATGCGTGATACATTGCCGTCTAGACCGAGAAAAATCGAATGTGGCGTGATTAATTTGGACACAATCAGCGGATCTGGAACACATTGGGTAGCTTACAAGAAACGTGGAAACCTAGTTGAATATTTCGACAGTTTTGGCAACTTGAATCCGCCGAAAGAAGTTGTTCGCTATTTCAGGAATTGCGAAATTTTCTACAATCACGATCAGTATCAAACGTTCGATACATACAATTGTGGACATTTAGCATTAAGTTTTTTATTCAATAATTGATGATAATAAAATAATTATAAAATCAAGTGTGTGTTTTGTAGAAGCATTAGTCATGTCTCAGACGTTCACGTTGAAAGGTCGCTCCAGTTGTTTAACTGTTGACATTAATCCGCCAATAGAATTAGACTCTAGATACAGTTATTCGCTAGCCCTAATTTCCTTGAGTACCTGGAATTCTATTCCAAACATCGAGTCTGGACGAAACAAGTTTTATTACTACCACGCGAGTGGCAAAGACGACGAGGAGGAGCGAGTAATCGAAATTCCAACAGGGTCGTACGAAATTGCCGATATCGAAAGCTACCTTCAAAAGCAATTGGCTGCGAATAGTGGTGGTGGTGGTGCTGCAACTAGTGGTGATAATTTACTGTCTTTAAAACCGAACAATAATACTTTAAAGTGCGAGCTCAAGAGTGTTTACGATATAGACTTTGAGCCCCAAGATAGTATCGGACAATTGCTGGGCTTCTCACCACTCATCCTAGATGCAAACACGCTACACGAATCCGATATTCCAGTTGAGATTATACAAGTGACTACTATACGAATTGAGTGCAACATTATCTCCGGATCCTATTATACAAACAATCCTTCACATACATTATACGAATTCACGCCGGCCGTTGATCCAGGATATAGTATAATTATTGAGCCGAGAAATCTGATTTATCTTCCGGTGAATAGAACCAGCATCGATAACATCACCATAAGTATTTTGGATCAGGAAGCAAGACCTGTCAATTTTAGAGGCGAAGAAATCGTTGTAAAATTGGAACTCAAGAAACATGGTTTTAGTTTTTAATCAGCAGCAGCAACGACATATAAGTAGTGGATACGTTCAGTCCTCTCCAGTCTGTAGTCAGACACCGACGAAACATCAGCAGCAGCAGCAGCAGGCACTCACACGCAAGAGTCTGATTTATTTACACTCTTTATCGCACAAATATGGTTTTCGTATCGGAAAAACTTCAAATATTTCACCCGGTCACCGTGGATGAATCTATTTCTCGAGAAGAATGGCATACATATCATCCATTCACAAAATCATTCAACTACAGTGATGTGATTGAGATAGTTATCAACCAGCAAGATGTCTTTATGGACATTAGTCAAGCTGAGCTTTACATTGAAGCCAACTTTAAGGAGGACAATACAGTGGCAGGTGCTGGTGGTGGTGGTGGGACGACAGGAACATGTTCGTTAACAAATAATGTGGGAGCCTTTCTGTTCGAGACCATAACTTATGAATTGAACGGAAGAGAAATTGAGAAAGTTCGAGATCCTGGACTGACAAGCACGATAAAAAGTTTGCTATGCTTTAATGAACACGAAAGCAAAGCACTAGACGTCGCAGGATGGGGTACGCCGCTTAAAACCCTGAATGAAACAACAAAAGACTTTAATTTGCTAATACCGTTAAATTTTCTACTGGGTGTTTTCGCCGATTACACTAGTGCAGTTATGGGAAAACAGAAGCTGAAACTTGTTCGAGCTAGAAATGATGACAATTGCTACGTAAACTCTACAGGCGATAAAAAGGCTACTATATCAATATCGACGATTGAGTTACGAGTTAAACATATTTATCCCAACGATGTCCTAAAACTGCAATTGTTGGAGGAAATTTCCCGAAATAAACCAATCTTTTTCGGGTTCCGTGATTGGGAAATTCACGAATTGCCCGCAATGAGAAACACAAAGAAAGATGTTTGGACTGTGAAATCAATGTCGGAGAGAGCTCGATACGTTATCGTATTTTTCCAAACTGCCCGCAAAGACAACTATCAGAAAGACGTCACATATTTCGATAATGTCAACATTATCGATATCAAACTATTCCTAAACTCTGAAGTTTACCCCTACGAATCTTTGAATCTGAATTTCGATAACAGACAATATGCCGAAGCGTATCGCATGTACACCGAATTCCAGAAATCCTATATGGGAAAGACCTATGCTGAACCGTTACCCGATGAAATTTGTAGTCGTCGACCTGCAAGGTTTCTGCACGCCTGAATTTTTCGCCAAAGAACTAGCCATCTACGATGGTAAAAATATGCAAAGCTACATGTTCAAACCTGCAATTCCGTTCCATGAGCTCAAACAAGACTATAAAAGGCAAGTGAAATATCTATGTGGAAATCATCATGGTATCTACTATAATAATGGCGAACTGGACTATCAAGAAATTTATTCCATTGTCTATGAGAATCTACGAGATGTTGACGTCATCTATGTCAAGGGCCACTCAAAGCATGAGTTTCTAACCAAACTTTTATCTGAAATTGAAACAAAACGCCTGCCTCTTCCTCATATTGTTAATTTAGAATTTACTAGTGCTGCTAATAATGTACCAAAGTTAGATAAGAAACAACCTATACACTGTACTTTTCATAGCTTAGACTTGTGTATTTGTAGTGTTAATAATGCATTTACTCTGTACGATTATATTGTAAGCCTTTTACCAAAAAATAAAAATATATAGGATTTTTGAAAATTACTCTAATGGTTTTAATTATTATTATTATTGAATAAATCGAGTTGGAATAAACTATAATAATTTGTCATTGCAAGACCATTGTCTTTATTGCGTCGAAATATATCGTTGTTTTTCATAGTATCAGGTTTCAGTTTCCCGTCAACAACGTTATCTTTATTTTCGTGGTACCGCAGATGAAAATAATTTCAAGAACTCTGTCGCCGTTCTTCTGTAGAAAATGCGAACCAAGCAGTTTTTTTGGACAAAAGCTGTAGTGCCGTGTGCATACGGGATAGAGAGATATCGCAAAGAGCGTCATGCAGTATTAGCGCCCACGTTATTTTAACAATAAATATATGCCTGAAAAGACTCAAATAGGCAGGTAATATAGGTTATGTTTAGTTTTGTTGTGTCCAATTGAGTAGCTCCATTGCTTAAAAAGGTTATAATAATAAAAATTAGCATTAAAATTTCAAATCCTCTCTGACCTTGACGACGATCATAAACAACACAAATCACAACAAGGTACAAGTAGATAAGGTTATAAAATAGCGTAAGCGAACAGGCAACTTTTACGTAGAACTGTTTTGCGATAACTCTCTATTGTCGACTCAGAAAATTCTGCCTATATAAGAGCCAACGACGCTTCCCAATTGTTAGTTCACACTTTTGTCGCCTATCAACAACAACAACACCAACAACAACAACAACAAAAACAAAAACAGTGATAGTGAGTGTCTGTTTGTGTACTCTAAAATCGTAAGTGAATTTTTAATTTTTCGCGTAGATTAAATAAATGTTGTTTTTTGGTTATAGATGGATCTAAAAAAATTGAACGTTGCATGTTCTGTTGTTACAGCTGACAACAGGAAACCGGTTGCAAAACTACAGGACCTGCCGCAAAATACGCCACAACAGATCCTCTCGGCCAAACTGGTGCAAACCAAATTTGGTAAAAGCGTGCTATTGGAGCTGACTGAAAAGGTTGTATTCCTGCCAAAGCGTGCCACAGAAGCTTTCAAACCGGTTATTGAACAGTTTGATACCGGAGCTTACAGCGTGATATACAGGGGCCAGAAAGCAATACCCGGTGTGCCGAATCTAGTGTGTGATTTCCAAATTGTGCAGGGCAATTAAGTTCTCTGCTTACCAGAGAGAGAGAGAGATAGGGTAAGTTTCAATTACATACACTATTCAAAGGTGATTGGTTTTTCGGAAATTTTTATTTGTAAAAATATTTTCAATTTCTCGCAACTTTCTTATCATTTATTTATTTAATCTAATGATTTGTTTGTTGGTTATGGATGTATCTTTAAACGTAGAGTTTCTGTTGTTGCAGCAGCAGTAGCCAAACTACACGAGTTGCCTGAAACCACAACAGATCTTGTCACAGCGTGCTGTTGCTGGAATTGGTGGTTGTCTTCCTGCTACGCCCACGTGCTACGGAAGGATTCGAGAGAGAGAGAGGGTAAGTTTCAACTTTGTAAATAAATTGATTGATCTTTAGTTATATACATATACGTACACTATGAATGCTTCAAAGGTCATTAAGAGTCTCAAAAGTTGATTTTGGTATTTCAAAAATTGCGTAAAATTATTTTTGATAATTTTTCACAAAGAGACAAAACAATTTGGTGCAAACGTTTAACTAAAAAAATTTGCTCGTGCAATAAAGTTGTTCGTAATGCTACAAAACTCTCAGTTGGTCTCCAACGAAAACTGCAAACAATTATTCAACAGCTTAAACTGATTAGAAAACTAATTTCAAAACAACACCAACATGTAGGAACAGGTTTGAGTGGTTCAGCAGCAGCAGCAACACCACATTCAAAAAGGGTTTTATGGGAAAATGTTTTATCTTGTTTTCAGGGAAGGGTACGAACTGGGATTATCATCAATTTAATTCACAAGGATGTCGATCAATTTTTGAATGATGCATTTAGGATATTTCTGAAAAAAGTCACTGAAATTTTACGTGAGTTTCCATTAATTAAAGTCAATACAACATTTTGTGGTGAATTTATTAAAGCAAAAAATGATCGAGATGTTTGTGACGTTAAATATTTCAATACCAAAAATGTCATTATTGATGTTAGAACAGATCTTTTGATTGGTTCATGTATCATTTTCTCTCTCTCTCGCACAGCATCCTGCTATGCGACACAAAAAACTTGACACTATGTACTCTAAATGGCGCCACAGACGTGACCCAGGTCGTTATGACGTCATCACAGAACCCAAATCATGAATCGAGCTTTGCACTATGTACTCAAAACGACTCCACGGACGTGACCCAGGTCGCTATGACGTCATCACCGAACCATAATTAAATATACGTAGCGATTTCGAAACGACTCGGAACAATCCCTTCCACGCAAACTCCATATTACAGGAACCTGTAATTGCAAGAATTTACCGCACTCACCCGGTATGACGTCATCACAGGTGACAGATGACGTTTGACAGATGACGTTTGACAGGTGACGTTTGACAAGATGGCGGGAAAACATTTCCCCCCACCCCTTTTTCTGGTACCCATAATAAAATACGGGGAGCGCAGCCCTGCGGGTCCCCTTTTTGGGGGGGCGCAGCCCCGCTGGCCCCCTTTTTGGGGGGGGCAGAGCCCTGCGGGCCCCCTTTTTTTGGTGGGGGCGGAGCCCTGCGGGCCCCCAACTACAGCATCCTGTATTACGAACTTCACACTATGTACGCTAGATGGCGCCATGACGTTTGACAAGATGGCGCCGACGATGCATCCACCTTCGTGTCGACGACGGCGCATCCACCACGTGTCAAGAATGAAAGATTGAGGTTATGGTCGGATTTTGATAGTGAAACCCCTGTTGCTGTACTACTTCAAGATATACACGTCAATGTATGGACTGCACATTTTTAACATTCTAGCTGATACGTTGTCACAGCCATAGGCATTGGTTTTAATATTATTTAGAATTTTATGGATATCCTCGACTGAAGCAAATGAAAATGAAAACGTGAGATTTTGATTGAACAGATGGTTGTTATAAAAGTTGATCTGATTATTGCATTTTGCAGAAACTTTCTGAAAAAATGGAGAGAAATAATTATTGATTTCTTCTGCAGAGAAACGTTTTGGTGGAATCAAAGAGCTGTTTTTTTTTGTTTTTATGTGTAGATTTTCCAGAGTTTTCCAGATCTTTTTCGGGCCGTTCTCAGTAGAGATATTTTTTAGATAGTTTTTTTTTGCAGTCCTGATAAGTTGAAGAGTTTGGTTGCGCAAGTTTTTATATGTAGTCCAATCTAGGGCAAGTCTGGTGCGTTTATATTTCTGTAAGGCCTTATTTCTGCTTTTTTGTGCAGTTTTAATTTCATAGTTTAGCCAAGGAGCTTTAGGCTTTGTAATTCTGCATTCACGAATTGGAGCGTGCTTGTCAAAAACACTTAAAAGCAGCGAGTTAAATATATCGAGCTTCTTATCGATGTTTCTTTCATGAAATATTTGTTGAAAATTTAGAGAAGTGAGATTACGAAAACACCTTGTTTTAATTATTTTTGGTTTAGGTTTGGTGAGGTTTATTTTGAGTTTTGCATGAACTAAATGATGGTCAGTTGTTTCGTGACAGGAGATGGTACCACATGATTCAACAAGAGATGTGTCATTAATAAAAATGGGGTCGATTAAGGAACTACATTTTTCGGTCACCCTAGTAGGCTCATTCAATAACTGCGATAAGCCAAACGACTCAAAGCAGGTTAGAGTTGGATTATTTAGATCAAAAAAATTAACATTCAAGTCTCCGAAACATATTAGTATATCACACTGCATAGAAAGGTATGGTAGAATATTTTCAATGCAATGTCATTATTAAAGCTGTTGATGTTTGACTTTGGTGGTCTATAGAAGGCCCCGGTTATCATGGATCTAGAGGGGAGTTTAACTTTTACAAACAAAAGTTCCAAGGTGTTAGTGATCTGAAAATCGAAGGTTATTACAGAAAAGTTGTGTATATTTTTAATATAACCGCAGACACCACCACCCCTGCCATCTCTGTCTTTTCTGGTTAGCGTGTAACCGTCTATGTTTACAGCATTGTCCTGAATATTTTCAGATAACCATGTTTCTGTCACAAAAACAATATCAAAATCCTTCTCCAAAACCAAGCTCCTAAAGTTATTGAACCCCGTAGATAACGATCTAATGTTGACATGTGCTAATTTCATGACAGGTACTTAAAAGTTATAGAAAAAAAAAGAAGAAAAAAATAAAATAAATTATTTGCATCTCTAGGTAGTGCGAATGTAGTGCATAGTGGGTAAAGCAGTCCAAATATAGATAAACAATTTAATATTTTCCAAATAAATAGGCTGAGGTGCAACAAGAGAACAAGTTTCAAGTTGCTTTTTTAATGCAGGAAGGAGGCGAAGATAGCCTTGTTTGAAAGAGCGGAAATAATTCAAGATTTGGTACAACAAAAATTTGGGAACCAGCAAAAAATAATAATAGATTGCACTAAAGGCAATTTGCGGACAGCCTCTGCCTGCCCCCTAGAATTTTCAATTTATTTTTTTTCCTTCTCCTTTTTACTTAAATGTGTTCAGGTACAAATAAAGATATTGAGTATTAATAAAAAAAAAAAAAAATTGAAGACTAATATTCTGTACTTAATTATTCTGATTTCAATAGGTGAAGTTTTAATTTCATTGTCTGAAATTTAATAATCAAAACCACCAAATAGTTAAGTACCATGATAAACCCTAAACCCTAAATCACTGAGTCACAGTAGTAGTTAACTAAAAAATAGAAAACAAAAGAAGTTACATTGGCAATACAAAAATTACCCACCCCACATCAAAACAATGAATCAGCGCATATATTTTATAGCACTCTAGAGAAATATAATAAAAGTAAATAGTGACCTAATACCCAAAATTAAAATTAAATAACTTCAAACGCATTGTAGAGTTAAATCCCATTAATTTGAAATAAAATGGCAAAAAAAAAAGAAATGACAATATATCTAATAATAAAATGGTAAGTTCCGAATTTGAACATTTGTCTGTGAAAGTTTCAGTTTTTCACCATCTACCCTTTTATTTTGATGGTTAAAGTTTAGTTTGGGGTGTATTTTGGCACAATATGTTAGTAAACAGAAAAATGTTACCTTTCATATGCGTCAATTCGGTGTAATTCCTACCACAAAAATCAGTTCCTTTTCCATTAATTTTCACCGTCATCACCATCATTGTTTCTTTCACTCGCGCTATCATTTAAAGAGATTATAGAATCGTTAAGGGATTTTTCATCCCTTATTAGCTCACGATCACCTGCCGAATTTTTTTTGAACACTAAACCGTTATAGGTCCACACGTTATTTCTATCATAAATATCGCGTGCCTTTTTGAAAAGGGCAAGATTTTCGGTCGTAAGGAGTTCAGTAATCATTACCTTTGAACCTTTCAATAGTTTTTTGCTTGCAAACACAGTGTGTCGCATCCACCGATTCCTGAAACGGACTGAGATTGGCCTTGACTTTGAAGACTTTGGTTTGTTTGGTTTTTTACCCATACGGACACAGAAATTTATGTGATTTTTATTTAATTGAATATTGAGTTTTTGTTGAAAAAAGGACAAAACTGTTGTGTATAGGTCTTCGCCCTGTTCTTCGCTTAGACCATGGATCAACAGCGTATTTACGTTGTGTTGTAGCTCCATTTTTGAAATGTCCTGCTTGACTTTGGAGAGTTCCGATTTTAATCGCTTACTTGCATTTTTATTTCTTGCAGAGAAGATGAAATATTTTCCTGGAAGCTGTTTAACTTCTTCAAAAATTCGGAGTTTTCACAATCACCGGATATGGTGATAGGCGCCTGTCTGATGTTTGCGAACTCTGTGCGCAGAATGTTGATTCCGTCATTGAATTGTTTTGATAGTAGATCTACACGTGTATTCACAATTTTCAAAGTAAGATTTTGCGATTTTCCTGCCATTATTGAGGCAACAGGTATTTCTACTGACTTGCACAACACTAACTTCACTAAAACCAACTTAGAAAGGATATTTATTGGTCACTTGTACCCTTTTAAATTGAAAATTTTCAGGAGCAGAGCAATGGCGTGTCTACTCAACCGAACGCACCATCTATGAGATGGCATAGCTCTCCTTCCTCCTGCGCTTCTTCTTTTTGTCTGTCATCGAGATGTTCTTTTGGGCCTTTCCGGCTTTTTTCGCAGCTTTTCCACTAGTCTTCGGCGGCATGTTTGTCAGTCAGTAACAACAATGTTAACTCACAAACGGTCAGAACTAGAATGCCTGAAACGGACCAAAAATCTCGTTATTTAACTTACGTTCGAGTCCCTTCACAAGCTCCGCCCACTGCGCTTACGGCCAATGGGACGCTTCTCGCGTTTCCATTGGTCGCTCGTACGCTTTATATAGCGACGAAAAGTGTCGGAGGCAGATCAAAAAACATTCTGACTTGAGCTCTCGATCAGTGAACACGTTTACTCTTGAGAATACTCGAATCCGAAATTAGTTTGCGACAGCAAGCAGCCAGTTAGTTCGTCCTACTAGTGTCTAGTTCTACCAGCCACGCCATAGAAAACCAAACCAGCAAAGTTCCCACAGCCGAAGACTACTTCAATCTGATGAAGAAGATGGAAACCTTGGAAGCCTCCATGAAAGTTCTCATGGAAGAAAATCGAGCCCTCCGAGAAGCCGCGACCGCCGCCAAAGCCGCCTCTGAATCCGAGCACTCGGACGAAGAGGAGGAATCGGACGTAGACGCGTTCTCGAGCTCGATTGAAACCATGGAAACGATTTCCGAATCTGAATCGTTGATTGAAGTAGACGACGGCTTCACGAACGTTACTAGCCGCCGCAAGCGCAAGGAACGGTCCTCGGAAGACTCGGATCATACTAAAAACTCTGTTTGTTCTAGCAAGAAGCCCAGAAAAAGATGCAGAGGAGCCAGAACCAGCCAAGCCGCCCTATCCGACGACGACGCCAGACACGTGCTGACCCAGCGCCGCCAAGCCACCACGCCCCAACCCATTGCCACGCCAGGACCATCCAGCCGTAAGAAACCAACAGCGAAGCCAGCTGTATTACCAGCAGCGAAGCAAGGAGCTACCAAACCCCCCGCCAAATACACAGTGCCGAGGGGACGCCGAGGCCGGGCCAACATCGCCAGAGTGGTCCCGGCCCCAGAAACAATTAACAACAATTGACGAAACAAAGCAGCCCGACTCAAAGAAAGTGCCCCCAATCGTACTCAGGGACAAAGCCCAGTACGACCAGGTCGCCAAATACGCAAAGGAAGCCAAGATCGACATCTCAAAGGCCTCAGCCACTGACGAGGGAGTACGCATACTCCCTGCCACATCTACTGATTACCGCAAACTGGTGAGTCATTTTGAACATTCTAAAGTGCCATTTCACACATTCCAACTCCCCGAAAACAAACTGCTCCATGTTGTTTTCAAGGGAGTACTGGAATCGACGTCCACGGATTTCATCAAATCCGAGCTAACAGACCTGGGCTACCACCCGGTCGCCGTCACCAGGTGGTACTGGAAGACTGGGGCAAAAAAGAGGCGCCCCATGCGTTGCGTCCTAGTGCTCCTTCCACGAACCGAGAAGGACATTTATGATAACATCGTGACCCTAAACGGAATAAAAAACCAAGGATCAATCAGGACAGTGCCATAATTGCCAACTTTACGGACACGCATCCTTCAACTGCAAGGCTCTCTCCAAATGCGTTAAGTGCGCCGGTGACCACAAAACCGAGGACTGCACTAAAACGCGAGAAGAAGCCCCCAAGTGTGCCAACTGTGAGGGGGCCCACCCGGCCTCATGGGAAGGCTGCCCAAGCCACCCCAAGCACAAGCGACCAGCCCAGAGGAGACCTTTTTCCTGGGCCGAAAGAGCCAGAGCAGCCCCGACCGCGGGCCCCAGCGCCGGCACCAACCACAGAGCCGGCGCAGGCTCCAGACCCGCGGCGGCACCAATCAGCGACAGCTTGCCCGAGACGCTCCGTCAAATTTCTAGTGCCATAGAAACAATGAACAGGAGCTACCAAGAACAACTCACGCAGTTGACGAGCGCGCTGGCGCCCCTCGTCAAACAGCTGCTGCCAGGAACAACAAACAAAGCAGCCCGCAATGATTGTTGAAACTATCCCGCAATTCCTGCGCGTAGTGTCTTGGAACAGCAACTGCGCCCACAACAAGAAGCCAGAAGTCCTACAGTTCCTTGAGGATCACGACATCGACATTGTACTGCTCCAGGAAACCTTCCTGAAGCACCGACACACGTTCAATGTCCCCAACTACTTCACTTACAGAACGGACCGTACAAATGCGCCAGGTGGAGGCACAGCCATTCTAGTGAAGAGAAACATCCAACATCATCAGATCCAGTCGGCTCAATCCGATAAAAGTGAGTCGACCGCAATCCAGATCAAAATGCACCCACAGAAGAAAGTCAACATCTTCTCGGTGTACATCAAACCAAGAACGATCCTCGACGAAGCGGACGTAGGAGTCCTATTTCCAGATGACACAGCAGTCATCGCAGGAGGTGACTTCAACGCGAAGCACTTCCTATGGGGCAACCTGACAACCAACTTCAAAGGCAGAACCATCGACAACGCCGCGGAAAGATACCTGTACAATATCTTGCCGCCAGACGGCCCTACGATCATAGGGGACCGTGTCATCCAGCCTGACTTCCTGGACATCTTCCTGACCAGAGGAGTCAAACAACAACAAACACTGACTGTGAACCACGACCTGTCCACATCAGACCACTTGCCAATCATCCTGGAAGTTGGAAATCCAAAAAAGTTTTTCCCGATCTTCTTCTTTTAATGAGTCGAGACCATAGTATTCGATGGCAGGTATCTCTCCAACATAGTCTTGATTCGCCGATGTGTTGAAATAATGCGGAAAGTACCCCTTCTTAAAATTGTCCTCTAGCCCGAAAGCCTTTGGTAGCGCGGCCAATTTCATTGGAAAGTAATTTAAAGAGTCTAAAAATTTCACGTTTTCTATCTGTAACATTATTATTTTAGATCCTCGCATTATAAGTTCCGGAGATAAATCAGTTTCCGTAAGAATATGATTCAGGACGAATTGATGGTCAAATGCTTGACCGTTATGTGCAAGAACTATAACAGCCTTGAAAATTTTCCTAATTTGTAGAAGGTGAAACATAAAACCACTTACACATCTCTGGCCTTTTAGAATTTGCAGACGAACACCACAACTACTGCATATGTCGATATTTTTATTTAGGCATTCCGAGCAATGCTGCTTGAAAACTAACAGGTTTGGCTGGTGCTCAAAACTCCCATCTTCCAACTGCTTTTCCTGCATAGTTTCAACATCGTAGAAAATGTATAAAAGCTCCTCCGTTTTGGGTTTTCCTGAATCCTTCTGAATATAGCATAAATGTCCATGTGGCTGATGCTTTTTACAAATAGTAGTAGTAGATTTCACAACTTTTAGACAGCCATCACATAATTTAATTTCATTACAAAGGGATTTACCCTTCTCGTATGAGCCTTCACTCTTATGGTGGTTGAAGCAATTGTCGTTCCTGAACCATCTGAGACAGTCGTTACATGTGATTTTCTCCGTTTTGTTGCAAATTGTGGGGCGTCTACAGCTGGGGCATGATCTCACGCATCTATGTTCATTTTTATGGTCGTATGGTACATGGCAATCCTGACAAAAATAGCTACAGCAAAACGCAGCGGTTACCGAAGTAATTACATTATAGTGTCCTGCGTGGTGAATTAAATTCAGATTCTTATTATTGGCTGCACGGTTTGATGGTGGCCCCGAAAAAATCAAGTCACGTCCTTTAGTTTTAGGTCCATATTTATACACAACAATTCGATCGTCCTCTAAATATTGCTGAAAAATTTCCAACTCGTGAATTCCGCAACCTTCTCCGGGAATTTCTACACGAGCTTGCTCCACCAGTTGTTTTGCCCGAAGTGTTTGAATTTTTCTTATATCGCGGCGCACTTTCGTATAGTCAGGGTCTTTATCGACAAATGCTTTGGCTACAACAAGGGCTCGAGGTAAACATAAGTTATCATCGTTTTTTACTACTGCTATTCCGCGACGATGTTGACACTCTTCCTGAAAACTGCTGTACTTATTTCCTCTTCCCCGTCCTACAGGCAATCTCACCGAAGTTACTCCCAAGCAAAAAGTTTCCGTGTCAAGACCCGACGAATTGGACTGGTAAATACTAGCAATTACATCCCAGACGACGTCCATCGTAATTTTTTCAGCCGGTCTGAAACTAATCCCACCGTCGCCTCGTGCAAAATCTTTACAACCAAAACTGATTGCAACTTGATCCGAGGGGAGAAGATCCTTTGTAGTCTTCCTAATAATATCGCCAATCGCCTCCTTAATCCACGTCGCGGGCTCCATATTTTCAGGGATTTTTTTAAATTTAAATTCTACAGTCCTACCTTGAAGTTTAAAGCGGCGATTTTTTTTACAAAACTCTTTGATGATGATAAATTTCTCCATTTAAATCTTTTTTCTTAATCTAGGTGTACCTACCAACTACCAACCTATACTAACTGTGACGCAAAATTGTACTTCAATTATAATAGTGATGGTTCACGATAGATTTTTTTCTTGGAATATTGCTGCTCTGTGTGCACGCCCGCGCTCGCTCCTGTAACGGAGAAGAACGAAAGGGTTTAAGCTTGTCGCAACAAGTTATCTCGAATATTTTATAGGAACTATAGCTTTAGACTTTAGTATCGAGTTTGTTGGTGCGCGACACTGAACAATGTCGTCTTTTCAGTTAGAGTTGGAAAGTTTTACTAGAAAATTACGTGTTTTGAAAAGAGATGTGGACAATTATGTGAACAAGAAGAAGAAGAAGAAGGAGAAAAACAAAAGTATAATAATTAACAAGTGCAAAAACAATTCGAATGTGTACTTTCTTATTAGAAAAATGCGTGAGCTTGAATTATGAATAAAAAATTTAGTATCAAACGCTTGTTTATCTTCTTCTATAGGTCAATTCAGCAAAAGGGCGAAAAATTGAAAAAAAAAAAAAAAAAAAAAAAAAAAAACACTGTTTAAAACCCTTATTAACCAGTGAACGATAATTTTTTTTTTTTTTTTTTTTTTTTTTTTTTTTTTTTTTTTTTTTTTTTGATTTTGCAGTGCTTTTTAGAGTAAAGTTAATTTTTTTTTTTGTTGCTTTTTTTTTTCTTCAATACCTAACTCTGCAAAATGGACAACCGGTAAGTGAATTCCTTAATTCTGTAGTGTATAGAAGTTATTTCGTTAATTTATCTAGAGTCTAAGAGGATGATTCTCACTTGAAAATATTTGGTGAAAATTCCCCAGCAGACCCGTACGCTTGCTCACTTTCCAGAACCTTATATTTTCATTTTAGCATGACGACATACTGCTACCGTTGCCACGTGCCAATGGAGCGAATTTTAACCTGTTCCTGCGGTAGGGATCTCTGCGCTAGATGCTTCGCTCGCAGTCAAACGTGTTACTGGTGCTATGGGCCGTTCACGGCAGCAGCGACATTACGATTGCGGCGGGAGCGTTTGAGAGACCTCAGCGTTGATGCCTTTCAGGTAGGCGATTTTCCGAAATACCTTACTCCCCTTGATCATACTTTTTTTTTTTTTTTTTGTTTACTACAGACTCAGCAATTACAGCAAGAAAAGGGACTTATCAGTAAGCCGATTGTCTTGGATTGGCCTATAGTAAGTTTTTCTACAAAACGACACCCTGTTTCATGTTTTTAAATTTTGTTTAAATTTACAGAACTTCTTTCTCCAAATTGATGATAGGCTCCATGCCAATGCTCGTGCTGCTGTTGCGGCCCCCGCTACCCCTGCTGCGGAGAATGCCCCGTCGGTGGCTTCGGAAATGGCCTATTTCTCCGATTCCGAGGCCACTTTAAATATCGTGGAGGAGCGGGAACGCCTGATGGAACTGCAGAGGCGGGATCGCGACATTGACCAGGATTTAGAGATGCTGGATTCGGATCGATCATCCGATTCCTTTGAGTTTTTCATGCCTAACGTGGCGCGACCGGAAGAGCAACCCGATATGGAAGACGGTAGAGATGATGCCATGGACGAGGAGGAGGAGGAGGAGGAGGAGGAGGAGGAGGAGGAAGACTTAGACGCGGTAACCTTACTTATTTAGATTATTATTTCAACCGCTTTTCCATTATCACAGCACAATTATTATTATTCATACGCTATTCTTTCGCTTCCCGAAGGAATTCTCAATTTGCTTTATTCTCATTTTCAGATGTTTGAACGAGACCACCTAGAAGGAGATCCCTGGGAAAACGGCAACCTTTACGAACTGGAATTTGATGCTAGAATAGAACGCCAAGAAGAAAACCGCGAAGATAGTCCCATGGACGGAGAAGATGAGGAAATCTTATAAACGCTTTTTTTTTTTCTTAATTTTCAGGTGATTTTTTTTTTCTTCCAGGAAACGACCGAGCCTCATTAATATTGTTTTCAATAAGATAATACTCGAAATAGCGAATATTACTTTATTAAAAATAATAGAGATAGGTCAAATAGTTTCTCAGAAAAATCTGGGGGCGTGCGTAAAGCCTGATTCATAAACTCTGGCGGTCAGACATGAACGGTGGAGTTTATGAATCAGGCTTTAATAAATCGGCTTCAACGGCGAGCCAGCCTGTTGCTGTTTTGGAATTAATTTTGAGGGAAAAATTCAAAAACCTAACTATATATGTAGCGTGATGATTTTTTTTTTATAGGTAAATCGTCAACGCGAAAAACAGGTCGAGACGTGTTTTCGTTCCAAGTTCTGGTTTAGACACACTGAAAATCGCGCGAACACCCATCAGAGAACGAGCCAGATCCAGAGAGCTTCTAGAGAGACCCGGAGAAACACAGGAGGTGATGCTTTGCGGGGAGGTCCGTGACGAATGAAAAAAAAAGGAGCTCGGACGAGGTAAACTAGATAAATTATTATTTTGGCTGATAATTACAGTATAATTATATTATTACATAATTCATAGTTTCAATTAAAATTGACTTTTTCCTGCTCATTTTTATTTTGTTACAAATGTTTTTATTTTTCGTTGGTATCTATAATTTTCAATTTGGACTATGGATGCCTACCTACCTAGTAAAATGAAATTATTGACATGATTTTATTGGGTTTCAGAAGGTGAAAAACCACGACAACAGGCTAGCGTTCACCGATGCCAACATACGAAACATTAGACTTTATTTAAATTCCGATGTATATCCGTACGAGCGATGGAGTCTCGATTTTACTAAAAAGCTAATTACCTCCGTCTATGACTCGTATGAAAACTTCCAAAGCAGCTATTATAGGCGAGAAATAAATGACCCAATAATGGATATTGGCGAATTTCTGCACACTTATTCTACATTATGCTTTTCTCACCTACAATCCGATGGATGGAAGCGTACGCACTGGAAACTTTAATTTTTAGTTTTATTTATGTTTATACAGTAAAATAATAAAGTAGTAGGTAATACCTTAATCAATTATCTTTTAATTTCGTAATTGAAAATTGAGTTTTCATATTATTTTTCCCCGTACACCAAATTACATTAAAATTATCAGCTGGACAAGTCCATACAAGTTATCAAATCATCTTCTTCACCCTTAGCCCTCTCGCTCTTTCAAATGTTCCTCAATTAGCTCGCATCATGATGTCTACAAGCTTAGGACACAATTTCTTGAGATACCCTGATAGCTCAGTGGTTAGCACTCTTGATTTTGGATCTTGGGGTCGCAGGTTCGAGCCCAGACTTTTCAGACTTTTTTAATAAAATACAAAAAAAAAAAAGTCGTCAGTACTGCCGCCACCGCCACGGCCGCCGCCGCCATCAGCTATTGGGCGACGGCCATAAGTTGGCGGGCATATTGTACCACAGCCGCCGCCGCCAACAGAAACCATTGGACGGCCGCCATTTTCAACAACAACCAATGAATGGACAGGAGGAGGAGCCTAATTCAGCAGGAGGGACGGGACCAGCCCTGATTGGTCGAACAAAGAAACCTAATGGCGGCAAAGGAGCGGGGCAACATCGCAAAAGAGTCCATAAATGGGAAAAGGGGAGGAGCTATACAGCAGGAGGGCGGGGCCACGCCCCCCTCAGGAGGCAGGAGTGGGGATGGTTTGTAGCGGCGGGATATCTACTGAGGCCCTAATTAGCACCTAAAAAGCACCTAATTATTAAATAGATCTCGAAGTTTTTCCGTCATTCTGACACACCAACATGTTAACGTAAAGCCAGCAGTCCCCTTATAATTGAAAAAAAAATCTGTAACTCAGTTAATAATTAATCAATTCTATTTTTTCTTCGACTATTTAAGAGCACCTAAAAAGCACCTAATTCTGATACAAAAGAAAATTTTGGAAAAATATTTTTTACAATAGGGGACTACTAGCTTTCATAAACCTAGCAATCCCTTAGTTTTTTTTTTTTTGATTTTCTTAAAAACTAGAGGAGCACCTAATTTTTAATTAGAGGCCCTAATTAGCACCTAAAAAGCACCTAATTATTATATAGATCTCAAAGTTTTTTCGTCATTCTGACACAACAACATGTAAACGTAAAGCCAGCAGTCCCCTAGTAATTAAAAAAAAATCTAACTCAGTTAATAATTAATCAATTCTATTTTTTCTTGGACTATTCAGGAGCACCTAAAGAGCACCTAATTCTGATACAAAGACAAAATTTGAAAAAATATTTTTTACTATAGGGGACTGCTAGCTTTTATAAACCTAGCAGTCCCTTAGTTTTTTTTTTATTTTCTCAGAAACTAAAGGAGTACCTAATTTTTAATTAGAGGCCCTAATTAGCACCTAAGCCCTTTATCAAAGTGCTTTCAATTTCAAGCACTAATTCCTTTTTATTTTCAGAAGTGCTTCACAAGCACAAAGCCGTCAAAGTGCTTTGGGCTTGGCAAGCACAAAGCCCTCAAAGTGATTTGAAAAGTGCTTGAGGCACATCAAAAGTGCTTGGGGAGCCTTCAAAAGTGCTTTGAAACCCTTTAAATGTGCTTGTAGTTCTTTAAATGTGCCTGAAACTCTCTAAATGTGCTTGAAGCTCTTCAAATGTGTTTGAACCTCTTTAAAAGTCGAATTGGTATAGTAGAGATGAACTTTACATTTCACAGAGTAGCAGTAGTATGTTTTTTTTTTTTTTTTGAGATGTAGTTCTGGGGTATTTCGGGTACTATATGGTAATTCAATTTTAAGGTTTTCAAAATGTTCAATAAGGAAAAGTGAAAATAATCATATATTATATCACAAGACCTTCAAATTTAATCGATTAAACTATGCAACATATTTTGAGCATGATTTTGCTTGGAAAATAGTTGAATGCACAATAACTTAATAAAAGCTCGAGACCGCGAAGCGGTCGAGGGCTTTTATTTAAAAGTTATTGTGCATGAAACTATTTGCCAAAAAGCAAAATTATGCAAAAAATATTTGGATAGTTTAATCCATTTAAATTTATAGGTCGAGTGGTATACGGCTAGATTATTTCCTGAATAATTAGGATTGAATTGTTGGCGTCAATCCTATCCAAAGAGTTCTATTTATTATAAAATGTCAGAAAATTTCTATCAAAATTCTGTCAAAAAAGGTAAACAAAAATTTAATCGCTGATAAACAAGGTCTTGTGAAATAATCACTTATTTAAACAAAATTCATTCAAAAAATGACGTTGTCTGATGGATCTATTTTATAATGAATGAAATAATCACTTATTTAAACAAAATTTAGTCAAAAAATGACGTTGTCTAATTGGTCTATTCTATAATGAATGAAATAATCCAATGATAAAGTTAAATCGGGTACCAATATAAATTAATTATTTATTTGAATAATAAGTTGATTCATAACTTTTTTTCTATTATAGATAGAAAGCTGAATCTTTCACTGACTTTTATCTTGTTTTTTTTTTTAATCTTGAACTTGTTTACTGTCAAATAAAGACCTGAACTGGATCTCAATAAAAAAAATATCCCGAATTAGTGTTCTAGAACACATTGAACATTCCATTTTTTGTTCGTAATTCAATCAGGGGGGCTTTATTTGAAATTGATGCAACTTTGCGTATACGCAAATGACGTTATTTGCGATTGAAAACTGGCGCACGGCTTATTTGAAATGCACTGCGAGCGATATGACTTTGCACCACTCGCAACTTTTGCGCATGGGGGTGTACCGATCGCAAATCTAGCTCGCACACGCAAGTTGTGTTGTCAATTTGTCAATTAATTTCGATTTATTTTAGTTTTGATGGTTCACTTCAAATAAGTTCGAATATTGTGATTTTTATAAATAATATATGATTTAATAAAGTTATTAACAATAATGGGCTGGCTCGTCTTGAACTAGCGAAGACTTTTAACGAAAACCTCGCAGTAAGGCCACGATTTTATGCCTTCGTCCTAAGTGACCGGACTTTCGTAAAAAAATTTCGGCCAAGTAAAGCTACTTTTGTAGAGTTATATGAGGCTTTACAGGGCGCCAAGAAAAGCATCTTCCACCGTGCACCGTATAATACCGCTAAGGCTTTTGCAACATTTTTTTACTCGACTTTTTGGTAAAGGTTGAGGCGTTCTCTGTCAAACTGGACAAGAAGCCTTTCCTCCGCATCTGCGTTTGCGGAGCTCTTTTTTCTATCTACAGGAATAGGGCTTGGTGAAATAATATTCATTTTTTGTAGTAAATTGCTTATAAACACGAAACATATTTTAGAAAATCCTAACCTCAAAACATCAAAAAAATCATAATAAATAAATGTCA
Source organism: Ceutorhynchus assimilis (assembly GCA_917834065.1). Classification (NCBI taxonomy): domain Eukaryota; kingdom Metazoa; phylum Arthropoda; class Insecta; order Coleoptera; family Curculionidae; genus Ceutorhynchus; species Ceutorhynchus assimilis. Next base: position 33,711,061 of record OU892283.1, on the reverse strand, counting down.
TCATAAAATATATGTCACCGTCAGCCAAAATATCGTAAAATTCAAAAATCCACTCATTTTTATATGGTAGATGTTCAACATTTTGTGAAAAGAAAACTGGCAACGCATCGAGCGAGTGCATTTTTTGCGTGCACGCAAGTAGAGATGCACACGTCCAATGTCAATCTCAAATAAAGCTATTCGCATATAACAAGTTGCGTATACGAACAAATCGATGCAACTTTACGTGCACGCAAATATTTGCGATCGATTTCAAATAAAGCCCCCCAGATCCAGTTCTAAACTATTTAAAGTTCAACTAAAGTCAGTTTCTTTGTGTTCTGAAAACCGAATTAGTTCACGATCAAAAATTCTTAATATAAGTGCCCTGGAACACATCGAATTTACTCTTTTTTATTCACAATTCATTTAGAACCGGTTCTAAATCGTCTCTGAACTGATTCTAATTTGGAATAGGTTTGTTCGGACTTATTTTAGAACCAGTTCTGGATTGAATTGCACTACGCATTTGTTGATATTACACAGTTCAATTCAAATAAATTCATTATGGTTGCATTGTCCTGAACACATTGAATTGTTTGCAGTTCATTTAGAACCGATTCCAGATGATTTTTGAGCTGGTTCTCAGAGTTTCAAGTAGTTCGATTACTATTCCGAATTAGAGAAAATCATGAGTGGCCGTTTGCACGGCTATCACTTAAAGGATAAATCCAAGTGGGGGGGGGGGCTTTGAATGTGACTTTTGTTTCTACAGTCACATTCAAAGCTCCACGTGCCTTTTTTCATAGATTTTGGCTTCAAATCTGAGAATAATTTAGTTTATGGAGTTCAGCGTATCACGAGAGACCATTAGGACACAAAATCTCGACAAAAAAAAAATGAAATTTCATCGTTTTAGTAGGAAGGTACCCCCCTTATGATTTTTTGGAAAAATTTTGAAAAGTCATAACTTTTTTTCTATTATAGATAGAAAGCTGAATCTTTCACTGAAAGTTATCCTTTTCAAAGGACTACAATCCCTGAAAATTTCAGCTCATTGACACTTATAGTTCCTGAGATAAAATCGTGCTAAGCAATTGTGGATGAGTCACTTATTAGTTAAAAACCACGTGACCACTCTTAGAATTATCTGTAAGACTGATAAACTATTTTTTATGGTTAAGATGAGTCACTTTTTTTTTTTTTTTTTAGATTTATTATTTATTTATTTGATACAATAGTAATAATACATTTCAAAGTATTTAATAATGTCAGCTAGATACACGATAAATTTGAAATTTGTGTGTGTCTCTAACCAACATTAAAACGATTTTACAAAATCTATTTATCATTAAACAGGTACACTATCCTATACTATTTACAGATATGGAATAAAAATGCATATGCTTTTAGTACATACCTAATTACAAATAGCAAAATCCTAAGAAAACCACACTATGTTTTTAGATATCGTTTCATAGTTAACTAAGATCCATTTTTTTAATGCGTGTCTGGTTTTTTTATTAAAATATTCATTCCTAAGGTTGATGGGCAGAAGATTTAATAGCCTTGGCCCAGTGAATAAAATACTTCTCTGTGTGAAAGAGAAGTGTTGCAGACTAGTTGTATATTTTTGATTTGTCACAGCTCTAGTTTGTACTACATGGTTAACTAGGTTTGTAAATATTTTAAATTTCAATGAAAATTGTATAACTCTGTTACAGTATAATTGCCTTATATTTAACATTCCGCTTTCCGAAAATATCAGTTTTGTGGGATATGTTTTTGATTTAAATAACATAATCTTTAAAATGTATTTTTGAGCAATATTTAAAGGTAGCAAGACTGACTCACAAGCTGATCCCCACGAGAGAATACCAAAATTCAAAATTGATTCTGCTAATGCTAAGTATACCATTTTTGTTAGTTCTAAAGATAGTATATTTCTAAGCTGCGCAAACTTATATACTAATTTCCTAACCTTTTTACTTATGTAATCTATATGCACATCCCATTTCATAAACCTATCAAAATATACTCCAAGGTACTTAATAGAATTACATGATTCAATTTTTAGGTTACATTTGCATGATACAGATAAGTCGCAGTCAGAATTATGTAGGTTTAAAAAATATCTATAGGGCACATTACGCTTGTCTATAGAAAACGGAATAAATTTAGTTTTATCTATATTCAATGTCAACTGGTTCGAATCTAACCAATGTTTTATTTTGTGAAGATCCAATTCCGCTTTTCTATAAGCCTCGTCCCATGAGCTACCAGAAATTAATATAGCAGTGTCGTCTGCAAAACAAACGATTTTACCCGAAACTTTCAAAGACAGTAGGCTATTTACGTATATTGAAAACAGAATTGGACCCAGCACAGTACCTTGAGGCACACCAATAGCAACTTCCTGAGGATCACTGTATACGTCATTTATTTTAACTTTTTGAACTCTGCCTTCTAGATATGATTTAAACAGGTTGTACACTAAACCTCTTATGCCAATGCTTTCGAGGCGCTTTAAAAGAACTGGGTGCGCAACTGTGTCAAAGGCTTTTCTAAGGTCTAAAAAGACAACGATTGGCTTACAACCTTTATTTATAGTTTTTGTAATAAACTGATTAACCTCGTGCAATGCATTGTCCGTCCCAACTCCTGGTTTAAACCCAAACTGATACGGAGAAATGGTATCATTTTCTTTTAAAAAATTCCATAGTTTTTCTTTAATACATTTTTCCACAATTTTTCTTAATACACTGCACAGGGCTATTGGCCTATAGTTGTTTTTATCAGTCTTGTCGCCTGATTTATGAATAGGTATAATTATGGATTTTTTAAATATTTTTGGATAACAACCTGTACTGAATATGAAATTAATGAGATGTAGCAAAGGTTTGGTGAGGTAAGCATGATAGTTTTTTATTATTTTAGAAGTAATACCATCATCTCCGCAAGAATTTGTATTATTTAACGAGCTTATGACATTTATTAGTTCTGATTCACTAACTGGTCTCAAAAACATAGAATGATGCCAAATAGTCTCATATTTTTGTTCGGTTGGTATAATTTGTTGTGCAAGTTTTGCGCCAATAGAGCTGAAAAAGGAGTTAAATTCATTGGCGATCTCTCCAGCGGCAGAGACAGCCCGGCCACTGTCGTTTTTAATGCACTCAACACTAGATAAATCACGGTACTCATTAGAGGCTTCCTGAATAGTATCCCATATTTTTTTAGGATTTTTATAATTTTCATGAATTTTTGTACGATAATGATTAAATTTTACATTTTTGATGATTTTGGACAGCTTATCTCTATACTCGGTATAGATTCCAATGGTGTTAGGATTATTATTTGATCTTGCTACAGCTCTTTTTAGTTGGTTTCTATGACGTATACAGCTAACCAGCCCAGGAGTTATCCATGGCTTTAAACATCGGTTTTTATTGCTAATTTGTACTTTTTCCGTGCTTTGACTTACTAGAGATTTTAGTTTATTAATCAGTTTTTCAGCAATGACATCTGGATGACTTTCGTTTAGAAGATCATACCACGTTTCGTCCTTAAAGAAATTTAGCAGCCGCTGTTTATTTAATTTGTCAAAGGTTTTTGTCGGTTTAGATTCATCCCTTGTAGCATTTACTTTTATACTTAAAATAATCGGCAAGTGATCTGTTATATCGCTATCTAGAACTGCGGCATTGCAATCATCAAGGCCCTTAACAAAAAAATGGTCTAGACAAGATTTATTTCTAGTAGGGACGTTAATAAACGGGAAATATCCTAGACTTGATAAACTATTTAAGAAATTTGCTACATTCTCTTTGCTTTTATCTAATATATTTATATTGGTATCGCCAGAAAAAATTTCGGTGGCGCATGGCATAAAATATCTTTGGGTAAGCAACTGCACGAGAATGTCAGGATACATTTTTTCGTCTAGACAAGGAAGTCTATAGTGTGCTAAAATACCAATTTTATAATTGTTTTTACAAGCCTCTATTCTCAAAAATTTGTAGTTATTTATACATATTGTTTTATTTTGTAGTACAAGATTGCTTTTGACATAAATGATAGTACCATCACACCAATTAATAGTACTGTTATTATTAAAAACAGAGTATGACTTTATATTAAAATCATCAACATTTTCGATTTCGTGTAATTCTGACATTATAATGATATCAAAATCAACATCTAAAGAGCTAAGTAATAGTAGAAAATTATCGAAATTAGTTTTAATACCCCTGATATTAACGTGTATTATATTAAAATTATTATCGCCGGTCATTATTACTTCTTAAACATCACTTATAGTCGTACACATTTTATTTTGACATGAACGGTAAAAGTCTAATAAAGTATTATGATCCATTTCAAAAGATGTATATAAATATATTAAAAAAAAATAATAATAATAATAATAAAAGATTTTTTAAGTAAATTTTAATACTTATATATTTCCACAATTTTTTGTTAAACTTTTAACATGTTTCGCTAAACTTTAGCTTCATCAGAAAGATTTTAGAAAAATAAAATGTAGACTTAAAAGTGAAATTGACAAATATAAAAAAGGTGAAAGCTGGTCTAATTTTATGTTATTTTAAATAGGTATTACACAGTAAATAAATTTAAAAGTGGTGAATTGTTTAAATCTAATTGGTCGTTCAATAAACAGTCTAAATTTTTAAGTTTGTTTATTTCTAAAGATTCTAGAAGATTTAATTTTATCCCTTTGTTTTCATTATGTAGTATTTGAAATTCATTATTAAAATTATGATTTGATTCTATCAGGTGATTAGCATAATTTGAATCTGTTTTCTTTTTATTGAAACTATTGTAATGTTCTTTAATTCTAGTACCAAAATTTCTACCTGTTTGTCCTATATATACTTTTAGACAATCTTTACAAGATAATTTATAAACGCCAGATTTATCACAAATTTTAGTTTTAGATTTATTATTTTTCAAGTGAAAGCCTATTGTATTGTTAGTTTTGAAAGCATTAAGTATAAACCGTGCCATCGAGTAATCGATTCCTTCGAAAACGGCGGATAAAACTTATATAAGCGGATAGAAAACATCGAGGCGAATTCGGAAAAATCACTAAAAAAATTCCATGGCCAACTTAGCCATCTGTCAATGTCAAATTTTTGACAGGCGGAAGGAATTTCAAAAAAAGGGCTCCGCAAAGCACGAGATTTCTTTAAGGCGTTTCGGAAACACCAGGCGAAATTTTGATGACAGCTGTCATGCGACCGGTGTGTGTTCAATAGGGTAAACGGCCTTTCCCCACGCTTTACCTCACAAGGTGGAAACCTCAAACTCGGTGGAGTATGTTTATTCAACGTGGCCGACCTGTCGGTGTCAAAAAATTTTGACAGCTGTCAACGTCAAAAAAGTTATTTTTGCATTTCTCGGAAAATTGAAAATCCGAGTGTCGGAAAAGTTTCCCCGGACACGGAAACCCCTTAAAAAAATTCGACATTGACATACGTCAAAAACTGACGGCGTGACAAGGAGAAACGTCATCTTTGACATACGTCAAATTTCGAAGATGCGTTCGGATAGAACTTTGGTCGCGAAACACTTTGGCCTTAACGACAGATGTCGCCTGTCAAATTTGACACATGTCCGAATTTTTCCCCGCGCTACTATAAAAGCTACGACACCCAAACCCCGGTAGAAGGCGGTTTTGGGTCGCCTACTATCGGTTTGTGTCGAAAAAATTTGACAGCTGTCAACGTCAAAAAGTTTTTTTTTTATTTTGCGAATCTCGAAAAGAAAAGTAGTGGAAAACGTTCCGCCGATCCCGAAAACCCCAAATAAAAATTCCCGTCGATATACGTCAAAAACTGACGGAGTGACAGCACGAAACGTAATTTTTTGACATATGTCAAATTTCCAAGAAACGACCGGATATACGTTCTATAATTTTTTAAATTGCTTTCAATTGCCGATGACGTCTGTCATCCTACCTTACCTGCTTGTCACTTTTTTGACGTTGACAGCTGTCAAAATTGAAGATGGATTTTTTTTAGTATTTTTTACGTGTTCGCAGAGCCGAAATCTATACGGATGCACCGGTTTCCTCGCCATCCGGTTTAAAAAATTATTACTCGGCCGCGCGACTGTGACAGATGTCAAAATTTTTTTTTTTTCCCAAATCGATTTATTTTTCGAAAATAATAAGCGTGGTGAAGTTCTTTTTTTGATATTGACTCTCCTTGTCATACTTTCGGACGTTGACAGCTGTCAAAATTGGCCATTTCAAAAAAAGGACTCCGTCCCTCTTTAGATGTCTTTAAAGTGCTTCCAAATCACCAGGCGAATTTTTTTCAACAGCTATCATATGACCGGTATTGGATGCAATAAGGTCGTTTGCCTTTACCCTCGCTTTACCTTACAAGACAGGACCACCAAACTCGGTGCGTAACGATTATTCAACGTTGGCCACCGATCGGCGTCGGAAATTTCCGACAGCTGTCAACGCTTGTCATAGTTTTAGGATTGACAGTCATACGTGTCAATTTTTTTTTTACACGACTTGAAATGTTGCGAAAAAATATTATGCGTGGTGGAATCCTTTTTTTGATATTGAACCTGCTTGTCATATTTTTGACGTTGACAACTGTCAAAATTGGCGATCAAAAAACGGAATCCGTCCCTCTTTAGATTTCTTTAAAGTGCTTCCAAATCACCAGGCGAATTTTTTTTTACATCTTTCATGCGACCGGAATAAAATAAAATAGGGTCGTTTGCCTTTCCCCACGCTTTACCTTACAAGCCAGGACCACCAAACTCGGTGCGTAACGATTATTCAACATTGGCCACCGATCGGCGTCGCTAATTTTTGACAGCTGTCAACGCTTGTCATAGTTTTAAGTTTGACAATCATAGCTGTCAAATTTTTTTTTAGGCGACTTGATATGTTTCGGAAAAATAATGTGCGAGACGAATCTCTTTTTTCGATATTGTACCCGCTTGTCGAATTTTTGACATTGACAGCTGTCAAAGTTGGCCATGGAATTTTTTCAGTATTTCCTACGTGTTCGCCGATGCTAAATCTATACGCCCGTGTGGTTTTTTTTCAATTTTAACAACTGTCAATGTTAAAAAATTTTATCTTATCTTTTTTTCAAAAAACAAACGTCAGAAAACGATCCCCAGGCTCCAAAAACCCCTAAATAAAAAGTTTCATCGATATATGTCAAAAACTAACCGCCTGGCAACGCCGAACGTCTTTTTTGACATATTATATATATTCCTCTTATGAATTTCAAAAAAATAAAAATTCTATCGGATAGAGGAGCAAAAAATATGTCAAAAAGGTAATTTGACCCTTCTTGCTGCGGCACATCTTAAGGCCGAAAAAAAATAAAAAAGGAAATTTCGGTTTTGATCAGAAAAAAATTGTGAGGATCCGACACGAGACTACTCTTTCGTTTATAGCTCCGCCATTTTTCAACCGATCGTTTTGAGTCAAATCTCATTCGAAAGAGAATGAAATTAGCTACAAAATATTTTTTTATCGAGTCTCCAGGCCATTTTTATCTTTGAGATATTGGCCGTCAAAGTTGAAATTTCTTGTAATTTTGTTAAAATTTTCGATGTCGATTTTCTCGGAAACGGTACCCCTTAGTGGGATACTTCTAATAGGCTTTTTTGTAGTACTCGACGGGATCTATAAGTTTTACATTTAAAGTTTCTCTCCATAGCTTTTCGTTTTCGAGTTAGGACGGTTTGAAAATTGAAAAAAAAAATTCGAAGGCTTACACCCTTTAAATTTTTTATCGAAAAAATTCAAATATCGAATTTCAAAAAAAGAAAAATTCTATCGGATAGAGGAGCAAAAAATACGTCAAAAAGTAAATTTGACCCTCCTCGCTACGGTACATCTTAAGGCCGAAAAAAAATAAAATGGGAAATATTGAGGTTTGACAAGCATTGATGTCACACGACTTGAAATGTTTTGAAAAGATATTATGCGTGGCGGAATCCTTTTTTTGATATTGAACCTGCTTATCGAATTTTTGACATTGACAGCTGTCAAAGCTGGCTATGGAATTTTTCCAGTATATCCTACGTGTTCGCCAGGGCTAAATCTATACGCCCATGTGATTTTTTTTAAATTTTAACAACTGTCAATGTCAAATTTTTTTATCATTTCATTTTTTCAATAAACAATCGTCAGAAAACGATCCCCAGGCTCCAAAAACCCTAAAATAAAAAGTTTCATCGATATATGTCAAAAACTAACCGCCTGGTGACGCCGAATGTCTTTTTTGACATATTACATATAATCCTGTTTTGAATTTCAAAAAAAAAAAATATATTATCGGATAGAGGAGCAAAAAATACGTCAAAAAGTTAATTTGACCCGTCTTGCTGCGGCTCATCTTAAGGCCGAAAAAAAATAAAAAAAGGAAATTTCGGTTTTGATCAGAAAAAAATTGTGGGGATCCGACACGAGACTACTCTTTCGCTTATAGCTCCGCTATATTTCAACCGATCGTTTCGAGTCATATCTCATTCGAAAGACGATAAAATTATCTACAAAATATTTTTTTAATGAGTCTCCAGGCCGTCTTTGTGTTTGAGATATTGGCCGTCAAAGTTGAAATTTCTTGTAATTTTGTTAAAATTTTCGATGTCGATTTTCTCGAAAACGGTGCCCCGTAGTGGGATACTTTTAATAAGCTTTTTTATAGTACTCGACGAGATCTATAAGTCTTACATTTAAAGTTTTTCTCTCAAGCTTTTCGTTTTCGAGTTAGGACGGTTTAAAAATTGAAAAAAAAAAATCGAAGGCTACACCCTTTGAATTTTTTTGTCGAAAAAATTCAAATATCGAATTTCAAAAAAAGAAAAAATCTATCGGATAGAGGAGCCAAAAATACGTCAAAAAGTAAATTTGACCCTCCTCGCCACGGCACATCTTAAGGCCGAAAAAAAATAAAAAAGGAAATTTCGGTTTTGATCAGAAAAAAATTGTGGGTATCCGACACGAGACCAGTCTTTCGCTTATAGCTCCGCTATTTTTCAACCGATCGTTTCGAGTCATATCTCATTCGAAAGAGGATGAAATTACCTACAATATATTTTTTTATTGAGTCCAGGCCGTTTCTGTCTTTGAGATATTGGCCGTCAAAGTTGAAATTTCTTGTAATTTTGTTAAAATTTTCGATGTCGATTTTCTCGAAAACGGTGCCCTCTGGAGGGATACTTCTAATAAACTTTTTTGTAGTACTCGACAAGATCTATAAGGTTTATATTTAAAGTTTTTCTCCCAAGCTTTTCGTTTTCGAGTTAGGACGGTTTGAAAATTAAAAAAAAAAATCGAAGGCTTCCCTTTCAATTTTTTTGTCGAAAAAATTCATATATCGAATTTCAAAAAGAAGAAAAATTCTATCGGATAGAGGAGCAAAAAATATGTCAAAAAGTTAATTTGACCCTCCTCGCCAAGGCACATCTTAAGGCCGAAAAAAAATAAAAAGGGAAATATTGAGGTTTGACAAGCATTGATGTCAATTTTTTTTTTACACGACTTGAAATGTTTCGAAAAAATATTATGCGTGGTGGAATCCTTTTTTTGATATTGAACCTGCTTGTCATATCTTTGACGTTGACAACTGTCAAAATTGGTGTTTCCAAAAAATGGAATCCGTCCCTCTTTAGATTTCTTTAAAGTGCTTCCAAATCACCAGGCGAATTTTTTTTAGTTTTTTTTCAAATCTTTGAGGTCGATTTTCTCGGAAACGGTGTCCCGTGGAACGAAGACTCTAATGGGTATTTTTGTAGTACTCGATGAGATCTACAAGTTTTACATTTAAGGTTTTTCACCTGGGCTTTTCGTTTTCGAGTTAGGACGTTTTGAAAATTTAAAAAAAAAAAACCAAGGCATTTACCCTGGATTTTTTTTTCGAAAAATTTCGACTTTCGAATTTTGAAAAAAAAAAAAACACCGAAGGAGTCAGCGTGTCCTCCCAGGCCGAGTGGCCCGGGTAACCCGCTGAACTTCCTTCGGGCTAGGGATTTCGGCTTGCAATTGTTCCCCATGAACGAGGAATTCCCAGTAAGCGTGAGTCATAAGCTCGCATTGATTACGTCCCTGTCCATTGTACGCACAGCCCGTTGCTACTACTAATTGAACGATTCAGTGATTTTTTTTGAGAGCCTGGAATAAAAACATTATTAGTTTAGTAAAATTTCCAAGAGCCGAGAATAAAAACAATATTAATTTACTAAAATTTTCAAGAGCCGAGAATAGAAACATAATGTTACAAGTTCAAGAGCCGAGAATAGAAAAATAATTAGTTTAGTGAAATTTCCAAGAGCCGAGAATAAAAACTTTATTAATTTAGTAAAATCTCCAAGAGCCGAGAATAGAAACAAATTGACACAAATTTAAGAGCCGGGAATAAAGAAATTATGTTCCTCCGATGATTCGACGGGCAACTTCTGAGAAACTAAAGCTTTTGAATTCCGGGGGAAGTATGGTTGCACATCTGAAACTTAAAGGAATTGACGGAAGGGCACCACCAGGAGTGGAGCCTGCGGCTTAATTTGACTCAACACGGGAAACCTCACCAGGCCCGGACACCGGAAGGATTGACAGATTGAGAGCTCTTTCTTGATTCGGTGGGTGGTGGTGCATGGCCGTTCTTAGTTGGTGGAGCGATTTGTCTGGTTAATTCCGATAACGAACGAGACTCTAGCCTGCTAACTAGGCGTATTCGGCATCCTAAAGGCCCGCCGTTTTGGGGTTCGCTCCTTGACGTGCGCGGTTTTTACTGTCGGCGTACAAACAATTCTTCTTAGAGGAATTGGCGGCTTCTAGCCGCACGAGATTGAGCAATAACAGGTCTGTGATGCCCTTAGATGTTCTGGGCCGCACGCGCGCTACATTGAAGGAATCGGCGTGTCCTCCTTGGCCCAGTGGCCCGGGTAACCCGCTGAACCTCCTTCGTGCTGAGGATGGGGCTTGCAAGTGTTCTCCATGAACGAGTAATTCCCAGTAAATTGATTACGTCGTTCATTCGAATAGTTTAGGTGAAATTTCCGATGTACACCTAATATTGCCAGTAGTCATATATGCTTGTCTCAAAGATTAAGCCATGCATATCTCAGTACAAGCCAAATTAAGGTGAAACCGCGAAAGGCTCATTAAATCAGTTATGGTTCCTTAGATCGTACCCACAATTACTTGGATAACTGTGGTAATTCTAGAGCTAATACATGCAAACAGAGCTCCGACCGGAGACGGAAGGAGTGCTTTTATTAGATCAAAACCAATCGGTGGCGGGCTTGCTCGTCATCGTACAAATTGGTGACTCTGAATAACTTTACGCTGATCGCACGGTCATCGCACCGGCGACGCATCTTTCAAATGTCTGCCTTATCAACTGTCGATGGTAGGTTCTGCGCCTACCATGGTTGTAGTAACGGGTAACGGGGAATCAGGGTTCGATTCCGGAGAGGGAGCCTGAGAAACGGCTACCACATCCAAGGAAGGCAGCAGGCGCGCAAATTACCCACTCCCGGCACGGGGAGGTAGTGACGAAAAATAACGATACGGGACTCATCCGAGGCCCCGTAATCGGAATGAGTACACTCTAAACCCTTTAACAAGGATCAATTGGAGGGCAAGTCTGGTGCCAGCCAGCAGCCGCGGTAATTCCAGCTCCAATAGCGTATATTAAAGTTGTTGCGGTTAAAAAGCTCGTAGTCGAATTTGTGTCTCGCGCCGCCGCTGGTTCATCGTCCGCGGTGTTAACTGGCGAGTCGCGAGACGTCCTGCCGGTGGGCTTAGCTCGCAAGGGCGGCCCAACTCAATCCTGCCGCGGTGCTCTTTATTGAGTGTCGAGGTGGGCCGGCACGTTTACTTTGAACAAATTAGAGTGCTTAAAGCAGGCTAAAACTTCGCCTGAATACTGTGTGCATGGAATAATGGAATAGGACCTCGGTTCTATTTTGTTGGTTTTCGGAACTCCGAGGTAATGATTAATAGGAACGGATGGGGGCATTCGTATTGCGACGTTAGAGGTGAAATTCTTGGATCGTCGCAAGACGGACAGAAGCGAAAGCATTTGCCAAAAACGCTTTCATTGATCAAGAACGAAAGTTAGAGGTTCGAAGGCGATCAGATACCGCCCTAGTCCTGGTACTAACTATAAACGATGCCCGCGCGCGATATGTAAGGTACTTCCCGACTAGCTAGAGAGTTGAAATTTTCTGGGCACTTAGAAATTTTAATTTTGTCGAGAAAAAATCAAGCACGTCCCCCCCCTCCCCTGGGGGACCCTGGGGGGGCTGTCAAAGTTTTTCCTTTCGACCCCTGTACAGCTCAAACGGGTGGGGGGAAAAAATGAAATTTTGAGGGGATGTAGAGAAAAAGTTCCTCTATCGAATGGATGGGGGGGGGGGCGAATTTTTAAAAAATTTTGGATGGGGGGAAAAACATAAAAAACGCGATATCTCGAGAACGGACCCCCCTTTCCGATCTAAAAATGACGCCCCTGTGACTTCGTGCAGTGAAAAAATCGCCAAAATCTCCTAAAAAGGCCGCAGCCGCCGCAAAATCGACAGCCGCCAAGAAAGCTGCAGAAGAGAAAAAGGCTAAGCCCGCAGAGAAAAAGGCTAAGCCGGCTGCCGCAGCTGCCAAAATTAAGACTCCATCGAAAGCCAAAAAGTCCAACAAGGCCAGGCCTACCAAGAAACCGAAGGCACCCAAACCGAAAACTGCCAAAGCGCCAGCTGCAGCTCCAGCGAAGGCAAAAAAGACGGCGTCACCCAAGAAGAAGAAGTAAATAATCGGTCAACGTTTTTTACTACGACTCCGAGGACGATGCACGTTTTTTGTGCACATGTGTTATTGAAAATCGGTTCTTTTCAGAACCACAACCACTATTCAGAAAGAAAATCGTTTTTTATTGCTTTTTATTTATCCGAGCGAATTTATTATTATTATTATTATTATTATTTTTTTGCAACCATAGGTAGGTATTTCCTATTGGCTATTATAGGTACATAGGTAGGACCTATAATGTCGAAATTACCGGATTTTCAAAAATCCGTAAACGTCACGACGCTACCAACCTACTATCCCTTTTCGATTTCGTTCACTCAAATCAATTTGCTAATTTACTTATACCTTTGCTGATGTCACCAAAAAAAAAAATGAGAACGCTTCGTCGTCAGATAAAAACGTGCCAAAACAACGATTTACACATTTCTATAGGTAGGCATGTTTATTCGATTTTTTTTTTTTCTAATTAGCGAAAAATCAAATAACTAACAGGTAGGTAGGTATATAACCATATAGTTCCTATACAGAAAACGGAGGGATGAAAGTTTTCGTCCCTGTCTCGAGATTATCGGTGTGAATAAAGTAAGAGATTAGGTATTTTATTTTTCTTTCATAAAGGCGATTGTGGCTCTGAAAAGAGCCGTTTTTCAATGTCGTCCATAGCAAAAGTCCATTTACTTGGAGCTCGTGTACTTCGTTACGGCCTTGGTGCCTTCGCTGACGGCGTGCTTGGCTAATTCACCGGGCAATAACAACCTCACTGCGGTCTGGATTTCTCTGCTGGTGATGGTCGATCTCTTGTTGTAGTGAGCAAGACGGGACGCTTCGGCAGCGATCCTTTCGAAGATGTCGTTGACGAAAGAGTTCATTATAGACATGGCCTTACTGGAAATTCCAGTATCGGGATGAACTTGCTTCAAAACTTTGTAAATGTAGATAATAATAATAATAATAATAATAATAAAAGGACTTTATTAAAAAATTGAAAAAAAAAAATACAGATACAATAAGTTGAATACATAATTTTAAGTAAGGTTGGTATAAAGAACGGGTTGCTACCCCGTGGCGAAGTCTAGCACCAGGAGCTATTTTTACTCAACCACAAAGAAGGCCCATTACTTTATGTAAAATAAAACAGGTGTTCCCAAATGGTACCGCACCAATTAAAAAAATTCCATTTTTTGTTGTTTTATAGTTGTTTTTTTCTTGCTCTTCCATGCATCGACCATCCCACCGCACAACATTTCACTATCACTCCAATCTATCTTTTTCTTTATCTATTATTATGGGATTGAATAGAAAACAGAAACTGCCGGTATTTAATCTTAAATTGATGTACATTTAGTTGTTTTAATTCATCTAGAGTCTCATTATAAAATTTAATGGCTTTGTAAATGCAGCTCCTTTGATACACACAAGTTCTGAAACGAGGGACCTGATACTGTTTTTTGTGTCTAATGTATACATTATGAAGAGTGGACCGAGGAATAAATTTATTTTTTAGAATTTTAGATGAGCTATCCGTTGTTAGAACACAATGGACAAAGTTGGCGAGGTGGTGTTTCCTACGGTTTTCCATATTTAGCCAAGAGGCATCTGTCACTTTCTGGGAAATTCTGTCAAACTTCTTTAGACCGTAAATCAGTCTACAACAGTTATTTTGCATTTTTTGTATTCTGAATTTATCGTTGCTGTAAAGGCAGTTGCTATAAAGAAAATCACAGTAGTTACAGTTTGACAGAACCAGGCTTTCACAAAGATTTTTTTTAAGTTTTAAGTCCAAAATATGTCTATTTGAATATAAGAGTTTAAGAGAACAGAATGCTTTTCTGCTTATATTTTTGACATGCTCAACAAATCTTAAATCTTCGTCAATTGTAAGGCCAAGACTTTTGACAGAAGTTTCGAATGGCAGCAGTACGTTATTAATTTTTACGCTGAGGTTTTGCTTAATAAAATTCCGATATTTAGTTTTCCAAAGCATATTGCCTGTGATTTTTTGGAATTGAGTAAGAGGTTGTGTTCCTCTGATAGTTGCTGAATTTTACTTAGTTCGTTTTTAATTGTATTTTCCGCTTCTGCGTAATCCGAAACTTTAAAGTGATGGTAAATTTGCTTGTCATCCGCATAGGCCGCTACAGAACAGAGACTTACGGAGTTGAGGATGTCGATTGTATATATAATAAACATAAGGGGTGCTAGAATAGAGCCCTGGGGGACTCCACTTAAGATAGCAGAATTTTGAGAAGACACTCCATTGAAACTTATTTTTTGAAACCTCTCCGAGAAGTAAGACTTGATCAAAGAAACAGAGTCATAATCAAATCCATAAACTTTTAATTTTGAGCACATTAATCGATGGTCTATTGTATCGAAGGCTTTTGAGAAATCCAGCAAAACAAGCACGCTAATCTCTCCTGAATCCCAGGCTGACATAATATCATCCAGTATTGTGGTCAAAGCGGTTGCTGTGCTGAAATTTTTTCTGAAGCCGCACTGAGTGTCGGGAAGAATCTTGTTTTCAATTATATACTTGAAAATCTGGTTATATAGGACACGTTCTAATATTTTGGACATAGCTGGCAACAAACTTATTATTCTAACATCGGCAAGACTCTGAGGATTTGTGTTTTTAGCCAGTGGCCTACCAATTGATGTTTTCCAGATCTTAGGAAAGTAGTTTTGCTCGATACAACAATTAATTATGTTCAAGAAGTAGTACAGCAACAGGGGTTTCACCATCAAAATCCGACCATAACCTCAATCTTTCATTCTTGACACGTGGTGGATGCGCCGTCGTCGACACGAAGGTGGATGCATCGTCGGCGCCATCTGGTCAAACGTCATGGCGCCATCTAGCGTACATAGTGTGAAGTTCGTAATACAGGATGCTGTAGTTGGGGGCCCGCAGGACTCCGCCCCCACCAAAAAAAGGGGGCCCGCAGGGCTCCGTCCCCAAAAAGTGCCCGCAGGGCTGCGCCCCCCAAAAAGGGGCCCCCGGATTATATTATGGGTACCAGAAAAAGGGGTGGGGGGAAATGTTTTCCCGCCATCTTGTCAACCGTCAGCTGTTGAACGTTATCTGTCAAACGTCATCTGTCAAACGTCATCTGTCACCTGTGGTGACGTCATACCGGGTGAGTGCAGTGAATTCTTACAATTACAGTTTCCTGTAATATGGAGTTTGCGTGGAAGGAATTGTTCCGAGTCGTTTCGAAATCGCTACGTATAGTTAATTATGGTTCGGGGAATTACAGTTTCCTGTGATATGAAGTTTGCGTGGGAGGAATTGTTCCGAGTCGTTTCGAAATCGCTACGTATATTTAATTATGCTTCGGTGATGACGTCATAGCGACCTGGGTCACGTCTATTTTTGCATCAAACGCCTATCATTCCGTAAACACGCGTTATATAATTTTTTACTTATATGGTCACGTCAATGTGTGTCGGTGGCGCCATCTAGCGTACGTAGTGCGACGTGTCCTATTACAGGATGCCGTAGTGGTAAATAAAGAAAATTCGTGAAACTCAAGGTTGCACAACATCGAGTGATCGAGTCGACAACGTTTAATGTCGGAGCGTTATAAACAAAGGTATCATATTTCACAGTTTATTTCACTGATAAGCATTTCCGTTCTAGCGAAAATAACAAGCTGGGACTTGCATCTAATATTTTGTTGATGAAAAAAGGATATTTTCACTGCAGATTAACTATGGGAAATTTAATGAATTAAATGAGTCACACTGGTTTTTTTTTTTTTTTTCGAATTAAAACCTATTTATTTATTAAACCATAGGGTACATTGACTTTTTCCAATATGGTACGTTAAATTCAATAATAATATTACGCAGCAAATGGCAATAAATATGACTACATTTAAAGTGGATTTCGGTGCGATGTCGTTGTCTGATAAAGTCTTATGGGAATTATTGTATGTTTCTTCTTGCTGTTGTGGTTCTCGGATGAGAGTTCTCCATTCGGTATCTCCAACAGTTTCATCATGAAAATGCAGCCTCACCTTGTAACGCAGGTACGCCAATGACGTCGACGACGGTATACGAGTCGTAAAAACTGCTAAATGGCCCTTATCTATTACTTCATAATGCATTTCTGTCCACGATGTTGTGTTATTAGGTGCGGAAAAGTCCAGCATTATTGACATTTTGTTGACATTGTACGGTCTGTGTACATAGAAACTATTTTGCACAAGGGCAACCAAGAGAACATAGTACGATTGACTTGACACCATCATGGTTAGTAATTGAATGAATTTAAGATTCATTTACACATCCCTAATAAATTGGCGTAATGGTTAATATAATGCAAACGATTTTTTCACCAAGAAAACTTTTATTTTAATAGAAACATCATACAACTTAGTCAAATTCATCGTAACCTATATATTTTGCAATAATATCATCACACATGTATTTAGCGCCATACTGTTTTAATTGCTGATGTAGTCCATACTGATTCATAAGCACACATAGGTCCTCCAAGGAGATGGAATTAGCCAGATAAAGATTACAAGACTTGACACCATTTTCATATTTTTCCACATCCTGCGCGGAAAACCAACCATTAGTGTCGGGTTCTTGCTCAAGTGCTTGAAGTAAAAAGTACATGTCTGTTTCTAAACTATTACGTAGCAAATAGACAGCTTGTCTTATACAGGAAGATTGATGATGGCAGCAGGCATCACCACGACGACCAGTAATACTACAACCGGACATTTTGACTCTTCAAAGGTTGCTATTGTAGTGTGAAAAATAAAAAGCAAGCCTGTTTTTTATAGTCATTTATTAATACTTATACTAATTGGATTGGAGGGTGGTACAACACGCGTCCAGCTTATCTAAATCCCTGACAATTTTGCCTAGGTTCATAGTAGCAAGTTCTAGAAAGTAGCAGCTACGTTCACATTTGTTCAAGTTACACATGCTGATAATTGATTGCAAAAGATGGCTGCCGTTTTTGACATTGTGAATTACATTCAAATATTGTAGGCAATCATCATAGTAGACAATGAAATTCAAATCCTTGACTAATTCTAATCTATAATTTATGAGAGGACAAACAGTTAAAATTTGTTTGATGTCGTCCAAGCAAAAACACAATGCACAATTATTCGACGTAAGAGTTAGAGCTTGTTCGCCGAAAAACGATTCGACATACAGAGTGAAATTCTCGGATAACGCCTGTTGTTGACCAGGTACAGCAGAGTCTTTGACGCCAGCAGCAGTTTCATTCACCATCTTGGAGACCTTTTCCAGGAATTCATACCAGTCGAAATCGGCTAGAGTTATGCAAGTTTGATCTTCGGGCAAGTTTAGCATGGAGTTTACTATTTTGACTGCTGGCAGCATTCCTCGAGCGACGCTTAGGCCCACAATCAACTTGAAGTTGTTCACCTGGTAGCTAACTTCGTTGAGTAAACGTTTCTCTTGAGCAATTTCCATTCGACTTTTCAAAATCATACTGTCCAAATATTCCCAATAATTTGACGAACACTGCGAATCGTCGCTGTCTTCGGCACTGATATCTGCGTACATTGCGTGATTCGATGCACAGGACATTTCACGATGACACCGTGACTACGTTCAAATACTGAGACACAAATGTGGTACTTTGAGGTTTATAATAACTTTTACGGCCCCCCACCACCACCACCACTCCGTCGAACATGTCTTAGACCAATCACATGCGAGTATTAAATGGCATCTTTATTCATGTCAATCCAGCTGTAGTGTGATTTATCGAAGCCTAGCCACTTTACAAGCATTTTGTTTCCCTTTTTTCGTAGCACTTGCTCCACGAGAAATACGTCTGGCTGTTTTGTTTTCTGCAGCTCTTCCTCGTAAAATCCACCGCTTATCGGCTGACCTTGCAAGTCTTCCAACAGATACGTCGTTGGATTCGTGATATGAACTTTAGCTATTTTAAAAAGCTCTGTAGTCCAGTTTGGGGTATAGCCTTTTTGGAAAACATGTTTATACTTGCTTATACGAACAATGTCACCAACCTTGAACTTTTGCTTACCGGCAACTTTGATATGACTATAAACACTATCAAGTATCGCCTTTTCATTCTTTTTATTCACGTTACTCGGCTTCATATGTATCGTACGATGTTTGCTATCATTATAGGCATCAGTTATAGGCCGTAATAAATCCAGCCATTTATGATTCCCATTCAATGTAAATTGCTTAAACAGCTTTTCTTTAATGGTTCGAATCACTCTCTCGGCGATCGATGCTTTCAAAGGACTAAACGAACTATAATGATGTATTCCATATTTCTTCATTAGACTTGCAAATTGAGCATTGTAATACTCCTTTCCATTATCAGAGATAATTTTCTTTGGAATTCTTCCAGATGTTTTGAGTATCTCTGCCATAGCGTTGGCAACATCTGGTGCAGATTTCGATTTAATGGCACGCGTCCAAAGGTACTTGGAAAAACAGTCGATTACAACCAATATGTATTTGAATCCATTGTTTTCTCCGGCATATTGATCAAGTTGTGCCACATCAGTGGCAAAAGTATCGTCGAGGCCATATTGTATAAATCTTCTACGTTTGAAGTTTTTACGAGCCGGTCGATGAAGCTCCTTAACCACTTGTTCTCTAGACATTTCACAAAGACAACTAAACATATATGTATGGGAGTACGTATATTTATAATAACTACTACAAAATATTGGCTGCATGTTTAATTTGATCAATTCGATGGTTGATGGTTGCTTCAAATTGTTCCATTTTCTGGAAACGTTCCTCGCACTTCATGGCCAGCTGACTCATCTTTTCTCCAGTCTCTCTTGCTAGATCACCAAGGCTACGAAGGTCATCGTGGACGTTTCTATTCAAGATTTGATCCAATTCCTGAATGCGGATCATACTGCTTTTAACTTGATCGCTGATGTTATCCACTGCTTCTCCAAGGGCGCCAAGTGCTTCATTTGCGATGAGCACCTTATTGTATAGACTGCTAGTTGCCAAGTCTACATACTTTTTAGTGGATGCATCATTGTCGTCACTAGGCATTCCAATATTGCAGAGCCTATGCTTTTCAACATTATAATCGCCATCGGTAGTGGTCGGCAAAGCTGATGCCTGAGCACGAATAATTTGACGACGACGTGACGAAGAAGAAGACAGGGAATGTCCAAACTTATTCATGGCTAACACACTAATGACTGATAGATGAAAGCTGTAGACTATTTTATTATTATTATTAGTAGATTAGTCTCGGATAACGCTAACTAGCTCTCGCAACTCTTCCAAAATACTCATTATTTCATTCGTGTGATTTCCATTTCCAGCCTCTTGAGATGCATCCAATATAATCAACCTATCAATCAGTTCGTTTACGTCATCGTAATACACATACTGTTTGGGTTTTTCATTGTACTGCATCATTAAAGACGACGGTGATGACGATGCCGGTAATCCGGATCCCGACAATGATTTTTTATGAGATTTTGATTGCTTTGCTGTTGGTGGTGGTGGTGTATATGGCTTTATAAATTGTTGATATTTTCTCGAGTTGGTCCCCTTTATCTGACCTGTCGGTTTATATTCTCTTCTATGTGCATTGGTGCGGAATAAGATTTCATTGAATTGTTCGTTGTCTTTTTCCGTATTCAGTCGAGGATGTTTGAGAAATAGCAAGTCGTATAGACCGCGACTCTTGGGATAAGTTACGTTTCCAACATTAATATCGCCATTTGGTAGAAAATCAACTCTTTCTGTGCCCATGGTCCAAAAGCCGATTTCCGAGTTATATTTCAATCCATAGGTCGAATCCGTTTCATTAGAACCACCCAAGTATTTAAGAATATACTCTTGAGCTATCTCTGGATATTGTTTTATAAATTCTATATAACTCGAAGTCTGGTTTCCAATTATTGATTGTTGTAAATCGTCGTCGTCGTCGTTTTCTATTGGCTTCTCAACAAACAACACGTCATCCTCATTTTTTGCTGGTTTCTTAGATTTTTCCACAAGTTTATTTAGAGGAGCGGTTATGGGGTTCAAAAGTCTATCCAATGCTTCATCTTTGTTACTTTTCTCCAGCTTCAGAGAAAAATATTTCTTCCGTATATTTCTTGCAACAGTATTAATTCGTTTCTTGACATCTCTGTCAGCTTTACTCAAAACAGGCGGAGTCATTGCAACAACTCTACTATAGGTCTTGATACAGGTCAGTCTACACAGACAGCTTTTCGAGACAGGTCTGTCTACACAGACAGCTTTTCGAGACAGGTCAGTCTACACAGACAGCTTCTTTTATGACAGGTCAGTCTACGCAGACAGCTTTTTCGAGACAGGTCAGTCTACACAGACAGCTTTTCTGGACAGGTCTGTCTACAAAGACAGCTTTTTCAGGACAGGTCAGTCTACAAAGACAGCTTTTCGAGACAGGTCAGTCTACGCAGACAGCTTCTTTTAGGACAGGTCAGTCTACACAGACAGCTTTTCGAGACAGGTCAGTCTACGCAGACAGCTTCTTTTAGGACAGGTCAGTCTACACAGACAGCTTTTCGAGACAGGTCTGTATGCGATAACGTCTTTAGTAACACTGAAGCTGGTGTAATCACTTAGGGAATTATAAAGGTATCAAACTGGCTCCTGTAGCGTCCTTTGCACATATCGCAATCCTTGACAATAACCAGAAATCCATATTTCTCTTTCCAGCACTCTGAACAGAGCATTTTGAATTTTTCCAGCGACATATCTGTATTCACGTGATCATCGTAGACATGTTTCAGATTCATATCGTCTTGCTTGAATAAAATCAACACGTTTGCGTTATCTCGCACCAATTGTTTGGGCACTTTGGAATACGTTTGACACAGGTAGAATGAATCGACTGCATTATGTCGACCCATGCAAAAGTAGTTTCGTATCTTGTCCTGTTTCTCGCAAGCCACATCGTCGAATATAAATACAGAATCTGGTTTCGTATTTTCCGGATCCAACACCGTATCATTATCACTGAAAGCCTGAAAGGTTACATCTGGAACATTTTTCAGCACCTGCTCGAGGAACTTGTATTTCTCCTGATATAGTGACTTTGAATAAACGTAGACATTCTCGAATCTGAGTCCGTTCGGGTCGGTTAGCAGACTCAGCATCACATTGGTTTTCCCCGAATTACTAGGACCACAAATAATTGCTCTAATTGTATTTGGCAAAAGCTCACTATGTCTATTCCTCTGCTCACTCACTCCTTTTTCAGGCAAATCGAAATTAAAATCAACTCTGATGGTGAGTTTCTGTTTTTCTGCACGCATCTTGTATAAAACAGTGTTTACTTGACCACTGCCTCAGTAGCAATGGAGACACTGAAGGGTAAAGGTCTCTTAAATAGTGGTATCAACAAGCTACCGTTCGAGCTCCATCTGCCAGGCTATTCCTATTGTGGACCTGGTACGAAACTTGCTGAACGTTTAGCATGAGGTGATCAGCCGAAAAACAAGTTGGACGCAGCTTGCCGAGAACACGACATTGCATACTCTGAAAACAGGGAGGATTTACATAAAAGACATCAAGCCGATAAGGTGTTGGAGAACAGGGCTTGGGAACGAGTTAAAGCCAAAGATTCTAGTTTCGGTGAGAAGAGTGCAGCTTGGCTGGTGACAAACGTGATGAAAGCCAAACGTAAACTCGGTATGGGCATGCGACGACGACGACAACAAACTAAACCATTCAAATCGTGCATCTTGAACAAAATTAAAAAACATGTTAAACAGTATGGAAATGGAGGTCCAGGAGGAGAAATACCAACAAAGGAAAACATAAAATTGGCACTGAAAGCTGCACGCATGACAATCAAGCAAATTGGTGGCCGAAAAAAAAGTGAAATTACCTCGAGTTATCAAAGTGCCCAAAGTTGGAGGAGTTTTACCTTTAATTCCCATATTTGCTGGTCTCAGTGCGATGGGTGCATTGAGCGGAGGGGCAGCGGGGATTGCGAAAGCCGTAAATGATGCCCGAGCAGCAGCCGACAAGCTCAAAGAATCTCAAAGACATAATCGGACCATGGAAGCCATTGCCTTGGGTAGAAAGGGAAGCGGTTTATATCTGGCTAAACACAAGACCGGACATGGATTGTTTTTGAAAAAGATGCCAAAAAACTACCAGTGAAGCTACCCAAATGAGCGCTAAGCGATAAAGACATTAGATATCTGACATCCAAATTGAAAATAGCCAATTTCCGTGGAGTGTTTATGCGTGATACATTGCCGTCTAGACCGAGAAAAATCGAATGTGGCGTGATTAATTTGGACACAATCAGCGGATCTGGAACACATTGGGTAGCTTACAAGAAACGTGGAAACCTAGTTGAATATTTCGACAGTTTTGGCAACTTGAATCCGCCGAAAGAAGTTGTTCGCTATTTCAGGAATTGTGAAATTTTCTACAATCACGATCAGTATCAAACGTTCGATACATACAATTGTGGACATTTAGCATTAAGTTTTTTATTCAATAATTGATGATAATAAAATAATTATAAAATCAAGTGTGTGTTTTGTAGAAGCATTAGTCATGTCTCAGACGTTCACGTTGAAAGGTCGCTCCAGTTGTTTAACTGTTGACATTAATCCGCCAATAGAATTAGACTCTAGATACAGTTATTCGCTAGCCCTAATTTCCTTGAGTACCTGGAATTCTATTCCAAACATCGAGTCTGGACGAAACAAGTTTTACTACTACCACGCGAGTGGCAAAGACGACGAGGAGGAGCGAGTAATCGAAATTCCAACAGGGTCGTACGAAATTGCCGATATCGAAAGCTACCTTCAAAAGCAATTGGCTGCGAATAGTGGTGGTGGTGGTGCTGCTACTAGTGGTGATAATTTACTGTCTTTAAAACCGAACAATAATACTTTAAAGTGCGAGCTCAAGAGTGTTTACGATATAGACTTTGAGCCCCAAGATAGTATCGGACAATTGCTGGGCTTCTCACCACTCATCCTAGATGCAAACACGCTACACGAATCCGATATTCCAGTTGAGATTATACAAGTGACTACTATACGAATTGAGTGCAACATTATCTCCGGATCCTATTATACAAACAATCCTTCACATACATTATACGAATTCACGCCGGCCGTTGATCCAGGATATAGTATAATTATTGAGCCGAGAAATCTGATTTATCTTCCGGTGAATAGAACCAGCATCGATAACATCACCATAAGTATTTTGGATCAGGAAGCAAGACCTGTCAATTTTAGAGGCGAAGAAATCGTTGTAAAATTGGAACTCAAGAAACATGGTTTTAGTTTTTAATCAGCAGCAGCAACGACATATAAGTAGTGGATACGTTCAGTCCTCTCCAGTCTGTAGTCAGACACCGACGAAACATCAGCAGCAGCAGCAGCAGGCACTCACACGCAAGAGTCTGATTTATTTACACTCTTTATCGCACAAATATGGTTTTCGTATCGGAAAAACTTCAAATATTTCACCCGGTCACCGTGGATGAATCTATTTCTCGAGAAGAATGGCATACATATCATCCATTCACAAAATCATTCAACTACAGTGATGTGATTGAGATAGTTATCAACCAGCAAGATGTCTTTATGGACATTAGTCAAGCTGAGCTTTACATTGAAGCCAACTTTAAGGAGGACAATACAGTGGCAGGTGCTGGTGGTGGTGGTGGGACGACAGGAACATGTTCGTTAACAAATAATGTGGGAGCCTTTCTGTTCGAGACCATAACTTATGAATTGAACGGAAGAGAAATTGAGAAAGTTCGAGATCCTGGACTGACAAGCACGATAAAAAGTTTGCTATGCTTTAATGAACACGAAAGCAAAGCACTAGACGTCGCAGGATGGGGTACGCCGCTTAAAACCCTGAATGAAACAACAAAAGACTTTAATTTGCTAATACCGTTAAATTTTCTACTGGGTGTTTTCGCCGATTACACTAGTGCAGTTATGGGAAAACAGAAGCTGAAACTTGTTCGAGCTAGAAATGATGACAATTGCTACGTAAACTCTACAGGCGATAAAAAGGCTACTATATCAATATCGACGATTGAGTTACGAGTTAAACATATTTATCCCAACGATGTCCTAAAACTGCAATTGTTGGAGGAAATTTCCCGAAATAAACCAATCTTTTTCGGGTTCCGTGATTGGGAAATTCACGAATTGCCCGCAATGAGAAACACAAAGAAAGATGTTTGGACTGTGAAATCAATGTCGGAGAGAGCTCGATACGTTATCGTATTTTTCCAAACTGCCCGCAAAGACAACTATCAGAAAGACGTCACATATTTCGATAATGTCAACATTATCGATATCAAACTATTCCTAAACTCTGAAGTTTACCCCTACGAATCTTTGAATCTGAATTTCGATAACAGACAATATGCCGAAGCGTATCGCATGTACACCGAATTCCAGAAATCCTATATGGGAAAGACCTATGCTGAACCGTTACCCGATGAAATTTGTAGTCGTCGACCTGCAAGGTTTCTGCACGCCTGAATTTTTCGCCAAAGAACTAGCCATCTACGATGGTAAAAATATGCAAAGCTACATGTTCAAACCTGCAATTCCGTTCCATGAGCTCAAACAAGACTATAAAAGGCAAGTGAAATATCTATGTGGAAATCATCATGGTATCTACTATAATAATGGCGAACTGGACTATCAAGAAATTTATTCCATTGTCTATGAGAATCTACGAGATGTTGACGTCATCTATGTCAAGGGCCACTCAAAGCATGAGTTTCTAACCAAACTTTTATCTGAAATTGAAACAAAACGCCTGCCTCTTCCTCATATTGTTAATTTAGAATTTACTAGTGCTGCTAATAATGTACCAAAGTTAGATAAGAAACAACCTATACACTGTACTTTTCATAGCTTAGACTTGTGTATTTGTAGTGTTAATAATGCATTTACTCTGTACGATTATATTGTAAGCCTTTTACCAAAAAATAAAAATATATAGGATTTTTGAAAATTACTCTAATGGTTTTAATTATTATTATTATTGAATAAATCGAGTTGGAATAAACTATAATAATTTGTCATTGCAAGACCATTGTCTTTATTGCGTCGAAATATATCGTTGTTTTTCATAGTATCAGGTTTCAGTTTCCCGTCAACAACGTTATCTTTATTTTCGTGGTACCGCAGATGAAAATAATTTCAAGAACTCTGTCGCCGTTCTTCTGTAGAAAATGCGAACCAAGCAGTTTTTTTGGACAAAAGCTGTAGTGCCGTGTGCATACGGGATAGAGAGATATCGCAAAGAGCGTCATGCAGTATTAGCGCCCACGTTATTTTAACAATAAATATATGCCTGAAAAGACTCAAATAGGCAGGTAATATAGGTTATGTTTAGTTTTGTTGTGTCCAATTGAGTAGCTCCATTGCTTAAAAAGGTTATAATAATAAAAATTAGCATTAAAATTTCAAATCCTCTCTGACCTTGACGACGATCATAAACAACACAAATCACAACAAGGTACAAGTAGATAAGGTTATAAAATAGCGTAAGCGAACAGGCAACTTTTACGTAGAACTGTTTTGCGATAACTCTCTATTGTCGACTCAGAAAATTCTGCCTATATAAGAGCCAACGACGCTTCCCAATTGTTAGTTCACACTTTTGTCGCCTATCAACAACAACAACACCAACAACAACAACAACAAAAACAAAAACAGTGATAGTGAGTGTCTGTTTGTGTACTCTAAAATCGTAAGTGAATTTTTAATTTTTCGCGTAGATTAAATAAATGTTGTTTTTTGGTTATAGATGGATCTAAAAAAATTGAACGTTGCATGTTCTGTTGTTACAGCTGACAACAGGAAACCGGTTGCAAAACTACAGGACCTGCCGCAAAATACGCCACAACAGATCCTCTCGGCCAAACTGGTGCAAACCAAATTTGGTAAAAGCGTGCTATTGGAGCTGACTGAAAAGGTTGTATTCCTGCCAAAGCGTGCCACAGAAGCTTTCAAACCGGTTATTGAACAGTTTGATACCGGAGCTTACAGCGTGATATACAGGGGCCAGAAAGCAATACCCGGTGTGCCGAATCTAGTGTGTGATTTCCAAATTGTGCAGGGCAATTAAGTTCTCTGCTTACCAGAGAGAGAGAGAGATAGGGTAAGTTTCAATTACATACACTATTCAAAGGTGATTGGTTTTTCGGAAATTTTTATTTGTAAAAATATTTTCAATTTCTCGCAACTTTCTTATCATTTATTTATTTAATCTAATGATTTGTTTGTTGGTTATGGATGTATCTTTAAACGTAGAGTTTCTGTTGTTGCAGCAGCAGTAGCCAAACTACACGAGTTGCCTGAAACCACAACAGATCTTGTCACAGCGTGCTGTTGCTGGAATTGGTGGTTGTCTTCCTGCTACGCCCACGTGCTACGGAAGGATTCGAGAGAGAGAGAGGGTAAGTTTCAACTTTGTAAATAAATTGATTGATCTTTAGTTATATACATATACGTACACTATGAATGCTTCAAAGGTCATTAAGAGTCTCAAAAGTTGATTTTGGTATTTCAAAAATTGCGTAAAATTATTTTTGATAATTTTTCACAAAGAGACAAAACAATTTGGTGCAAACGTTTAACTAAAAAAATTTGCTCGTGCAATAAAGTTGTTCGTAATGCTACAAAACTCTCAGTTGGTCTCCAACGAAAACTGCAAACAATTATTCAACAGCTTAAACTGATTAGAAAACTAATTTCAAAACAACACCAACATGTAGGAACAGGTTTGAGTGGTTCAGCAGCAGCAGCAACACCACATTCAAAAAGGGTTTTATGGGAAAATGTTTTATCTTGTTTTCAGGGAAGGGTACGAACTGGGATTATCATCAATTTAATTCACAAGGATGTCGATCAATTTTTGAATGATGCATTTAGGATATTTCTGAAAAAAGTCACTGAAATTTTACGTGAGTTTCCATTAATTAAAGTCAATACAACATTTTGTGGTGAATTTATTAAAGCAAAAAATGATCGAGATGTTTGTGACGTTAAATATTTCAATACCAAAAATGTCATTATTGATGTTAGAACAGATCTTTTGATTGGTTCATGTATCATTTTCTCTCTCTCTCGCACAGCATCCTGCTATGCGACACAAAAAACTTGACACTATGTACTCTAAATGGCGCCACAGACGTGACCCAGGTCGTTATGACGTCATCACAGAACCCAAATCATGAATCGAGCTTTGCACTATGTACTCAAAACGACTCCACGGACGTGACCCAGGTCGCTATGACGTCATCACCGAACCATAATTAAATATACGTAGCGATTTCGAAACGACTCGGAACAATCCCTTCCACGCAAACTCCATATTACAGGAACCTGTAATTGCAAGAATTTACCGCACTCACCCGGTATGACGTCATCACAGGTGACAGATGACGTTTGACAGATGACGTTTGACAGGTGACGTTTGACAAGATGGCGGGAAAACATTTCCCCCCACCCCTTTTTCTGGTACCCATAATAAAATACGGGGAGCGCAGCCCTGCGGGTCCCCTTTTTGGGGGGCGCAGCCCCGCTGGCCCCCTTTTTGGGGGGGGGCAGAGCCCTGCGGGCCCCCTTTTTTTGGTGGGGGCGGAGCCCTGCGAGCCCCCAACTACAGCATCCTGTATTACGAACTTCACACTATGTACGCTAGATGGCGCCATGACGTTTGACAAGATGGCGCCGACGATGCATCCACCTTCGTGTCGACGACGGCGCATCCACCACGTGTCAAGAATGAAAGATTGAGGTTATGGTCGGATTTTGATAGTGAAACCCCTGTTGCTGTACTACTTCAAGATATACACGTCAATGTATGGACTGCACATTTTTAACATTCTAGCTGATACGTTGTCACAGCCATAGGCATTGGTTTTAATATTATTTAGAATTTTATGGATATCCTCGACTGAAGCAAATGAAAATGAAAACGTGAGATTTTGATTGAACTGATGGTTGTTATAAAAGTTGATCTGATTATTGCATTTTGCAGAAACTTTCTGAAAAAATGGAGAGAAATAATTATTGATTTCTTCTGCAGAGAAACGTTTTGGTGGAATCAAAGAGCTGTTTTTTTTTGTTTTTATGTGTAGATTTTCCAGAGTTTTCCAGATCTTTTTCGGGTCGTTCTCAGTAGAGATATTTTTTAGATAGTTTTTTTTTGCAGTCCTGATAAGTTGAAGAGTTTGGTTGCGCAAGTTTTTATATGTAGTCCAATCTAGGGCAAGTCTGGTGCGTTTATATTTCTGTAAGGCCTTATTTCTGCTTTTTTGTGCAGTTTTAATTTCATAGTTTAGCCAAGGAGCTTTAGGCTTTGTAATTCTGCATTCACGAATTGGAGCGTGCTTGTCAAAAACACTTAAAAGCAGCGAGTTAAATATATCGAGCTTCTTATCGATGTTTCTTTCATGAAATATTTGTTGAAAATTTAGAGAAGTGAGATTACGAAAACACCTTGTTTTAATTATTTTTGGTTTAGGTTTGGTGAGGTTTATTTTGAGTTTTGCATGAACTAAATGATGGTCAGTTGTTTCGTGACAGGAGATGGTACCACATGATTCAACAAGAGATGTGTCATTAATAAAAATGGGGTCGATTAAGGAACTACATTTTTCGGTCACCCTAGTAGGCTCATTCAATAACTGCGATAAGCCAAACGACTCAAAGCAGGTTAGAGTTGGATTATTTAGATCAAAAAAATTAACATTTAAGTCTCCGAAACATATTAGTATATCACACTGCATAGAAAGGTATGGTAGAATATTTTCAATGCAATGTCATTATTAAAGCTGTTGATGTTTGACTTTGGTGGTCTATAGAAGGCCCCGGTTATCATGGATCTAGAGGGGAGTTTAACTTTTACAAACAAAAGTTCCAAGGTGTTAGTGATCTGAAAATCGAAGGTTATTACAGAAAAGTTGTGTATATTTTTAATATAACCGCAGACACTACCACCCCTGCCATCTCTGTCTTTTCTGGTTAGCGTGTAACCGTCTATGTTTACAGCATTGTCCTGAATATTTTCAGATAACCATGTTTCTGTCACAAAAACAATATCAAAATCCTTCTCCAAAACCAAGCTCCTAAAGTTATTGAACCCCGTAGATAACGATCTAATGTTGACATGTGCTAATTTCATGACAGGTACTTAAAAGTTATAGAAAAAAAAAGAAGAAAAAAATAAAATAAATTATTTGCATCTCTAGGTAGTGCGAATGTAGTGCATAGTGGGTAAAGCAGTCTAAATATAGATAAACAATTTAATATTTTCCAAATAAATAGGCTGAGGTGCAACAAGAGAACAAGTTTCAAGTTGCTTTTTTAATGCAGGAAGGAGGCGAAGATAGCCTTGTTTGAAAGAGCGGAAATAATTCAAGATTTGGTACAACAAAAATTTGGGAACCAGCAAAAAATAATAATAGATTGCACTAAAGGCAATTTGCGGACAGCCTCTGCCTGCCCCCTAGAATTTTCAATTTATTTTTTTTCCTTCTCCTTTTTACTTAAATGTGTTCAGGTACAAATAAAGATATTGAGTATTAATAAAAAAAAAAAAATTGAAGACTAATATTCTGTACTTAATTATTCTGATTTCAATAGGTGAAGTTTTAATTTCATTGTCTGAAATTTAATAATCAAAACCACCAAATAGTTAAGTACCATGATAAACCCTAAACCCTAAATCACTGAGTCACAGTAGTAGTTAACTAAAAAATAGAAAACAAAAGAAGTTACATTGGAAATACAAAAATTACCCACCCCACATCAAAACAATGAATCAGCGCATATATTTTATAGCACTCTAGAGAAATATAATAAAAGTAAATAGTGACCTAATACCCAAAATTAAAATTAAATAACTTCAAACGCATTGTAGAGTTAAATCCCATTAATTTGAAATAAAATGGCAAAAAAAAAAAGAAATGACAATATATCTAATAATAAAATGGTAAGTTCCGAATTTGAACATTTGTCTGTGAAAGTTTCAGTTTTTCACCATCTACCCTTTTATTTTGATGGTTAAAGTTTAGTTTGGGGTGTATTTTGGCACAATATGTTAGTAAACAGAAAAATGTTACCTTTCATATGCGTCAATTCGGTGTAATTCCTACCACAAAAATCAGTTCCTTTTCCATTAATTTTCACCGTCATCACCATCCTTGTTTCTTTCACTCGCGCTATCATTTAAAGAGATTATAGAATCGTTAAGGGATTTTTCATCCCTTATTAGCTCACGATCACCTGCCGAATTTTTTTTGAACACTAAACCGTTATAGGTCCACACGTTATTTCTATCATAAATATCGCGTGCCTTTTTGAAAAGGGCAAGATTTTCGGTCGTAAGGAGTTCAGTAATCATTACCTTTGAACCTTTCAATAGTTTTTTGCTTGCAAACACAGTGTGTCGCATCCACCGATTCCTGAAACGGACTGAGATTGGCCTTGACTTTGAAGACTTTGGTTTGTTTGGTTTTTTACCCATACGGACACAGAAATTTATGTGATTTTTATTTAATTGAATATTGAGTTTTTGTTGAAAAAAGGAGAAAACTGTTGTGTATAGGTCTTCGCCCTGTTCTTCGCTTAGACCATGGATCAACAGCGTATTTACGTTGTGTTGTAGCTCCATTTTTGAAATGTCCTGCTTGACTTTGGAGAGTTCCGATTTTATATCGCTTACTTGCATTTTTATTTCTTGCAGAGAAGATGAAATATTTTCCTGGAAGCTGTTTAACTTCTTCAAAAATTCGGAGTTTTCACAATCACCGGATATGGTGATAGGCGCCTGTCTGATGTTTGCGAACTCTGTGCGCAGAATGTTGATTCCGTCATTGAATTGTTTTGATAGTAGGTCTACACGTGTATTCACAATTTTCAAAGTAAGATTTTGCGATTTTCCTGCCATTATTGAGGCACCAGGTATTTCCACTGACTTGCACAACACTAACTTCACTAAAACCAACTTAGAAAGGATATTTATTGGTCACTTGTACCCTTTTAAATTGAAAATTTTCAGGAGCAGAGCAATGGCGTGTCTACTCAACCGAACGCACCATCTATGAGATGGCATAGCTCTCCTTCCTCCTGCGCTTCTTCTTTTTGTCTGTCATCGAGATGTTCTTTTGTGCCTTTCCGGCTTTTTTCGCAGCTTTTCCACTAGTCTTCGGCGGCATGTTTGTCAGTCAGTAACAACAATGTTAACTCACAAACGGTCAGAACTAGAATGCCTGAAACGGACCAAAAATCTCGTTATTTAACTTACGTTCGAGTCCCTTCACAAGCTCCGCCCACTGCGCTTACGGCCAATGGGACGCTTCTCGCGTTTCCATTGGTCGCTCGTACGCTTTATATAGCGACGAAAAGTGTCGGAGGCAGATCAAAAAACATTCTGACTTGAGCTCTCGATCAGTGAACACGTTTACTCTTGAGAATACTCGAATCCGAAATTAGTTTGCGACAGCAAGCAGCCAGTTAGTTCGTCCTACTAGTGTCTAGTTCTACCAGCCACGCCATAGAAAACCAAACCAGCAAAGTTCCCACAGCCGAAGACTACTTCAATCTGATGAAGAAGATGGAAACCTTGGAAGCCTCCATGAAAGTTCTCATGGAAGAAAATCGAGCCCTCCGAGAAGCCGCGACCGCCGCCAAAGCCGCCTCTGAATCCGAGCACTCGGACGAAGAGGAGGAATCGGACGTAGACGCGTTCTCGAGCTCGATTGAAACCATGGAAACGATTTCCGAATCTGAATCGTTGATTGAAGTAGACGACGGCTTCACGACCGTTACTAGCCGCCGCAAGCGCAAGGAACGGTCCTCGGAAGACTCGGATCATACTAAAAACTCTGTTTGTTCTAGCAAGAAGCCCAGAAAAAGATGCAGAGGAGCCAGAACCAGCCAAGCCGCCCTATCCGACGACGACGCCAGACACGTGAGTAGATATCCCGCCGCTACAAACCATCCCCACTCCTGCCTCCTGAGGGGGCGTGGCCCCGCCCTCCTGCTGTATAGCTCCTCCCCTTTTCCCATTTATGGACTCTTTTGCGATGTTGCCCCGCCCCTTTGCCGCCATTAGGTTTCTTTGTTCGGCCAATCAGGGCTGGTCCCGTCCCTCCTGCTGAATTAGGCTCCTCCTCCTGTCCATTCATTGGTTGTTGTTGAAAATGGCGGCCGTCCAATGGTTTCTGTTGGCGGCGGCGGCTGTGGTGCAATATGCCCGCCAACTTATGGCCGTCGCCCAATAGCTGATGGCGGCGGCGGCCGTGGCGGTGGCGGCAGTACTGACGACTTTTTTTTTTTGTATTTTATTAAAAAAGTCTGAAAAGTCTGGGCTCAAACCTGCGACCCCAAGATCCAAAATCAAGAGTGCTAACCACTGAGCTATCAGGGTATCTCAAGAAATTGTGTCCTAAGCTTGTAGACATCATGATGCGAGCTAATTGAGGAAAATTTGAAAGAGCGAGAGGGCTAAGGGTGAAGAAGATGATTTGATAACTTGTATGGACTTGTCCAGCTGATAATTTTAATGTAATTTGGTGTACGGGGAAAAATAATATGAAAACTCAATTTTCAATTACGAAATTAAACGAGATAATTGATTAAGGTATTACCTACTACTTTATTATTTTACTGTATAAACATAAATAAAACTAAAAATTAAAGTTTCCAGTGCGTACGCTTCCATCCATCGGATTGTAGGTGAGAAAAGCATAATGTAGAATAAGTGTGCAGAAATTCGCCAATATCCATTATTGGGTCATTTATTTCTCGCCTATAATAGCTGCTTTGGAAGTTTTCATACGAGTCATAGACGGAGGTAATTAGCTTTTTAGTAAAATCGAGACTCCATCGCTCGTACGGATATACATCGGAATTTAAATAAAGTCTAATGTTTCGTATGTTGGCATCGGTGAACGCTAGCCTGTTGTCGTGGTTTTTCACCTTCTGAAACCCAATAAAATCATGTCAATAATTTCATTTTACTAGGTAGGTAGGCATCCATAGTCCAAATTGAAAATTATAGATACCAACGAAAAATAAAAACATTTGTAGCAAATTAAAAATGAGCAGGAAAAAGTCAATTTTAATTGGAACTATGAATTATGTAATAATATAATTATACTGTAATTATCAGCCAAAATAATAATTTATCTAGTTTACCTCGTCCGAGCTCCTTTTTTTTTTTTTTCATTCGTCACGGACCTCCCCGCAAAGCATCACCTCCTGTGTTTCTCCGGGTCTCTCTAGAAGCTCTCTGGATCTGGCTCGTTCTCTGATGGGTGTTCGAGCGATTTTCAGTGTGTCTAAACCAGAACTTGGAACGAAAACACGTCTCGACCTGTTTTTCGCGTTGACGATTTACCTATAAAAAAAAAAATCATCACGCTACATATATAGTTAGGTTTTTGAATTTTTACCTCAAAATTAATTCCAAAACAGCAACAGGCTGGCTCGCCGTTGAAGCCGATTTATTAAAGCCTGATTCATAAACTCCACCGTTCATGTCTGACCGCCAGAGTTTATGAATCAGGCTTTACGCACGCCCCCAGATTTTTCTGAGAAACTATTTGACCTATCTCTATTATTTTTAATAAAGTAATATTCGCTATTTCGAGTATTATCTTATTGAAAACAATATTAATGAGGCTCGGTCGTTTCCTGGAAGAAAAAAAAAATCACCTGAAAATTAAGAAAAAAAATAAGCGTTTATAAGATTTCCTCATCCTCTCCGTCCATGGGACTATCTTCGCGGTTTTCTTCTCGGCGTTCTATTCTAGCATCAAATTCCAGTTCGTAAAGGTTGCCGTTTTCCCAGGGATCTCCTTCTAGGTGGTCTCGTTCAAACATCTGAAAATGAGAATAAAGCAAATTGAGAATTCCTTCGGGAAGCGAAAGAATAGCGTATGAATAATAATAATTGTGCTGTGATAATGGAAAAGCGGTTGAAATAATAATCTAAATAAGTAAGGTTACCGCGTCTAAGTCTTCCTCCTCCTCCTCCTCCTCCTCCTCCTCCTCCTCCTCGTCCATGGCATCATCTCTACCGTCTTCCATATCGGGTTGCTCTTCCGGTCGCGCCACGTTAGGCATGAAAAACTCAAAGGAATCGGATGATCGATCCGAATCCAGCATCTCTAAATCCTGGTCAATGTCGCGATCCCGCCTCTGCAGTTCCATCAGGCGTTCCCGCTCCTCCACGATATTTAAAGTGGCCTCGGAATCGGAGAAATGGGCCATTTCCGAAGCCACCGACGGGGCATTCTCCGCAGCAGGGGTAGCGGGGGCCGCAACAGCAGCACGAGCATTGGCATGGAGCCTATCATCAATTTGGAGAAAGAAGTTCTGTAAATTTAAACAAAATTTAAAAACATGAAACAGGGTGTCGTTTTGTAGAAAAACTTACTATAGGCCAATCCAAGACAATCGGCTTACTGATAAGTCCCTTTTCTTGCTGTAATTGCTGAGCCTGTAGTAAACAAAAAAAAAAAAAAAAAAAGTATGATCAAGGGGAGTAAGGTATTTCGGAAAATCGCCTACCTGAAAGGCATCAACGCTGAGGTCTCTCAAACGCTCCCGCCGCAATCGTAATGTCGCTGCTGCCGTGAACGGCCCATAGCACCAGTAACACGTTTGACTGCGAGCGAAGCATCTAGCGCAGAGATCCCTACCGCAGGAACAGGTTAAAATTCGCTCCATTGGCACGTGGCAACGGTAGCAGTATGTCGTCATGCTAAAATGAAAATATAAGGTTCTGGAAAGTGAGCAAGCGTACGGGTCTGCTGGGGAATTTTCACCAAATATTTTCAAGTGAGAATCATCCTCTTAGACTCTAGATAAATTAACGAAATAACTTCTATACACTACAGAATTAAGGAATTCACTTACCGGTTGTCCATTTTGCAGAGTTAGGTATTGAAGAAAAAAAAAAAGCAACAAAAAAAAAATTAACTTTACTCTAAAAAGCACTGCAAAATCAAAAAAAAAAAAAGGGGAACTTAAGAGAGCACTGCACAAACTGATTGCACTGAAAGTTCAACCTGAACTAAGAACGAATCAGGTTTTTTTTTCTCCCCAACATTTTGCGTCAGAGGAGGGTGGTCTCGAACCACCTGCTCGCCGTTAGGACAATTCTTCTCACGATGTACCATGATGTCCATATGTACAATCAAGATAACGATAAGTGGCGAATCTTTTCTCAATTTATTAAACCCTCAAAAGCTCTTGTTATCCCATAGGGCTTTTAATGATGCAACCCACGACCGACAGGGGCGTACAGTTCACGCCGAATCAAGTGAAAAAAAAAAAAATACAGTCTGAAATCGGAGAGAAAAATAATTTCGTAATATCAAAAACGTAAAAATCATCACAATTACCATTCCATAACCTACGCGTCTCGTCATCCCGGCTGCTGGCGAATAGTTGAAAATCCGATATTAAAATTTCATCGTCCGTCTCTGTGCGGTTGAAAAGGCTAAAATGAAAATTCTCATGGATTCCACTCGTCGTCGTCGCGCGGGGGGATGAAAAGGCAGGTAGCACCTGCTGACGGATCACTCCGATCTTGGGGGTGGTCATAAATTTGAAGCCTAAGGACTTCGTAGAGGATCAGACCCTAACCCTAACGAAATCGTTATTTTTTATTATACAATTTATATCCTTTATAGTTATTTTGAATGTCTTGAAGGCATGGGAAAAAACAAAATTGCGAAGCTTACCTAAAAACTCTGGACGTTTCTGAAAATCATTTTCGTAGCAAAGTTGAGAGGCTACACATGTATACCTCTTCTACTCGTTACTAAAATTTTAACTTCTAATTTCCAATTTATTATTGATGGATTTGTATCTACTTCAACATAGATTCCGCTAGTATTTTTATCCCTCCACTAGTTCGCGACGTGCTAATCGGTGTTGTGCTAGTGAAAATTTTCCAGCGAGACAAAGTAAGTGATTTTCAATGTGTAGTTGTATTTTTCTATCTACCTATATTATTATAATTACTGGCATAGGTATAGAAAAATTATCGTTCACTGGTTAATAAGGGTTTTAAACAGTGTTTTTTTTTTGTTTTTTTTTCAATTTTTCGCCCTTTTGCTGAATTGACCTATAGAAGAAGATAAACAAGCGTTTGATACTAAATTTTTTATTCATAATTCAAGCTCACGCATTTTTCTAATAAGAAAGTACACATTCGAATTGTTTTTGCACTTGTTAATTATTATACTTTTGTTTTTCTCCTTCTTCTTCTTCTTCTTGTTCACATAATTTTCCACATCTCTTTTCAAAACACGTAATTTTCTAGTAAAACTTTCCAACTCTAACTGAAAAGACGACATTGTTCAGTGTCGCGCACCAACAAACTCGATACTAAAGTCTAAAGCTATAGTTCCTATAAAATATTCGAGATAACTTGTTGCGACAAGCTTAAACCCTTTCGTTCTTCTCCGTTACAGGAGCGAGCGCGGGCGTGCACACAGAGCAGCAATATTCCAAGAAAAAAATCTATCGTGAACCATCACTATTAATTGAAGTACAATTTTGCGTCACAGTTAGTATAGGTTGGTAGTTGGTAGGTACACCTAGATTAAGAAAAAAGATTTAAATGGAGAAATTTATCATCATCAAAGAGTTTTGTAAAAAAAATCGCCGCTTTAAACTTCAAGGTAGGACTGTAGAATTTAAATTTAAAAAAATCCCTGAAAATATGGAGCCCGCGACGTGGATTAAGGAGGCGATTGGCGATATTATTAGGAAGACTACAAAGGATCTTCTCCCCTCGGATCAAGTTGCAATCAGTTTTGGTTGTAAAGATTTTGCACGAGGCGACGGTGGGATTAGTTTCAGACCGGCTGAAAAAATTACGATGGACGTCGTCTGGGATGTAATTGCTAGTATTTACCAGTCCAATTCGTCGGGTCTTGACACGGAAACTTTTTGCTTGGGAGTAACTTCGGTGAGATTGCCTGTAGGACGGGGAAGAGGAAATAAGTACAGCAGTTTTCAGGAAGAGTGTCAACATCGTTGCGGAATAGCAGTAGTAAAAAACGATGATAACTTATGTTTACCTCGAGCCCTTGTTGTAGCCAAAGCATTTGTCGATAAAGACCCTGACTATACGAAAGTGCGCCGCGATATAAGGAAAATTCAAACACTTCGGGCAAAACAACTGGTGGAGCAAGCTCGTGTAGAAATTCCCGGAGAAGGTTGCGGAATTCACGAGTTGGAAATTTTTCAGCAATATTTAGAGGACTATCGAATTGTTGTGTATAAATATGGACCTAAAACTAAAGGACGTGACTTGATTTTTTCGGGGCCACCATCAAACCGTGCAGCCAATAATAAGAATCTGAATTTAATTCACCACGCAGGACACTATAATGTAATTTCTTCGGTAACCGCTGCGTTTTGCTGTAGCTATTTTTGTCAGGATTGCCATGTACCATACGACCATAAAAATGAACATAGATGCGTGAGATCATGCCCCAGCTGTAGACGCCCCACAATTTGCAACAAAACGGAGAAAATAACATGTAACGACTGTCTCAGATGGTTCAGGAACGACAATTGCTTCAACCACCATAAGAGTGAAGGCTCATACGAGAAGGGTAAATCCCTTTGTAATGAAATTAAATTATGTGATGGCTGTCTAAAAGTTGTGAAATCTACTACTACTATTTGTAAAAAGCATCAGCCACATGGACATTTATGCCATATTCAGAAGGATTCAGGAAAACCCAAAACGGAGGAGATTTTATACATTTTCTACGATGTTGAAACTATGCAGGAAAAGCAGTTGGAAGATGGGAGTTTTGAGCACCAGCCAAACCTGTTAGTTTTCAAGCAGCATTGCTCGGAATGCCTAAATAAAAATATCGACATATGCAGTAGTTGTGGTGTTCGTCTGCAAATTCTAAAAGGCCAGAGATGTGTAAGTGGTTTTATGTTTCACCTTCTACAAATTAGGAAAATTTTCAAGGCTGTTATAGTTCTTGCACATAACGGTCAAGCATTTGACCATCAATTCGTCCTGAATCATATTCTTACGGAAACTGATTTAT
Organism: Ceutorhynchus assimilis; assembly: GCA_917834065.1. NCBI lineage: Eukaryota > Metazoa > Arthropoda > Insecta > Coleoptera > Curculionidae > Ceutorhynchus > Ceutorhynchus assimilis. The sequence continues at coordinate 33,672,176 of OU892283.1, read as the reverse complement.
CTCCGGAACTTATAATGCGAGGATCTAAAATAATAATGTTACAGATAGAAAACGTGAAATTTTTAGACTCTTTAAATTACTTTCCAATGAAATTGGCCGCGCTACCAAAGGCTTTCGGGCTAGAGGACAATTTTAAGAAGGGGTACTTTCCGCATTATTTCAACACATCGGCGAATCAAGACTATGTTGGAGAGATACCTGCCATCGAATACTATGGTCTCGACTCATTAAAAGAAGAAGATCGGGAAAAACTTTTTTGGATTTCCAACTTCCAGGATGATTGGCAAGTGGTCTGATGTGGACAGGTCGTGGTTCACAGTCAGTGTTTGTTGTTGTTTGACTCCTCTGGTCAGGAAGATGTCCAGGAAGTCAGGCTGGATGACACGGTCCCCTATGAACGTAGGGCCGTCTGGCGGCAAGATATTGTACAGGTATCTTTCCGCGGCGTTGTCGATGGTTCTGCCTTTGAAGTTGGTTGTCAGGTTGCCCCATAGGAAGTGCTTCGCGTTGAAGTCACCTCCTGCGATGACTGCTGTGTCATCTGGAAATAGGACTCCTACGTCCGCTTCGTCGAGGATCGTTCTTGGTTTGATGTACACCGAGAAGATGTTGACTTTCTTCTGTGGGTGCATTTTGATCTGGATTGCGGTCGACTCACTTTTATCGGATTGAGCCGACTGGATCTGATGATGTTGGATGTTTCTCTTCACTAGAATGGCTGTGCCTCCACCTGGCGCATTTGTACGGTCCGTTCTGTAAGTGAAGTAGTTGGGGACATTGAACGTGTGTCGGTGCTTCAGGAAGGTTTCCTGGAGCAGTACAATGTCGATGTCGTGATCCTCAAGGAACTGTAGGACTTCTGGCTTCTTGTTGTGGGCGCAGTTGCTGTTCCAAGACACTACGCGCAGGAATTGCGGGATAGTTTCAACAATCATTGCGGGCTGCTTTGTTTGTTGTTCCTGGCAGCAGCTGTTTGACGAGGGGCGCCAGCGCGCTCGTCAACTGCGTGAGTTGTTCTTGGTAGCTCCTGTTCATTGTTTCTATGGCACTAGAAATTTGACGGAGCGTCCTCGGGCAAGCTGTCGCTGATTGGTGCCGCCGCGGGTCTGGAGCCTGCGCCGGCTCTGTGGTTGGTGCCGGCGCTGGGGCCCGCGGTCGGGGGCTGCTCTGGCTCTTTCGGCCCAGGAAAAAGGTCTCCTCTGGGCTGGTCGCTTGTGCTTGGGGTGGCTTGGGCAGCCTTCCCATGAGGCCGGGTGGGCCCCCTCACAGTTGGCACACTTGGGGGCTTCTTCTCGCGTTTTAGTGCAGTCCTCGGTTTTGTGGTCACCGGCGCACTTAACGCATTTGGAGAGAGCCTTGCAGTTGAAGGATGCGTGTCCGTAAAGTTGGCAATTATGGCACTGTCCTGATTGATCCTTGGTTTTTTATTCCGTTTAGGGTCACGATGTTATCATAAATGTCCTTCTCGGTTCGTGGAAGGAGCACTAGGGACGCAACGCATGGGCGCCTCTTTTTTGCCCCAGTCTTCCAGTACCACCTGGTGACGGCGACCGGGTGGTACCCCAGGTTTTCTAACTCGGACTTTATTGTGTCCGTGGACGTGGATTCCAGTACTCCCTTGAAAACAACATGGAGCAGTTTGTTTTCGGGGAGTTGGAATGTGTGAAATGGCACTTTAGAATGTTCAAAATGACTCACCAGTTTGCGGTAATCAGTAGATGTGGCAGGGAGTATGCGTACTCCCTCGTCAGTGGCTGAGGCCTTTGAGATGTCGATCTTGGCTTCCTTTGCGTATTTGGCGACCTGGTCGTACTGGGCTTTGTCCCTGAGTACGATTGGGGGGCACTTTCTTTGAGTCGGGCTGCTTTGCTTCGTCAATTGTTGTTAATTGTTTCTGGGGCCGGGACCACTCTGGCGATGTTGGCCCGGCCTAGGCGTCCCCTCGGCACTGTGTATTTGGCGGGGGGTTTGGTAGCTCCTTGCTTCGCTGCTGGTAATACAGCTGGCTTCGCTGTTGGTTTCTTACGGCTGGATGGTCCTGGCGTGGGCAATGGGTTGGGGCGTGGTGGCTTGGCGGCGCTGGGTCAGCACGTGTCTGGCGTCGTCGTCGGATAGGGCGGCTTGGCTGGTTCTGGCTCCTCTGCATCTTTTTCTGGGCTTCTTGCTACAACAAACAGAGTTTTTAGTAGGATCCGAGTCTTCCGAGGACCGTTCCTTGCGCTTGCGGCGGCTAGTAACGGTCGTGAAGCCGTCGTCTACTTCAATCAACGATTCAGATTCGGAAATCGTTTCCATGGTTTCAATCGAGCTCGAGAACGCGTCTACGTCCGATTCCTCCTCTTCGTCCGAGTGCTCGGATTCAGAGGCGGCTTTGGCGGCGGTCGCGGCTTCTCGGAGGGCTCGATTTTCTTCCATGAGAACTTTCATGGAGGCTTCCAAGGTTTCCATCTTCTTCATCAGATTGAAGTAGTCTTCGGCTGTGGGAACTTTGCTGGTTTGGTTTTCTATGGCGTGGCTGGTAGAACTAGACACTAGTAGGACGAACTAACTGGCTGCTTGCTTGCTCCGAATTTTTGAAGAAGTTAAACAGCTTCCAGGAAAATATTTCATCTTCTCTGCAAGAAATAAAAATGCAAGTAAGCGATTAAAATCGGAACTCTCCAAAGGCAAGCAGGACATTTCAAAAATGGAGCTACAACACAACGTAAATACGCTGTTGATCCATGGTCTAAGCGAAGAACAGGGCGAAGACCTATACACAACAGTTTTGTCCTTTTTTCAACAAAAACTCAATATTCAATTAAATAAAAATCACATAAATTTCTGTGGTATGGGTAAAAAACCAAACAAACCAAAGTCTTCAAAGTCAAGGCCAATCTCAGTCCGTTTCAGGAATCGGTGGATGCGACACACTGTGTTTGCAAGCAAAAAACTATTGAAAGGTTCAAAGGTAATGATTACTGAACTCCTTACGACCGAAAATCTTGCCCTTTTCAAAAAGGCACGCGATATTTATGATAGAAATAACGTGTGGACCTATAACGGTTTAGTGTTCAAAAAAAATTCGGCAGGTGATCGTGAGCTAATAAGGGATGAAAAATCCCTTAACGATTCTATAATCTCTTTAAATGATAGCGCGAGTGAAAGAAACAATGATGGTGATGACGGTGAAAATTAATGGAAAAGGAACTGATTTTTGTGGTAGGAATTACACCGAATTGACGCATATGAAAGGTAACATTTTTCTGTTTACTAACATATTGTGCCAAAATACACCCCAAACTAAACTTTAACCATCAAAATAAAAGGGTAGATGGTGAAAAACTGAAACTTTCACAGACAAATGTTCAAATTCGGAACTTACCATTTTATTATTAGATATATTGTCATTTCTTTTTTTTTTTTGCCATTATCCGTCAACGTTCAGGAGATGTGCATCGCGAGAGCCTTGTTTCCATTTCCAATTCGCGTCATAGAAAACTTGCCTACGCGAGGGATCAATTACGAGAATCTATGGTCCTCTATTATTGGAATATTACCGATCCATCCGCAGAGCGACATTAAACGCGTTCTGTTTGTGGAAGAGGATTCCCGTTGGTTCGTTAAAAAAACGTTACCCAAGTTGTCGACCAGCCTAATCGTTTTGAAGGACCTGAGCCTATTAAAGCCAAAAAAAATAAAAGTCCTCGAAGTATGATTTGCAATGGTTTTTCATTATATATAATAAATAGGTACTCGCTCGCAAAAAAAAAGAATAAACGTGTGTCATTTTTACGCTCAGCGTTTTACTTTATCTTTCCCATAAATCCTTTACACCCTATACAGACCCTATAGATCGAAAATGACGGGTTAAGGCGACTCCCATAATACTAGCAGGGATACGAAAAATAGAGTGAAAAAGTACGTTAGTATAATTTGCAATCGTGGCGAGTAATCACGACGCATATAGTTGATCCATTTCAAATTCGCCGTGTCCACGAGCATTATAGTATAAGTACTTATATGGATAAGAATACAGAGAAGGCAACAAGTAATCGGCGTTTATGGGATGTCACAGCTCGACAAGGTGAAAATTTTCGTACGGCATTAAAAGATTGTGGTTTTATATTGACTCAAAATCAGTATGCCTCGTTTGTGATGATCGTATTTTCTGTAACTTTATGGTTGGGCTTTATACTCAGTTGGAATAACAATCTAAAGATGTTGATAGTTTCCGGCATGATCATGGTCGCTATTTTTCAAGCTCTATTGATTTCGAATAATCGATGTTATGATATTAAACGTATCGTCGCGTCGACCCAAAGTTAATATCAAATTCATTGCACCTGATTGTCGACAGGTAATTGGGATTTGTGTATTGACAACGGCAGTTAGTTGGTATTTGTAATGGTAACGGCAATGTCACGATACGCATTTAAATAATCGACGATTTGGTCGTGTGGCAAAGCAATGTTACGAGTGCGTAAAGAGACACTGTTATGGTAAATAATGAGAATTCTTTCGGCATCGGGCGCCAGCTGAGGTTGTGTTTCGCTGGCGCCGTCCTCGATAACTTTTAAAACGACCAAGGCACGCATTAAATCACCGGCGTGCTGTTTGTATTCGTAACTACACGTACCACATAGTAAATACCAATCAAAGTGCTGCAACAATTTGATAAATTCTTGCTCACCACTCCGATTAATCTTTACCAAGGCCAAGGTGATGTGTAGATATAACCAATATAACTGCGAAATGCCTTCCTGAAAACTCGTCACGCCCTTTGCGAAGGGTAAAAAACGAAATGTGAATTGGTAGTAGTCTTGTAATAGACGTATGTAACTTTCGTATTGCAATATTTGTTGATCGCCGACGCGACCGACGCCCACATTTTCTTGCCGACTTTCATTTTCCCGGTTCCATTCTCGCCATTCGTTTATTTTTTCAATTTCCTGGACCATGACGAGTTCTTTCCTTTGTATAACATCTATGTCGCTTTCCCGGCCACCGACACCTTTGTCGTTGAACGCCAATTTCCAAGCTTGCTTCAATAGCTTATGTTTTTCTTCGTCGTTATTCTCGACCGCTAAGGCGCTCAGAGCCGCTTCGATGGGAAAAGTTTGCACAATGTATCGAGCATCAAGTTTTTGATCTTGCACATGCCGTATTGGTAGTGCGTTAAATAGCCCTATATAAATGGCGGACGAAAGGTACCCGTCTCGGTCAGATAAAGAACGACGTAAAATTTGACTGTAGTTTGGTACAATCGTTGGCCAGGTATCTAGTATGGAGGTGGATAATTTGGCAAGTTTAGAACCATCTATCGGGGCGAGCGACAGCTGTCCTTTGAAAGAGGAAGTGTTTTCCAATCGCTCAGGGTGCTTCTCCTCTGACGAGAGTTCCATTGGTGCGCTTAAGAATGTTCTCGACACAATACGTTCTCGGCAATGGCACGAAATCCAGTTTATCAATATGATTGACAAATTGTACGGAGAAATTGGCGCCTTTATCTGTAACGATATCACGATTGACGTTGAGCAAATGTTTTTCGGACCCGAACCGTACATGTGCTGTTTTAACATCGGTGAACATCATTTCTGCAAAATATTGTACGTGGTGATCGGAAGCGTTCTAGATACATATTCACCGGCCGATATACGACAAGGATTTATTGGCTCGATGAAGGATCGAGATTATTGTCACGTGCCGTATTTTTTGTGCAACAACGTCAAACAAATTCATTTGTACAAATACAACCTAAACGGGAAAATAAGCATGGAACCGAGAGCGTTTTACTATGGCGACAGCTCCGACGGCTACATGCTATTGCAGTCTTCGGACGGGACGATTTGGTGTCGTTTTCCGAACGCCTACGAGCATCCCTTGGATGTCGCTTCACTAACGGATCCATTCACGAAAAGTCTGGGCTGGGACTGTCCTACGCTCATCGAGAATAATGCGGAAAAATGGACGGAATTCTTCAATGCTGTTCGGCTCGAGAATCTAAACATCGATGAAATGGACAACAAGTTTGTCATCACATATCCGTACTTGCTGAAACTTTGGTTTTCGCAGTTACGGTTTCGGATTGAAAAATTGGGATTAACTCAGGTGAAGGATTTTCGCACAATCATCCGTACCGGCAACATGGCTTTTCTCATTTCAAAGACCAATCAGATTCAAACGAAAACGCAAAGAGAGATATCGAAAAATATTTTGGACTCTATTAAAGTAACTGGCGCGGGTACGTTTAGAAAACAAAGCGGTAAGGATGGGACGACGCCGATGGGCATGCAAACATTATTCGAAAAATCCTACTTTATGAGAGCGCCGTTTAATCGAGTAAAACGATGCTCGTCTCAGAACAATAAACGCAACTCGACCATGTTTATACCTCAAAACCACGAACGCATCTTGGCCAATACGAATATTGGAAACATTTCCTCGGCCGGAAAACGAATGAATTTGGTTTACAGTACGCACATCGTTTTTTGTTCCGACCGGGAATGCGCCAAATTGTGGATGAAACTATTACCATTGTACGACGAGAACGGCAGATGGCAAATCGTATTCAATTCCGTCCTGACTGTGTTCCGCGTGTCTCTCACCTTTGAGGATTTCTATTTCAAGTTAAAGTCGTTTAATCCGCAATGCGTCGTTGTACAGCTAGGTGAATTTTTTTATCATATTCGCCTACAAAGCGGATCTCTATTATTCCCACTGACCGTTAACGAACTCGAATCGTGTTCGTGTAGTAAAATGACTTTAAGCCGTCATCCATTGATGCCTAAAAGTAACGTTTACGATCCACCGTTGGGATGGTGTCGACGCCATATTTTAACCAACTACAGTGAGATCAAATTCCAATTTGTTCCGTATTATTTTTTCGAGAACTGCGACGTCTATTCGTTGCAGTTTCCATACTTTTGGAATACCGAACTGTCAAAACTACACGTATCTGTCACGGCGATAAAGAGACAGTTTATTGCGCCTATGTGTAAGTTTTCATCGACCACAGCGCACGAACAAACGCAAGGCAGCTACGATAAGGAGCTTAGGCTCTTTGCAGTTTTCTACGATTTCGAGAACCGAAACGTGGAAGATGGATATGTGGTCGGCGACCATGTGGATTTCAATGTTCGACTAACGACAAAGTTTACCTGCGACCTGAAGAAGGACACGCTCAATCAAAAGATTACCTTTATTCCAGATAGGAAAATATGGTTTATTCCAACGATCGGGCATAAAATCTACTTTGGCTATTTATTGAGTGCGTCTCCATTGAAGGTCGAGAGTAAAAAATTTACGATCGTAGAGAGCAACCGTAACGCGCCCCCATATCGTTACGAAATTTATCTTGAGCTTTTGCACGACGTCCCTTTTGACGATGTCGAGATTGATTTTAAACGGTTTCATAAAACGTTTGTCGTCATCGTTTTAATTCATTACGTCAATCCCAGGTATAACGCGAAAATCGTCAATTGTCACGGCAATAAAGGAATGATCGAGTATGCCGATTTCCGTAACTTGCTAAGAGAGAACGGCCGACGAGTAGACGTAACGATAAATCCTGGCTCGCTTGTTGCCAAAGGTTCGCTCGGATGCATCACGGAACAAATGGAAACGGCCGAACGTGTCTTTCATAATGGCACCTATATCGGTACCGGGGGCTACGTTCGTTTCAAGTTGCTCAACGAATTTCCTTGGGATAATTTTCAGAGCTCAGAGACGGGCAATCCGATGCGTATCGATAAAAATACAGCTAAAACGCTCGCCAGTCTCATACCCAATTCCTTATATCAGAAATCGACGGAGCATTACAATTCGACCCAAGGCACTATTCAACTGCCCTATTCGTTGCAGATGATATTCGAATGGACTAAATGTTGTGGCAAATCGGTAATTTTCAATTATATGGCTGCCCCGAAACGTAAATTGTCCCAATACCTTGACGATGAACATTTACCGCCGAATAGCAAACAACCGCGATCGTAAATCGGAGAGCGAAGATCCTCAGGACAATCGTTTACCCTATACCGAGATTGGAAAAACAACAACCAGGGTCATCCTCTATCAGTGTTTGAATGCTATAAGTAATTAATAAAGGTTTTATTCAGCTTTAGTTGTTTGATTTCCTGACCATAGGCATACATATTCTTTGTAGTTTACGGACAGTAGCAAAAAGGCCGTTTTACATTCGTCAGCATCGCAAGTGCATTGGCCTTTTTGCTACTGTCCATATCAAATTTCCTTGTGACGATCAACGATCAACGGCCGACGGTGCAACGTCTCCTTTTCTGGCGATTACTGTCTAATGCCCCGTCAGCAGGTTTATATTACGATCTGAGATTACGGTGTAATATAGCATCGTCCGACGGTGCAACGTCTCCTTTTCTGGCGACTACTGTCTAATGCCCCATCAGCAGGTTTATATTACGCTCTGAGATTACGATGTCGGATGTCGAATATAGGAATAAAAGAGGTTAATATACTTTGAACTCTGATTTTGCAAATTGAAAAGGGCAAGCATGTAATCAACATCCGAGCTGGGAATATATCGGGGCGTATAAGAGATTCGTGCTCGCCGGAAACCCCTACGAGTATCTACGAAATAACACATTTGCAGTGAAACTAAGCCCACGAGTAAAAGAACGATGAACAATGTGAAGAAAAACATTATGCGAATTCACCTTACAAAAAACTTGAAGCGGTACCTATGTTTCGGATACCACGTTGACATTATAAATCCGATCTAGAGCAGTTACCGTTAAACCGACCCCAAATAGTACCTTTACTGCAACATAAACTAAATTTCTAAACGTTTTGCACATATTTGTGGTCGCTGATTATTGGTTTAAATAGCCCTCAGGTATCCACTGTAGGTATCATTGTATTAGCACGGTCCATTTAATATGGTTTACGTGGTAGGCTGCAAATTGGGGCTTTATCCCACCTTCCGAAAAGATCAAGAGAATTTCATACAGTTGCAAGTGTTCGTGCCGGAGCAAATGATAGCGTACCTGGACTTTCTGCCAGTTATGAATGGAATATCTCCGCTTCTGCACATGTTGAAGTTGATCAGGCCGGAAGTGACAAATAGACTATTACTTGTGCGAAGAAATTGGCCTCTTCACTGTTTGTGCAGTGGGTATTTGGAATTGTTCAAAGAGTTGATGAACTATTTATTCGTCAACGATTTAGCAAACGGTTGGGGACCATACAAAAATCTTTCGATGCCTATGCTGTTCGTAGATGAACTAACAACCAGAAAGTTTTTGCCGAACGAATCCAAACAAGCATATGCAGATCAATTGGGTCTAATTTTAAACGTTTTACGAGCTAAATGTTCAATCAATACTTTTTACGACGACAAGAGAGACTTTTCACCGAAGCGTTTATGCGGCCTGATGATTAAATACCACGTTCATAACTTTTTGAGTACGTGCGTATTTGATTTCTGCCGTACGTGTACGAACGGAGAAGCAAGAGCCTACTTACAAACCATGTATAGCACGCTGGATTTCAAATGTACAATTTGCGCTAGTATTATATCCGAATAATCAGACGATTGTATACTATATTGTCACTAAAGTTGAGTTGAGCTAGTAATACCTGTCGTTTTTATTTGATGTACAACATTTAATTTTCGGCTATTTTCAGCTATTGTGCACCTCTAACTTTGGTCATGCTGACCTGATTTGAAATGGTATCAGTATAACACGCTCAAGGAGCAAGGGTAAAAGAAAACACGTTGGTATTTTATTTGGGCATTGAGATCTATTGACAAACAGAAAAAAAACGGAACGGCTACTTCGTTAATGCGTTCTCCAACGATTCGGTAACATTTATTTTAAAGCTAATTGGGCATTTACATACAGGACAACATCGTACATTAGGACTACAATAGATACAACAAGGTTCGTGTCCACACGGTAGGAAACGGCATCTCAAATAGTTGCGTTGGCATCTGACGCATACAGGTGAAAACTCGTACACTTTCAAATCGCTGCTACAATAGTTAAAGTCGAACATCTCATCGTAATTGTTCCCTCTACAATCGTGCCTGAACGATACGGGCGTCGGGCGACTTATTTGCTCTCTGATCCACTCAAGTCCTTTGTAGCATAATAAATGGTTACATAATGGATTCGCTTTAACGTGTATCAACCAGACGTTGGCGGCGTCGCTTTCTTCCCAGTCCTGTAGCCGTATTGAACACGCGGAACATTCGACTCGATCCATATAATCGGTGTAATAAAATCCACATTCCGCTAAAATATGAGGCGCTAAAAACGATCGCAAAGGCCAATCTTCGAACGTTCGTAATCTTTTTGCGTAGGAATCATTCATCATAAGGAACTCGTCATCGCTTGGAACTAGGAACCCGTTCACGTTATCGTACGATGTCATTGAAGCAGCCCAATTTTATATTTTGGGCATCAAAAACCCAGAAAATCCCACTATAGTTGAACGAATTCTGTCTCAAGCGCGGCCCAGTTTTATAGTTTGGGCGATCACAAAAGTTGAATATTTCGCAAGTGTGTCGCCCGAGATAGGCATACGTAGGCCTCGCATCGGGACATTTTGTTCATTTCGATGTACACGGTCCCTTTGAATGTACTACCTTGGCAACGGTGTACTGACACGGCCAAGTCTGCCAGCAAGGGAAACCCTACGCGGGAATGTTCCCGACCATACAGCGTGTATTCGTGCATCCTCCGATACAAAGTTAAAATTGTTCCGTCGTCATGCTCGACGTCCACGGACATTACCAATCCGTCTTCGCCTCTGTTGATTGTTTTCAAACGAAATCTGGTCCCTTTGGGTTTACAAGTGTCCGCCAAACAAACGTACGGCGCACCTACCTGGAGCGCCACCGTGATATCGTTTTCGTTAACGAGGTCTTCGTCAACTTTGCCCGGTTTCATCGTCACTAAATGGCATCTTTCAAAATAAGTTTCGGTTTCAAATAGAATGTATCTCAGTTTAAGTAATGCCATATTCAGTAAAACGACGTTGCTGTTATTTTTGGAAATGAATCGAAACTCTCGAAAAGATCCATCATAGTTGAAAAGCTGCCTTAAGCCGATTTCGGACTTTTGCAGCGTCTTCAACGTGTCGAAATTTACAGCATCGCCAGCTTCGAACTGTCTCAACAATCCCGTCAATCGTGGATCGCATTTTGAGCGCATATGTTGCTTGATAAAAAATACTCTGTCCACGTAACTAAGACATTTATACAGATCGTGTTCGTCGGCTCCGATGGCAGATAATTGATTGACGTCGCCGACTAGCGTGACAACTAAAGTATGCCGTCCGGCGATTCGTGTAAGCTCACGTAGTAAAGTCGATTGAATCAAAGATACTTCATCTATAAAGATAATGTCGTATCTTTCTTTAATACCGTCGTAATGGTTTTCTTCAAACGATTTTTCCCAACTGTCACCACTGGTCAGTTCTTCCACTGCCTCGACGTACTCATCGAAACGCCAACCGAAAGCTTTCATAAAAAATTTGCAAATCGTTTGCGCCTCAACACCGTACTCACTTCCCTCAGCAACTAATTTTTTCGATGTCGCCAAATAGAGAATTTTCCTATGTCGAAGAAAATACAACATGGTCGTCTTTCCCGATCCCGCTACGCTGTTTACCAATATAACATTCGAATCGGCATATGAACTGGATTTCGAACTGGCTTTCGAATCGGTCGTTGACGACAAGCGATCGAGAACGTTTTCAATTTCTTTGACGATATTCTGTTGATCTTCGTTGGGTGATAAACATTCATCTACCGATTCGTGTTTATCGGTTTTAATTACGAATGCTCGCTTTGGTCTTTGTAGAGCACAGCGACCCTTGTTGACGACAACGTTCGAAAATCGTCGCAAAGAAATGCGGTAAAATCGATCAGATTCCAGAGATGCGTTGAATTTCATCGTCAATTTCTCAATTAGGCTTTTTCCTTTGACCGAAAACATGTCGCGATCGATCACGATAGACCAATCATCGTTAGATGAATGATATTCCAAATCGGAGTACACCTCGATTTTCAATTCTTGCAATTGTCGTGAAATGCTCGCGTTTTGGAGAGGTAGTTGTTTTGAAAGACGTGAACGTTTAGCCGTAATTTCGTTGTCTTCGTCGTACTGCTCGTTCTTTTTCCCATCGTACAATACGAGCGATTGGTCGGAAGGGACGCGCACCAACGAATCTATAACAATTTCTCCTTTACAATTGAAAAACCAGCGCATCTGAAGGTGACTATTTTCGGTGGCAAAGGAACTAGCTGCCTGAAATACTTTTAGCTGATAAGCGGCGCCCGAAGAAAGCAGCCTCGGCGTTTTGCTCGTATCGACGTTTATGCTTATTTTCTTCTGCGGACCCATGCAACTCGGAGACGCCATAGTAGAACGTAGTTAGTTTCAAGGAGCACCAATTATAATGACCTGCTTATGTGGTTAATACTCGTTCTCATAATTTTATTTGCGTCCATTTATATGCTAATTCCGACACGACAAATGGACGATAAAACTTTGCAAACGTTTATGATGGGCATTGCGGAAGACGCACAATTAACGACGATACCCGCCGTCACCAATGTTGGCACAGTAAAAGTTTTTCCGTATTCTTCAATCAGCGGTGAAATCGATTGGGACGTCGTACTTTATTCGTTCAGCCTAGAACCGGGCAATAGCATAATTTACGAGCACGGAAGATGGCGAGCCCAATCTTTTACGTACGACTTTGAAGGTACACAATTATATCGCACCGATACGCTTACTCATGAACGTCAACTGTTTATGGAATTTAACTTGGATATGAACTTGGAACTAGTCGACAACGGCATTGTATCGAAACCGTACTGTAAACAGAAAGGTAACGTTCCAATTAGGCAAGACGAGTTTGCCCATTTTTATAAAACAACGGAAACTGGAGGAGGCTTATCAAACATTTATCAGTACGGGTACTGGGTATGTTTAGAACAGGGAGCCAACCCGACACTGGTTCTTTGCCAAAATAAGAAATTCGATTTGCAACTGGTGGCGTGTCGCGAATATAGCGAATGTGAAATGAAAAGCGATAATTATATTTGGCCGGACGTGAAAAACAGTACGAAATATTATCAATGCCAAAATGGCGTTGTAGTGCATGCATCGTGTCCCGAAGCAAGTCCTGTTTTCAATGGTTTACGTTGCATCAATCCTACGTGTTTCAATAAAACGTTTCAATCCGTAGGAGGAGGGTCACAAAAATTTGTTCTAGCGGACAATTTTCGCGTACCTAACGATGATCATTCATACTTTCTCTGTAGGGACCAGTTGGAAGGCACAAAGATTACTTGTCGGCTAGGAGTCGATGCCTCCCGTATCAATTGCCTTTACAAATGCACAGGCTCAACTGCGTTTGTTGTCGAATATTTGGAAACGTTACAAGTTACGCCAAAAACAGTTCCCGTTGGACAAACGGCTTGCGTTGATGGCAATATTGTCAAAGTCACGTGCTCCACTATTTTAACGCGTAAGCTCGTACATGAAGACGGGACTGGTAAGACTCTATATTATTGGACGCCAGACAAATATCTCGAAAAGGGGTCATGTAAAGAGTACGATATAATTCCACCAAAAGGAGAAATGTTACAATTTCTGCGTGCCGATCCCGCAATTTCGTCCAATATTACTGGTAACGGCGACGCGTTGCCAAGATTAATTCCCTACGATTCGTTTGCCTCATTCGAGTCCGACAGGACACATTACTACAACACCGACGGTGTGAAATATGACGGAGTTCTTTTTTATTTCGGCACACAACGTTTCATTATCGATGCGAAATACTTGAACGTGCCTTCAGATACCGCATCAATACTGAACAATAATCATAACGGCGTTTGGACTGAACAATTGATAATCGAAAAAATTTCGCCGGGTTGGATCGAAAATGCGTCCAACGATTGCGATGCGGGCATCGAATTTCTCGGCTTATATTATGTAAACAAATCGGGCACGGGTATGTGTTTAGATGGTAAACCTTCCATTGATATTTGCGACGAGCACGATCTGAAAGTCTTTGTCAATGGCTGTGGGTACTTTTCAAATTCTATCGTGTCTTCGGTCGGTGAGCGAGTAAAAGAAATGGCACGCACCAAGCAGGCCAAAATAAGTGGAACCTATAAAGGACTCTTTAGCGATTCGTTTCCGTTATGGGATATGTAATTTTTTAAGATGCCATCCGATGGAAAAAAACGACACCAACGAAATAGTACCACAAAATGCCGATTATTTGGACATGTCCACGTATGCGACACAACGTCAAAAGCTTTTTATGGCCGAGAAAATGGCAAACAAATACCCTGAAATTTTCAGTTGGTGCGATATAGTGATCCGACCGGCCATCTCACCTCAGGATTACGTTTACGAAAAAAAGTTTGCTGATTGGGCAATTTGGGTAGATTGGACTTGGACTAAAACGGGCTGCACGAAAATTAGTTGCAATCCTAGTGGCCAAAAATTCGACTGCACGGTCAAGGATGCACCTTTCGCTTTTCGATCGGGCGACACCACATGGACGGCCTGCGAGCCGGCATGTTTCTTTCGTAACGACATACCGTCTACCAGTACCGGCGTTCATTCGTTGCAGACACAGTATCACAATGGCAAATGTTATTGGGTGTCGAGCGCCATTCACGCTTGGATGACCAATCCTACGGTCAGGGCAAGTACTAAATACGTGCGTCGTGTCAACACTTTAGCTACAGGGTTCGACGTATCGCCTCGTGGCAGATACGTACAATATTCCAACTATTAAAGGCCGCATAAACAAATATTATTGCGACGCGTATTTCCAAGAGTTAAAAGGCGACGATTGCGAAGAGCCGTGGTGGAGCGAAGTACTCGGTTATACGTTTTTGGGGCAAAGTTTGATTAAATTCATAGACCAGGCCGCCAGTCCTAACGCCGGTACACGAGATCAGGTGTCGCTCGAACCCGATTTGAAATCCCTACCCGCCTATATGCTAGACAAACATGTTTGGAAAAGACATATTAACGATTCATTCAAAATGATTAAGCCCGACGTACTATTGAGCGATTTGGGGTTTACGCCTGCCATGTTGTCCCAAGAAAAACGGGGCCATTTTCTATTTCATAATTCATCGGGCATTGTGGAACGATTTCTATTTTACGATTCCGTCGAATATACGACTAATCGTTCCTCGTCCCGAACTGAATATCTTCGATTACTAGAACCCATAGGTGAAATTGCGAAAACAAATCATCGTCGTCGTCGTTCCGTCCGTGAAACCCGAGCCACAAAACAAAATCTCTCGTCATTTTTCGACTGGGATTCGATAGGAGATCGATTCAGTCGTATCGCTTCTGTCATAATGCAAATGCTTGTACAAAAGGATTTTTACGTACAAGTCGGGGTCGATTATTCCTGGCATTTGCTCAGTCAGAAACTAGGTCCCGAGTTCAAGGAGATATTGAGTAAAGTTTTTTCGAATATGAGTCAAGTACTGGCATCTAATTCGGCTCGTATCATTGACACAATAGCCAGTCACGAAATGGGACATATTGCCTCATATTTGATCGTAAAGTCTACTACAAAGTTCACTTTAATGCTGACCAGGATGGCTGCCGTCAGCTCAACTGTAATTGGTGTCGTTGCCGATATTGCGCTTTTCCTCGATTTAGCGGTCATGTTAGGTTGGGATCCGCTTGGTCTTAAAAATCAGATCGATTCCCAGATTTTAGAAATATTACGAGAACAGGCAATAGTTACACGTTACAAAACTGGCGATCCAAACTGCGAAATAGATCCCAGTTTCTTTTCGAAATTCGTGCTCAATGAAAACTTTAACGATAATACGACAACCACACCAATGCCCGAACCCAAGTCTCAGTTTTCGTACGCCCACTCTCGTTACAAAAGTTCCACCACGTCAGGTTCGGATACGATTGCACGTCGTACCGATAGTGGTTCAATCAAAAGGCCTCGTCTCTACCATACCCAGACCCTTTTTCAAATTTCATGTCTAAGCGAATATTTAAATGCCAGAACGTCAAATTCAATTGGACAACGTTACGACTGGGATAGGGACATTGTGCGAAATACCGACGAGTGGATGACCCGTTATGAAATTTTCTCTCATCTTATGCAAAAGACCGATTTAACTAATTACACGGAGACACTACAGGCTCGTCAATGCCTGACGGTGATCATTTTGTTCATTTTGATTACCGTCATAGCGTTGACTATATTTTTCGCCAAACCCCTAGTACTGCTTGTAGCGCCTTTAATTTGGTTATGTGCTTATGTTCGATTTGGCAATAATGAAATTCACAATTCAATCATCGAAAACCTTTATCGCGCAATAAAAGCCAAGAATATAACATAGAAACCCTTTAGTGTACATACATATCAACGTTACAATTATATAAATTCGCTAGCCTAAAAAACCAAGATGACCACCGCTTAGTTTTTTTTCCGTTCAATGATCAATATCCCTGGCGACGGTGGTAATGACAGAAATGTCAAGCTTTCTTCCTCAACGTTTTCTGACGACAACTTTTGACGCTGTTTTCGGTTTGATTCGAAATTGTGCAACAAGGAAAGCCTCCATTAAAACGTACGCTTTCTTTTCCTTCTGTCCGTTTTCGTTGCGAACAAATTTAGTTTGCGTGTTCAATAGCCCATTTCTGGAAGTAATCGCTAAATATAGAACGTCAGGACATTCTGGTTGTTTTAGTGGACTCGTCGACTTTGCGACCAGATTTTCGGATGGCTCCCAATCGACGGAGAATTTGCTCGCCTTTTGTGCCATTACGATTCGATAAATAGGTATATCTTTCGTATTCACGTTATTGCTGGACAAAAATTGACGGACCGCTTCCTTGTTGATCATCGGGTCGCGTAACGATTGAAACCTTCGTTGCGATGTCAATTTTATCTCCTCGATACCAGCAAAACTGATAATGGCATTCACATGGGACTCACCGGCCACTTGGTCTAGACCTAGGTATCGACCCCGCAAGCTAATATATTCCACCAAGTTGCTGGCCGTGTTATTTGAGCAAGAACCTAGTATCACATGTACGAAATCGCATAATTGTTCGCGAAAACGTCGGTAAGCCTTATCGTTGACCAGTTGCTTAATACGCTCTTCTCGGGGTATGTATTTAGTCTCTTCATACGTTTCATCGCTAATAAAGTTGACCATGTCTGAAGCTTCTTCGACACCGAAATATTTTAGAGCCCCCGCCAGCGTAACGGCGGTAGTGATTTGATCGGGACCAGTAGGCCCTATACCCATGACAGGGACATCGGAGAATAGTTGTTCCCTTTTCATGGCAAAAAAATCACGTACAATCTTGTTGGTATCTTCTACGGGCGCCGAAACGAGAATATTACTATTCCCGTTTTCGTTTAAGCGAATTTGCTCTTCCTCTTCGTTTTCAGATTGTTGTTCACTGCTGCGTGACGGGGTTGTTGTTGATTGTCCTAGTTGCGTCTGCCACAGAGACATCGATTCGCCGCTAACTTCTTCCAAGTCCGAAGCTTCATTAATATTTCTCTTACTCATGATTCTCCTCCGTTAGTAAATTGTTCACAATTTCTCCTAGTTCAAAGTCGTGAATACTTGAAAGTAATTTCTTATTCAAAGTATCTATCCTTTGCGCTATATCGGGACCTTCTGTCAATATATCGGGACCTTCTGTCAATATATCGGGACCTTCTGTCGGTATATCGGTGCGTTCTGTCGGTATATCTGATTCGAGTAAACTTGTGTTAATGTTTTCTGATTGATTTACCGTTTTGTTTCGACTTTTATAGCGATTGATTTTCCATTCCACGCAATCGCCCCTCAAAGTATCCAGATCGCGTTTTTTAAACAACTGCAATATAAAAGCCACTCTTGTTTCGACATTATCAACGTTCAATGGCAACTTTACTTTAGTAGGCAAACTGAGTAGAAACCGAATGAGAAAAATTGCTGCTGATATATCGTCCATTTTCCATATGTTACTAGGAACCCTATATGATTTAAACGTAAACTTGACACATTGTCTATTTCTTTCTTCAGACGAAACGCATTCTTGATTAAAATTCCACATGTGCTGAACGAGATTGAGTTTTAATTGTTTTTCCCGCGGCGTCGCAAGTTCTAGTTGTAGACATTTACGCCATATTTGGTACAACGTACTGGCCAATCGAAAGGAAAAGAATCGTTTATTCTCGCCATTGTTACCGCTCAAGTCGATGCCGGGAACCAGATCTTTAGGGGTCAATTCAGTGTAAAGGTGTAATAAAATCGGTACGATTTCATCATTTATGAATATACCGTCGTTCCTTACATATTTGGACAAATCTAGCGAGAAGGATGTTAAATAACGTTTCACAGCTTCTAAACGTTCTCGGATAACAAAGAAAACTGGTACAATCTTTACGTTGGTCAAAGTCACTTCATTTTTTTGATAAACGACCATCTTATGCTATAAGACATATATAAACATGTACAAGGTTTATCTGAAATCCTTTCTCGGTTCAAGTTGGTGTAGGCATTACTACTATTATATCGAGGAACCGTATAACGGCATCAAGTACGAATTGCATCCTGGTCTAAAACCATTCATAACACCTGTCAATTATCACGGAGAAGGTCGCTTAGAGAAAATAAACTACATGTGCTTCGTATGCAAAAGTTTACTCGACGATCAACTAGATAAACGTTTCAATATACTATGGCGCAACTGTGATATTCTCGCCGGACTCGGAATTCAAACCATCTTAGCATGGATCGTAGTGGCATTAATAATGACGAGTTTTATCGTGCCGCAGAATATTATTTTGAGCCTATTTATGGCTCTAACGTTTTTAGCTAATGCACATATGCCGGTGCACGTTTTGGTTTGTGCTTGTCCACATGTCACAGTGGCCGACGCACAACTTGAAAACTATGCTAGAAAAAGCGTCATTTTCCGAATATAACGGTTGCCAAAAAAAAATAAGCGTTTTATCGAACGTGTATAGAAATTGCCATCAAACGTTAGTAGTGTACGTACGGGTACTAGGTGTATCGGCCTTCTTGCGTTTATAATTCTTCTCCTTGCGGTGTTCATCAGTGTTCAACGACGGCACGCCGTTTTGTAATAGACTTGTCAAGAGGGCCTTTATGATGGGTTTATTCCTTTCGAACCATAAATTGCTCTCATTCGCTCCTTCCGTATTCCAAAACATTAGCTTGGTGCTATCGTAACCAGCTTTTATAAAACCCTTGTACTCTTGCAGAAAATCACGGACCTGTTGCTCGATTTTCCGTTTCACAATGAAATGGCTTACTAAACGAGTAACTAAATTTTTATCGGCCACTATACTATCGTACAGAATTTCAAAGGCCCTATCGTTGAACGTTTGTTTCGTTACAGCGTCGGCAAAGAAATTGACAATGGCATCGATAGGTAAATTAATTTGAAAATGAGTATTGATCAAGTCTTGCACGGTTTCGCGTAACTCTTCGACATTGTAGGCAATCAAATCGTCGTTATCGAGTAACGTTGGGTATTGCTTTATCAAATCTCCAACGATATTGTGAATTTTGAGAAGCACATCGTTCCGATAAATAAAACCAATCAAATTCATTGTTACGAAAGTTTATTCAATGCCTTATAACATAGATTGCATACATTATAGAACGATTCGCCCTCATCATGGGAACGATCGCTGACCCGTACCACAGTAAAATGGTCGTGTTTACAACGACCAATTTTATCTCGTAACAAAAATTTGCTAATGTCGAACGGTAAAGATAGAATCAACTGACCGTCCCGTTTAACATGTCCTCCCACTGATTGGCTGATGTAAAGTTGGGGCGTTGAGAGTAGCCGTCGATATTTTCTTTGAGTTGGAGCCCCTTTGGTCGAACGCGATGACTTGGCGGCGACCAGCGTTTGCGAAGCTCTGAACCTATGCACGTTCTCTACGTCGAAAAACATTTTTTCGAGCTGAGGAAACTCGTTCGTGATTTGCTTCAAACTGATGTCGTGCATGAAAGTCGTTTTGTTGTTCTCAACCACTCGATGACTCATGGTTACGTGCGGCGAGTTTAGAAATTTGTAAATGACATAGCAACCGCAATTGATGTGCAACATTTGCCTGATGAAATTATTGAGCTGCTTACAGCGACCAATTAATTTCGGCTCAACAATCTGACTCCAAGGTAATTGATCCTTGTTGATCTGGCAGTAGTGCTCTGTTTGATCGCAAAAAATACTTTCTATTACTTCGTTCGTTTCCATGCCGAGTGCCACTCGAATGCGATCCTCGTGAGTAGCACCAAATAGAGTTTCCAGGCGCATTGTGTTCAAAAAAATTTCTCAGGTTACCAACGAGTCGCTGTAGTTGAGTTGTGGAAGATTCGCATTAAACGACGACGGTACGGTTCGATTAAAAACCGATTGCGTCGGCATCTGAAATACCAGGCTCTTTATAGCGTCCACATCTTTACTCGTGCTAATTTGATCACGCACTTTAAAATAGTTCGAGAGTGTTACAAGTTCATTACCGGTTTTCTGAATTTGCGTACCGTGATCTTTCAATGGTCTAACTATCTGCGTTTCCAGTACATTTTTTATTTGGTTCAATCCGGTATTAATGCGGTCAAGAGTTTGTTCGCGGTCTTTGGATAAACGATCCATTAGTCTAGTTTCCAACTGATTAACCGCCTCTTGAAAACGAGTGGCGGCTGTCCCAAGACCGTAACGGGCCCTACGATAACCGGTACCGTTTGAGTCTACAGCTGCGTCCGTTGAATCCATTGAATCCATTGAATGCATACTGTGTCCGTTGTCACCTATCGCCGCATAATTCGAGTATTCTGAACGTGAAGTTGCCTTCGATTTGCTTCGCCAAAGTTTAAAGAGCAAGTAACAACACCCGAATCCGATGAACGTGTATATTACATATTTGACAATATTTCCCAAATTGGTCAGCGAACCTATAATCGAACGAGGCAACTGGTTGTAAAGATCCGCTATTGTTTCGCTTATCGACTTGGAAACGCATTTGATCACCTCGTTTGCATGTAATATCGTCGGATCGTAATTTTCTTTACCCTGCGAATTTTCTTTGGACGCTGTGCATTTCAAACATTGTGGAGAATTCGACGTACAAGTACAATCCGAAAGCGGGAAATTGGTCGGAAGAGTCGTACAGGCACCCATGCCCGAACCCACCGTGGGAAACGAACAAGAGCATTTAATTATTTTACAGCCCACAGTTGTTTGATTATGCGTTTTATAATAGATACAACCAGAGCGAATTTCTGCTATCGCGTTCAGCGCACTATAGATGGTCCCGCCGACAAAGATCGACCCAATGGCGAACAAAGAATATTTTCCAGTTTTACTTTTCCTTTCTTCAATTTTGTCCACCTTCTCTTTGGTCTTTGAGTCTTTGGCAATCTCTGTTTCGAGTTCCGCCGAATTCGTTTTCAGGTCGAGATCCGGCAGAGAGCTACGGATCTCTTCGCCGGTTGCCGCAATGTTTTTCAAATGTTTGTCGGGCATTTCCAGAGCCTCTCGATTCATTGCCTGAATAAATCGGTTTGTCTCGACGGCCATCGATGCCATTGCAGGATTGGCTTTCGAAAGCGTTCGAGCAGCTTCCCCTTCTCGTAGACCGGTAATAAAGTCATGCGTATCCATTGAACCGATCGTTTTGAAATTCACGGTTTCCGTCGAACCAAAAAACTCCTTCATTAGTTCGTTAGAATTATCGAGCAGCTTCAAGTTCTTTTTGAAATCCCCTTCGATCGTTTCTCTCGCCCAGGCCCCTCTGATTTCGCTAGAGAAACCCATCTCCTTAGTTTGGGTCTAACGTTTGTCGGCATAGAAAAATCTCGTAAAAAAATATACCCAACTAATAAAAATTGCTAAAAAAATGTAGTTCAAAATGCTTTACAACCTTTTTCTTGTTTGAATCAGCTTTGAAAGAACAGATTCTGTTTAAAAAGTAATTTCCATTTCGACTTGGTCTATTATTGCACAAAATAAGGCTTTTATTAAGATAGGTAATCCCATAAAACAATCAAGTTATATTTTATAATTTCAACAAGATATGTGCTTAGAGCTCCAGGGGGCAATGGGCAATTTATTTGTAGCGTGGTCAGTGGTGTGTGAAAAATAAAAGTATTTTCCTTGGTATTTTCTATAATATTTTTGAATACCTAATTTTATGAACAATTGTCCAAGTGTAGATAGTGCTCTATTTTGGCTTTTTCTCTTGAACATTGTCCAAAATTGCATTTTAGAACCACTAAATGGATTAAATTTTTCCTAGAACTGCTTCCATTTAGCGTTTGTCTTGAAATATCTTAAAGAGAAAATTTCTAAAATGAGTATTAACTTGCATCTTAAGGATATTTTTAGCAATTTTTCACTTATTTTCATTCATAGCCCTTCCTAAGTTGACATAAAGTAAGCGTTTAACCAAAAAACAACCTAAATTAAAGTTTATAGTCATACAGATCATTTTGTCTTGGTCCAAAATTACATTAATAACCACAAAATGGTCCAAATTTGTCCCAAAAGTGCTTTTTTTGTAGACTTTCTTCTTGAAATATTGAGAGAAAGAATCCAAAATGAGTGCAAAATTGTATTTTAACGTTTTCTGCGTTTTTTCACTTCTTCCTAATCAAAATTCATCCAAAGTGGACTTAAAATATGAAAAAAGCAATCCAAATTGGAGCTTCTAGTACCTAGTACTTTTGTTTCAATATTGTATTGAATTGGCTAAACACTAATTCGAATTACCTATGAAACCTTGGATTTTTTTTTGTCCTAAAAATGCTTCTTTTTCGCTTGCCATTTTTGGAAAAAATCCCCTGCAACCATTGAAAATCTTTCCGCAGTTTCTAAATTCTGCAATCTTGTAACATTTTTCTACTAGTGAGTGACTTGACTTTCGGCTCAAAATTTCAATAAAAACCGCAAAATGATCTAAATTTGTGCTTGCGATTTTTCCCGCTAGACAAATTTGAACATTGAATACATAAGAATTCATGAAAGGAATACATGAGAATACAACGGAAGTAAGCTTTATACAGAAGAAAAGTACCATTTTTTTGTAATGACTGCTTTAAAGAAAAATCAGGGACACTTGTTAAAAGAGTAGAAAAATTAAGCTTTGATAACAACAATTTGAAAATTGAGATGGAAAAAGTTATCAATCAACAACAAGAAGAAATTAGCGAAATAATTGAGAAAAATAAACTTCTTATTCAGGAAAAAAGAGATATGGAGGAATGTATGAAAAGGATTAGAAGCACTACTATGGATTTTGAGGATGAAGTCTTTGAAACGGAAGAATGCCTCAAAAGAGAGATCAACAAGCAGAAAGTTGAATTAAATAAGGTAAAGTACCCAGTTGTTGACAGGGTCCCAAAAGTTGACACATTAGCATATTATTCCCGAAAATAAGAATTTATATAGGTTATAAGCTAACTGAAATAGCTTATAGTATTGTTGGAGCCATCTTTCAGGCTATAGCTGATGTATGGATTTGAAATGACAAGTCTTTTCAAAATTGTGGCAAGAAGTAGTGAACAGGTGCAAATGTTTGAATTTTTCCCAGATTTCTAGTGAAAATAGTTAAGAAGATATAAAAACAAAAATTCTCAAAGCCAAGGTAGGGTTGATAAATTATGAATAATATATATTTACTGTATAATAAGATACATTGTAATACATATTTATTATTGTTTTATATCTTAAACAACTGGCATAAACTTTTTAAGGGGGGGTCTCAACTATTGAAGCCCAAATCGAGGGGTGATCCAAATGGATTTTTGGCGGTAAAAATATTTTAACATTGTAGTCTGTCTCTTTTTATTGCTCTGGATTAAAAAGAAACCTAGATATGGGTTTGGGGAATGTTACGGTCGTAGATCCAATAGATGACACCCCTGTTACCCCTGTCAAGGTTTGGAGCTTTGGAGTGTCAACAATTGGTCCTTTCAGGTTTAAATCAAGAGATGACGCATGAAAAATGGAAATTGCTGAAATATGCACCAGAACTACCAGAAGACGTGATTGCTGCGTTGGATGATTGCGATAGGGGGCTCACTGCAGCTACAGCAGCACAAAAACACAATGTGCCAATGCTTTCCAAGCAATTTCTTTTATTACCAATTTGGAATTGAAATTTGTATTTTTTTCCCAACAAAAAGTTTCCCAATGTTATTTTTTATTAATAAAAAGTTTTATTCTTACATTATTGATGTTTCTACCAGGGTTTCTACTGATACAGGCAACATGTCAACTATTGGTTTCAAGAGTGTCAAGTAATGGAACCACAACATGTACTTTAAAAAAATTAAAATAACTGGTTATTATGCGCATATATTTTATTTAAAAAATTGTACACTTAGAAAAATATACTTCTTAGTTCCACAGACCGTGATAAAATTTCTTAAAAGTAAAAATTTGGTTATGTAAAAAAATATATGTCAACCTTTGGATCAAAAATGTGTCAACTTTTGGCGCAGTGAACTTTTTTGGGTGTCAACTATTGGGGTTTTATCGCCTTTCAGGTATTTTTGGCATAATAACACAAATAATAGGAATATAGAGTAAATAATATATCTACACATTTAATTATGAGTTTGAAATCACACTAAAAAATATATCAAAGCCTTGGGATTGAATATTTGGAAAATGTGTGGTATTCATAAGCAAGGATACCCTTAACATGTCAACAACTAGGTACTTTACCTTAATGTAAATAAAGAAATCTGGATTTGGGTTAAGAAATTAACAATTCACTAACTAGTAACCAAGAAACCAAAGAAAACAACAGATGGACCTCCAAAACTTAATGGCACTTAATGACGAAATGTTAACCTCAATCGGAGCCCTAACCGAAGATAACAAAACTTATATGAATTACTACAAAAAAGCGCAAAAAGAGATCTTTCTAATGAGGACTAGCAACTTTCAGCAAAGAGAGACCGTTGATGTCAGTACACAGTATGATCCTACTATGATAGGAGTGAAGGGTTTGCAAAAGGCTATTGACAATAATGCTACACCACAATCAGAGCCCCCACCACTGATAACGCCACCAATATCTATGGAACCTGTTCAGCGTAAAGTTTTAATTGTATCTGACCAGTTTGGATATAACTTCGGATCAACAATACAGGACTATTTGCCAATTTTTTTTTGTCGAAACTTTCATAAAACCAAACGGTCGCTATGCAAATGTGATACAACATTTAGTACTCCATACAAGAGATTTTACATTGGATGACTCGATCATAGTTCTGGCTGGCTTTAACGATCTAAACAACAAGAAGTATACTTTCGTCAAAAACATAAATAATATACAGGATGACACAAGAAATTGGGAACAACCTATAACTTTTTTAATATACAGTGTGTCCCGCTTAAGGACTGACCACCCTTCTGCGGCTTTACTGGTGTACAGGGTGTCCACATTTAAAGGCTAAAATTTCAATTTCAAGTACTATTAGAATTTTTTTTAGAAAAAGTCTGATAGCAAATTCTTGTTTAGAATGGTCTAAAACCCAACTGTACTAATTTTTGTTTCAATACGATACAGGGTCATCACAATAAATTTTCAAAATTTAATGGACCAAACCTCAAAAATGTCATATTTTGAGGCCTCGAGAACAACAAAACTTGATGCAACATAGTTTTAGAACATCCTTAACCAAAACTTGTAGTAAGCTTGTCTCAAAATATGACATTTTTGCGATTTGATCCATGAAATTTTGAAAATTTGTTGTGACCACCCTGTATCGTATTGAAACAAAAATTAGTACATTTGGGTTTAAGGAGATTCTACACAAGAATTTGCTATCAGATTTTTTCTAAAAAATCCCTAATAGTACTTTGAAATTTTGAGCCTATAAATGTGGACACCCTGTACACAAGTACAGTGTGATCTGTTATAAATGTCACCCCTTCTAATTTTTTCATTTGACATTTTTGACAAAAGTGTCAAATACAAAAGTTTCAATAAATTGTCGAAAGTTTCTAACTAAGTCAATTTTAGGCATACAGGGTGCCTCAAAAAAGTGTAGCAGTGTGAAGTTATATTCTTTTAAATGGAACAGCTTGTATATGTATATAAACAGTTATAGGGGAAAACATGAAATTCCCTTTCAAGGTTTCATATTGAAAAAAGAAAAAATATACTATTTTAGCTTTAGAGATTTTTTTATAAACAGTTTATTGTTCAAACTTTATTCAATAATATACAAGGTGAAATATAATAAATCCAGATGTCTAAGTTAAAAAAAATTACATGAGAGACCTAGGAAGAGATTTTCGTGTTTTTCCCTATTACTATTGGAGATAAACCGAGAGATAAACATATCAAACCGTATATCGTTGAGATCAGGTTAAGCGGGGCTAACAAATAGGCGCACAATATACAGGGTGTTCCATTTAAAAAAAATATAAATTCACACTGCTACACTTTTTTGATGCACTCTGTACTCCTAAAACTAACTCAGTTAAAAACTTTTGACAATTTCTTAAAACTTTTGTATTTGACACTTCTGTCAAAAATGTCAAATGATAAAGTTAGCAGGGGGTGACATTTATAATAGATCACCCTGTACAGCTGCAGAAATAAAATTATGAGCCTAATAGGTGCCAAATTCGAGTAGATGTAAGACAATTTTTTTTAAAATTGAATTGGTTGAAAAATAACAAATGTATAAGGGTGGTCAGTCCTTAAGCGGGACACACTGTATAAGTTGAAAATTTGAAATTTGGGGATCCTAAACGAGGCAACTTTTCGAGTTTTTTAGAAGAAAATTGCGTTATCAGTCACTTGTGGCCATAACTTTTGATATTCAAATGGGATACCCGGTATTTTTTAAGTTTTCTGACATCAGCAGATCATTTTACATATGTTAGGACAATTTTTGTCATAATATACAAGGGGAGTCATTTAAAAAAAACATAACTGTCTGAATTCAGCTCCAAGAATCCACACATTATTTACGTTCCTATGGCCTAAACCGCATACAAAATCCCAAAACTTCGAAGGACCATAAATAAATGAAACCCAGCAAATTAACTCAAGTAAGTATATTTTATTTTTCTGGACCCAAAAACTAGGCAACGGCACAGGCAACGGTACACGTACGACGTCACTTAGCCTGTCACTGGTTCAAAAAAAAACGAATCAACAAAAACTAATATTCCTTGTTATTTGTGGATAGCAATAACCCAAAAACATGAATCTTACTAAAAAATAGAAATCGGCGGGAATTTATAATAATTATCATGTAAAATAAACTTATTTTGCGCCCGAAAACTGAGCTAGTCGCGGACCGCCGTAGTTCCACCCTTGAGGTCAATAGTAAGACTAATTCGAATAAAATCTACTTCTGTGCGTCTTTCTCGCACAAACTTAAAAAAAAACGACAAGGATGCAAAATCGGGGTAGCCACTGACAAATCGATATTGGGTGGTACATCCTGGTACAGCGACTGGCTCCCTTTTACGTAGGCATAGACAAAAAATAATCTATAAATAGAACTTATTCCCTGAATTGCGAACCTGAAATTTGATTTGATATAAAAATAATAATAAATGGCAGACTTAATTTTAAATTATATTTTTTACAAGATTTTGTCTGCATTTTAATTCACAACACATATTATTGTGGAAAATATGGTCCAATACGAAAACGTGGTAAACCATGGAAGCTGGGGTTATAGGAAGAATTCTTGTACTAAATGATCTACTAGATGCAGAAGAGCAAAAAGAAAAGCCTATAATAGACCGTCAGCTAATGACATACTTTGCTGACCGATTTTCTCACTTCAGGGATTTCAACCACTGAAAATTATGTCAGTGCTGAGCTCAAAAAATTAAAATTTAGCGACCGAACGTCTGCTAAGCATATGGAAAATGTTCTTTTCTTTTGCAGCGGCCGTAACATATAGGTACCTCAACAGCTGACCGGCTTATGGGAATTTTTTTCTGGTTCCTACCGATATGAAATTTGATTCTGTCGATTACCATAAGCGAGAAAACGATCAGCCACCGAATATTCTTTCACAAGATCGCGCCCTTATTTCAACCCTTTCAGTACGTGCAAACCTTATGGCTTTGGTTTTTCACTATTAGATTGTTCTACAATGTTAATGTGTTAAAATGCCATGAAAATGAAATTGAAAAAATAACCTATTTTTTTCTGCAAGAGGAAAATTAATTTTCCATATGCCTAGCAGACGCCCGGCCGCTAAATTTCGCGTTTTTTGAGCTCAGCACTGACATATTTTTCAGTGGTTGAAATCCCCGAAGAGAGAAAATTGGTCAGCAAAATATGTCATTGGCTGACGGTCTATAAGGAGATTTTACAGAAGAGAAAATCCCTTTGATTTAACGGATAATAAATTTATAAAACCATTTAGATTAAGCAAAGATCCTGCTCGAAATTTAATTGATTTATTGACACCTTTTATACGGGCTCCAACTAGAACTTCATCATTAAAAACTGTGGTAAAATTGGAGGTAAATTTTCCACTTCGAAGTTTCATTTTGCCTTACAAAGTCAATGAGCATTTCTTTTTGGGTATGATTTATAAAGTCTGTTTTTTTTTTAAAGATAATTCCCCAAATCAAAAATTTAGTAATTATGTTGGCAACACACAAGGACGTATATAAGGCGGGGGTTTGGGGGTTCAAACCCCCCCATTAACTGAATAAATTATTTATTTTTTTAAGAAAAATAAACGTTTTTGAGCGTGGAACTTGAAAAAATTTTTCGCCTTCGGCGATATCCTCCAGCGGCTGTGCCAGGTTATACCTATACATCGTCTGGTCTAAAATTGAAACCCTTTCCAGCATAAACCACGAGCCGCCACTGCTCTAAACCCCCCTCCATGGAAAAGCTATAGCTACGTCGTTGGCAACTGAACATCTTGATTTTTCCAAATTCATTTTCCACATAAACAAAACAACACGAAAATAAAAATTGTAAATAGAAGGATTAATGATTTGATTTTCATTAAATAAATAAGCAAAGAATGATGTTACGTCCCGAAACACAAATAAAACGAATAAAACAAACTGATTTTCTTCTTTCTCATGACATTCGTCCTTTTAACACACTAAAATTGTGGCTAATTCTACATATTACTGTTGGCAACAACGCATTATTATTTGACAAGTTTTCTCTCATTTTATCATAATCCCATACAGTCGAGAATACCAACTTTGGCACCAAGAGAACGAGCGTGCGATGTGATCTCTCACTTCTCTTAGGGGAACAGGGGAACGTTCACTTCTACCAAATTCGAGAATCGACTACCAGTTGAGTATGCCAGTAGGTTGCTCACAGCTGCAGAAAAAAACTATGCAACTAAAGTTCATTCCACGAAACGAGATAGTAGAGGTAAACAAACAGACGGAGCTTAAAAATTCAGAGAAGGACTGCAAAAATATGAATTACAACTAATGACATTTATTATTGTCAGGTTGTCACATGAGTCAATAGGTTTAATGTCGTATTTCCTAGTATCTTGCAATTATTCAAATAGTGGTTGGTGAATTATTGTTAATTAGTGAGCAATTTAGATGAAAACAATATCAAGTTCAACAGATTCTGCTGAAGAATTCGTTCGGAAATATATTCAGAGAAGATAACAGAAATACAAAACAACCTAAGACGGTCCTGCCTAGGGGGAGTATAATCCCTTTCTATAGTCTGTTTTTTAATGACTGGGTACGATAAATCAAACTCACCAAATTTTAATCCCTTAAACCCCTTACAGAGTGATCCAACACTTTCATTATCCTCATTCGTTTACACATACCCAATTTTTACAAACTGTTTCAAGAAAACCCACCCGAAACTCTTTTCAGCCGAAATTCCCTCGCCAAACAATGGGTTTTCGGGTTTAAAGAGGCGTATATTTGTAAATTTTATGACCCATAGGCGCAGGTAAGAGATTTTTGGAAAACAGAATATTTAAAAAAAAATCTATTTTATTTTCAATTTAAAGAAGGTACTTACATAATTATACAAACAATTTAAACCAATACTTATAATACAAACCAATACTTACAATACAAACAAATTAAATTGGAACAAACCTAATAAGAATAATAATTTTTAGGGTCTTCAAAAAAAAACACCAATCAAAGATTGCTATGATTTTTTAAGCGTACTTATGTTACTCTGCTTATGTCTTAGCTGTTTTCTATCAACTGACAAATAAAGGGACAATAAATGTCAATACAAAAATTTTGACATAATTTCTGTCCCAATTACATTATTTATGGAAATAGACGTTCAATGCGCGACATACGTTTTCGTGAGCATTCTATGTTTTTTTTTTTTTGAAGACCCTAATTCTTGGAACTTTTTTTTTCAATTAATCTTCTGATGAAGAACTGTCATCATTCAAATTTATAATCAAAGGTTCAACTGTTGCCTCAATTAAATTGTCCAGTTTCCAAAACCTTTCCTCTACGCCAAGAACATGCTTAATACACTTCCGCCACTTATCAGCACTTACTTCTTGAATTGCCTCGTGAAACAATTTTTCCACATCTTTTATTTTAAAAGTTGTGTTTCCTCTTGCAACATATCCCTTGACTTGTGCCCAAATTAACTCGATGGGATTCAGTTCGCAATGGTGAGGGGGTAACCTAAGAACAATTTTTCCCTGTTTTTTTGCCATTTCATCTACGATACAATTGGAATATCTGGACCTGTATGGCTTTACTATTGCAAGCAATTCTTTCTTTACCATATTTTGTTCGAAGGGTATATTTTTTTCCAATAGCCAATTTTGTATTTTTACTTTGCTCCAGGACGTGATTGGAGTTTTTTCTTCTTTTCTGGAGTGGTAGCTGGCATTATCCATTACTATAACTGAGCCTTCGGGAATAAGTTCTATCATCTGCTCAAAATATTCTTCAAACACATCGGCATTCATGTCCTCATGATAATCTCCAGTACGGTTTGATATAAAGGGTGGCAGCAATC
Organism: Ceutorhynchus assimilis; assembly: GCA_917834065.1. Lineage (NCBI taxonomy): Eukaryota > Metazoa > Arthropoda > Insecta > Coleoptera > Curculionidae > Ceutorhynchus > Ceutorhynchus assimilis. Next base: position 33,641,165 of record OU892283.1, on the reverse strand, counting down.
CGCCTTCTAAAAACCCATTCTCATTGCCAATATGAGTGATGATTAGTCTTTTTCCCTTTCCTGTTGGTGGAGTTATACCAGTTGACCATCCTTCCAAAAAAGCTTGACGAGAACTTTTAACGTTTTTATCTTGCCACATTTTTTTAACAGTATACCCTTGATTTATCCATGTTTCGTCAAGGTAAAAAATTTGCCTATTTTCTTCACGGTACCTTTTAATTTTTCTCAAGTAGTCCCTTCTCCAAAATACTACTTCGTCCTTCTCAATCAATATAGAATTTCTTCCGTGTGTTTCAAAATTAAAACCCAACTCTTTCAAAGTATTCCAGAGCTTGCTCCTACTTAGATTTGGTATGTCGTCATCATGTTTTATGACTGCCAGAATTTTGTCCAAGGTCGGTATTTCTTTTCTAAAATAGAATGAATGGACTTTTCTTCGAATTCCATTCAAGATGTCTTCATCAAGGTTAATTTTTCTTCTGCCCGATGGTTTTAAGGGTTCTCTGTAATACAAGAAAGTTGCTTGAGAAATTCGGCAAGCACGTACTTAATGCAGAAAATAAGTAGTTAAATATCATTTTTTACCTTAAAGCTTTTGTTTTCCGCTCTTTAAGAATTCTGTAAATCGTGTTTTTTCCATATCCTGTTTCATTTTGGCACATACGGACTACACTAGCTTCCGAACTTTGCAAATGTCTTAACTTCAGGCTATCAAATACATTCAGTAGTGTGATTTTCTCATTATAACTTAAAGGTTTCCGTTTTCTTCTAACCGGAAAAGAGGAAGAGCTCGTTGAAGGATTCATTTATCACTTAATATGAAAGCCGAAACCGCACTGTTCACTGTTCAATGTTTAGGACTTAACTGCTAAATTGCTGCTTCAAGAAAACTAATGCTAAATTGCTAAAACTATTCCAAATAAACCCATATTATACAGTACCTACATTTTTAAGAAGAAACATTATGATAATTTATCTAATTCTGAGTACTCTAACTAATGTCTTGCTCAGGTAAAATAATGATTCTATAATAATAGTTACGGTTTATATTCACAAATTTACTTGGCAGTAAACCTCCAATTTTCATTTTTTTTTACCTGTTTAAAATTGATGTGAAAACATATAAAAATCGTACCTACCTGTCTTTGAGAAATTTATTTGGAAAATTATTTTCTTATATAGGCACGCCAATGAACTACCTATACTAAATGCATTCTGACACTTTTATGTGTACCCTCTGATTAAAAAACATACTATAGCCAATAAAATTCGACTTACCTGTCAAAGTTTGTTTACTTTCACTATCTCTTTTCGTGAAATGAACTTTACAGAGAGAGAGGCACTAACTGTAGTTTGGTCAGTTGAGAAGTTCCGGGGATATTTGGAGTCTGAAACAGTCCTTGTTAAAAGCGACCATCAGCCCCTAAAACGGTTGCTCTCCTTAAAGTCACCCAGTGGAAGACTTGCTCACTTCAAAATTATGATCTAAAAATTGAATACAAAGTCCGACAAATACCATTTTAAAGTTACGTGATATTGGTGGCAAAAAACGTATGTTCGTTGATTATGTCGTTGATATCACCTACAAAAAGCTACTGGTGGTTAATTACTATTGAATTTTAAGATATGTTCCCACTAGCATTTTACAAACGCGTTTCTGAAGTAGTATTGACCAATCAGATGAGAATTTTAATACTTGCCATTGTTGCGAGACTCACTTTTGTCGCTTCTGCTGCCCCTTGTAATACATTCTGAACTTGAATTGGGTACCCGTTTTCTATTTGCTTCTTTTTGAGTTGGAAAAAGGCTAATATAGTCAAAATTATTAGCTGTGTTTGTTCGTTGTATCATTTTCTAAAATGACAAACTAATTGATGACAATGACGGATTCCATTTCAGGTAAGAATTTTATGAACAATAATTAGACAGCAATTTTTTTGTCAATTTTACTATCACCGCTGTTTGAGATGTATTCAACAAGGATAGAGAAAAATCACGTGACTTTAAAATGGTATGTGTTGGACTATACCAGGTTGATTCAATGTTATAGCTGACACTTTGTCACGCTCCCCTATTGATGAAACTGAAATTGGATTAGTAGGCGTTGATTTACCAAATGAGGGTACAAGGAAACAACTGGAAGACCAGATGCGAGAGACCCAGAAGTCAAGAAAATTATATAGATAGTTTTTAGGTGCCCAAATCAAATGATGTGGATTACAAACACTGGACAGATACATGATGTCAAACGGAGTACTATATCGATATGATCCTGAAAATGATGAAGATGAACCACAACCAGTGATACCCCATTCAGTAATAATTTAGTATTGGATAGAGTTAAAGCAAATTTGAAAAAATATATATTTTATAAAAATGTATATGTATATTTTATACCAGAATTTAGCCATCAGGGCTATTAATAAGATAAATATTAGCTGAAACGTAGGTATAAGGAGAATATGGAAATAAAATAGAATTGATACAAAAATAATTATGACAAATCTAAGCCTACATACGACCTAAACAAATAAAAAAATATTCTTAAAATTATTTTAAAAATTCACAAAACACTTAATACATTTGCTAATACCTATCCATCAATCCTAACAATCGAACTAGCGGAAATATTTTGAATCTGTTTACTAGTAAAACTGACCACCAATTTTCTAGCACCAATTTTCTGAGGAGTGAAGGTATGATTGAATCTAACCTCAGTACGGGGTTCAATATTCTCATGTTTCACGGTTTTTGGTTTCTGTAAACCCGGACCTTCGATGGTGTAGATACAATTTGTCAATTGGATATTCAGCGGATTTGTAAAACTAGAAAATACAATTTTAATATTAAATAATAACAATACAAGATTTCTTACCTAAAATCGATTTCACACGGTTGATGCACCACACACGATTCTGGCATGGATATATTCAACACTGGCAGAAGCATAGTGAAGTCGTCTTCTTCGCTCCATGTTTGTTTGGTTTCTTGCACGGTAGCTAAAGCATAGATTTTTATTGAACCGTGGTCTACTAACTTGTCCAGATATTCCTCAGGTGATACTCGAATTCTCATTGTGTCCTCTTTACCAGCCGCAACCTGAAATTAAATTTTGTGAATGCTTTAATGCTAGATTGTATTGTGGAGAAAAAAATTACCTTAAACATCCCTTGGGATTTCTTGATATCACCAGCAGCTGCTCCTGTGTACAAAACAGATGCAGCAGTAAGAACAGCACTTATAGTCCTATCTTCATGAGACTTATTTTCAATCTTTACAACAATGTCGAAGCTTTTTCCAATATTGACTGTATCGATATCAACCAAATCGAACACTACATCGTTATTTTCTTCCGAAGGAATTTCGTAAAACTGTTGAGCTTTTGGGATTCCACGCACTGCGTTGTATACAGCTAATCTTTCTGCTGGAGTATTCTCTGGATTTTTGAACAGAGATGTTATGTCCCACATGTCGGTGTCACCTTTCTCGTCGTTTACGTCTATGCGTTTTGTGAGGATTTTTCTGCCAACACTAAAACAAAGAATGTTTTGTTATTCTCTTAGAACGCATGAGAGTCTTAGCTTCTCAAGTATTTAATGCAAGGCTAAAATAAAATGACATGAAACTTACTGATATTTATTAATTGAAAGTCTACTGAATCCCCAATCTGATTCCTCATCTTCTTTAAAGTGAACGATATCTGCATTGACTTCAGAAAACACGAACGGTGTATCATAAAGGTATCCTACTTCACCTAATAAAAAAAATCCATCTTAGTACCAATTCCTTCTCAACTAGATAGTCTATTTGACATAATCTTCAAATATTGCAATAGGTATAGGATTCATATTTACCTTTCTTGACAGCAGCAACTGAAGCTGGTCCACACCTATAAACTTTATCGCTCGTCTCTTGTGGTGTAGCATCAATAACTTGCCATCCACCATAGCCTTGTGGCAAATCAGGTCTAGACATCCAAACATCGTTCCACACATGGAAATTCCAGCAAGAGTCTTTACAGTCGATTTCGTCACTTTCTTCAATTTTATTGCCGAAGATATCAAAAAATCTATAAAAATTATTCAGTAAAGTAATTACTCTATCGTAAAGTTGGTCGCTTACTTGTCTACTGTCATAGATTGATTGGTATCGTGAGCAGAAACATAGTTAGTGGTAGATCTGCAAGGAATCCCGAGTGTTCTACAAACAGTAACGGTGGCTCCGGAGAATACCCAGCATTGGCCGTATTTGACAGGGTTTCCTCCAGATCGTAAGTATTGGTCCATGATACCAGTAGAGCCAGTCCAAGCAAAAGGTGATGTTCCATCTTCGTATTGACCATCCCATCTGCCTTCTACAAGGCCACCATCATCGACTGAATTAATCTAAAAAAAACCTTTTTTTTTTAGAAACAAAGTACATAGAAGCTTCTAATTTTAATGTGAAAAACTCTTACCATTGCTGATATGGCTCTAGTCACCAACACAGGATTTCCCCTTTCAGAATGTGGTAATCCGGATTTTTCCATTAAAAGCATAGCTGACGGTAGGACTATATCGTCGAACTGTCCAAACACCCAATGTTTGCCTGTGGGATTTTTAAATGTGCCACACCATATTTTGCCTGTTTCGTTTAGGATGTATTCTTTTCTTTCTTCGTCGTTTTCCATAAAAACGCCATCTTGGGAACACCATGGGTTGAATATTATGTAGATATCATCTGGAACCTATGGAGATACAAGTGAAATAGATATGTTTGTACCTACTAAAAATCTTATCAGCCTCAGAAGTATATATAGAGATGGAAGGATTTTTCAATTTTTTGGCCGTTATCTCTAAAGACTTTGAGCTTCTTAGTTCGTCATTTCAATATGTTAGAATGTCCCGTATTAAAATGACCATCCCTTTAGCTGTATTAACAGGAAATCTATTCCCTATTTTGTGCCTATGCTTATTTGTCTGGGTTGGTATTTTTAACTAATTTTGAGTAATAAAGTTAAGTGAGTTTTTTTTTGGAGATCATCTTCATCAGGTCACAAAACATAATGTTTGATGAAATAGTAAGAATTTGCACTCTGGCTTCAGATCCCTGCACATAATAAATATCATTCTTCTCGTGAAAATAACTTGTTGAACTTTAGTTTGTTTCTTGTAATCTGGTCTCTATTTCTTTTAATTTTACTGTTATTTTTCCAATTAAGGTTGGCTTCAAGGCATATTCAAATCAATGAAAGTATTAATCTTGCTTGACATTCAATGATTAGCTGCTCTTATCAAATACAAGAATAGTCCCTGAAATAACAGGTTTGTGCCATTAATACCGTACTATTTTTGCATACTTTTAAGGCTCTTATCCACTCGTTGCTTAACTTCTGTATTCCTTATTGAATAATTGATGTTTTCTATCAAATTAGACATGAATTGATAATTTTTCTCCTTTTCTGAAATTTTTGTGGTTGATGAAGATGAAATTCTGTCAAAAAGTCGCTGCACCCGAATGTCGTTTGGTTGGTTATCTTGGATCATCATTTTTTTATATCAGAACGACGAGAACTTCAGAAATCAGTAGAACTTAGATTAAGTAGTTCAAAATTTAATTTATTTTTAGGTCAGAATTTTTCGTATCAATGAAAAATACTTCGAAGTATCAGATCGATTTCAAACTTTCAAGACCTATCAACTAAGATATTTTCATCAAACAATGCAAACTTGAAGTCAATCTGAAGCTCAGAAATAAAATTATGAGGTTTTTTCCAAATTAATACCAGAAAAAGGTGGAAAATTCATGTTAAATCACATTTGAAAAATCCCGAAAAATACTTCGGAGTATCAGATCGACTTGAAACTTTCAGGATTCATTAACCAGGAGGTTTATATCATACTAGGTAAATTTGAAGTCAATTTTAGGCTCAGGAATAAAATTATGAGGTTTTTTCCAACTTAATACCAAAAAAGTTGGAAAATTCTCGTTAAATCACCTTTGAAAAATCCTGAAAAATACTTCCGTGTATCAGATCAACTTGAAACTTTCAGAATTCATTTACCAGGAGGTTTATATTATACTAGGTGAATTTGAAGTCAATTTTAGGCTCAGAAATAAAATTATGAGGTTTTTTCCAACTTAATACCAGAAAAAGTTGGAAAATTCTCGTTAAATCACCTTCGAAAAATCCTGAAAAATACTTCCGAGTATCAGATCAACTTGAAACTTTCAGGATTTATGAACCAGGAAGTTTATATCATACTAGGTAAATTTGAAGTCAATTTGAGGCTCACAAATAAAATTATGAGGTTTTTTCCAACTTAATACCAGAAAAAGTTGAACAATTCACGTTAAATCACATTTGAAAAATCCCGAAAAATACTTCAGAGTAACGGGTCGACTTGAAACTTTCAAGATTATTAAACCAGGATCTTTCCATCTAATAAGGCAAATTTGAAGTCAATTTGAGGCTCATAAGTAAAATTATGAAGTTTTTTCCAACTCAATAGGTACCCGAAGAAGTTGAAAAATTCACCTTAAATCACATTTGAAAAATCTCAAAAAATATTTCGGAGTATCAGTTCGTCTTGAAACTTCCAGGATTCATAAATTAGGATCTTTCTATCTAATAAGGTAAATTTGAAGTCAATTTGAGGCTCAAAAATAAAATGATGAGGTTTTTTTCCAACTTAATACCAGAAAAAGTTTAAAAAATTCACGTTCCTTCAATTTTAGAAAAATCCCGAAAAATACTTCGGAGTATCAGATCGACTTGAAACTTTCAGAATTCGTAAACCCAGGATCTTTCTATCATACGAGTTGAATTTGAAGTCAATTTGAGGCTCAGAAATAAAATTATAAGGTTATTTCCAACTCCAGAAGGATGTATTAACTACAATATTTTCATCAAACAAAGCAAATTTGAAGACTCAGAAACAGAATTTTTTTTTGGAATTCCAGTAGGATGTCGTGGGATTCTGATGTACATATTTTTCAAGGTGGTTTACCCCTCGGGGGGCACTAACTGGTGAGTTCACCATGTTCTGAAAAGATAGCGGCAGCGCTACCAACTACTGACAGTGGTACCTACCTGGTATACTTGATACTTCTCTATGTAAGATCTTTAGTCAAAACGATGCCCAACATATTAGTTCTATCATACACCAAGGGTCAAATATCATTTAACTGACTTTTTGGGAAGGACATATAACCAAACCATCACCAATCTACCAATCTCTTGCATATTGGTAAGTTCCCATTTAGGCACATGTTGTACACCTCCATTCCAGAGAAGCCTTTTGCACAGAACCTTATGTGTATTATCTGGTTCCATACATTTTTTGGGTTGAATCTGCTCTTATTGCTGTTGGGGTATTTCGCTTCTGAGTCCGCTTGTTTTTGTGCCATTCTATTTATGTTTGTTTTGGTTAGTTTGTTTGTTTACCTGCTGGATGTGTGGCTCTATTTTCCTTCCAGGATCCAGATTTTGCTGTTAAGTCACTATTCAGCCATCGAATCCTGGAAAAATCTCCATCCATTTTTGTTTTTTGCAAGTCGGAATCTCCTTTTTGACGTCTTTGTACCGTAGCCTAGAAGTTTTTGGAAGGTTTCCTTCCAGATTCCGCCCCAGTGCTCTATAGTTAACTCACGTCTGAGTTTAATGCACTACTTTGATTGATATTATTTCTTCCACCAGTACACGAGTTTATGTACTCAGACTCGAATCCTATATGATGCGGTATGCGATGGTTGCTGAGGATTTCAATTTTTTCTTCAATTATTCTATTCTCCTAGCTAACCACAGCAAAATCTTCAAAGAAGAATCTGGCTGGTCATACGAACGCACGTTCCCTTACTACCAGGTCTTTTGGTGCGATTCAGTCTTCCAAGTTTATTCCTCTCTGGCTGCTTGTATTTAGACCGAAAATGCTTCCAGTCTGCTCTATAGCCAAATCTCCGTTTCTGAGTGGCATCTGTGTTTTGAATAAATTTACTAACTCTTCAAAATCTCCATGTTTTCAATTTGGAGGAAGGTAGCAGGATGTTAAGGGTTTTGGTAGAGGAGATCAAACCAAACCCAAAGTCAACCTCACCTGCTCGCGGTGCGCCCTACTAGCTAGACAACTAACGAGGTTCTCTCGAACAGCTTCGGGTGGATGAGACGGTGAGAGTAAGGGCACTCCACTACTTGTCCTAGGGATGAGAATTCACGACCTAAAGGCGGACGAATAATAAAAAAAAGACCAACGACATGTAGATGCAGAAGACAAGGGGAAACCACTGCATTAAAGGCTGCAAGAATCCTTAGTACATTCGATTAGAAAATCATTTTGCCATCTGCCTTTCAGCTTAAGCGTCGAATACCCAAATCGGTGTGCGAACTCACCAAGTAGAGAAGCCACAGTCAGTATCTCAATAACGAGAGACCCCTACAACCTATCGCCAACCATGGTTAAATTAGCGGTATAAGAGTGCCTTCTTTCTTTTTCTGTTTTTATTGTTATATAATTTAATTTACAATCATTTTTATTTCTATACTTTATCATATAGTTTATATTCCAGTATCATTGCATTCTGCAATTTTGTATTCTCTCTGGCGCTATTTCTTTGTTTTGTTCCATTTGTCGTTTAGGCCTATTCTGCCTCTCTCATATCTGTCTCTCACTGCCGCCTCTGCCCATTTGTTTATTTTCATGTTCTTTTCTGTCACTCTATTTTGTTGTCATTTTTCAGGGCTAGCCCTATCTCTGGGTTAGCCTGTGATCGCCATATTTGGCTATGATTTGATTTCTGATCATCAACCTTTCGTCGAGGTTGCAGATCTCTCTTATGTGCTGGGCGTCCTCCATCAGGTTTGGGTCGCATGCGCAAGTCCCCTCCACTTGGCGGAACCTAAACCGATGGACGTATTGCTCGAAATTGACGTGGCCTGTGAGCAGTTGGCTCGCCTTGATGCTGAGGTCGATTTTCTCTTACCCAACCTTCTTACAATGTTTATTGTATAGCTCCCTGTTCTTGCTCTCATTATTCCAAGGTCTTTGCCACTTCTCCAACGCCCTTCTATGTCTCTCGGTTTTAGGCTGAACCATCCATTGTTCATGTGTTCCTCTGTCAGTTTTAATATATGCGCTGTGCTGGTAGTCTTTCTTTGATAGGTCCATTGTCAAGTCGTACCAATGTCTGCTTCCTGTCCGTCGTCATCAGCAGGTTTATGTCTGATATCTGGGTCCCTGCCTGTAATCCTTTTAAAACCTCCATCCTCTCGGCTTTGTCAGTGGTGACATTATCAGGTGCTGTCAGTTGATATTTTGGTTTTCCAGTCTTATGTAAATTTCCAAACCGGTTCTTCCCCTCTGACCCATGCTAGCGTCCACGTGGACCTCAGTTCAGTGGCACGCTCTTTATTTTTCCATCCTTCCTCTCACGGATGGGTGCGGTTTGTTTTAGTTTTAGCAGCCTGTATGTCCCTTGCATAGGCTCTGCAAGTCAGAAGCAGCAGTGGTTGCTGCATCGATATGCCTCCTGTCAAATACTGTGTTTACCTTGCCTCCCCAGATGTCGGTTGCTATAATATGGCTGGTTTCAAGACTATCAAGTATCTCCCCAATGACCGCTCTACTGAGGTCCCATTTTCGTTTGATCATCCCTGACATAGTCATTTCTGATACTTTGACCCTGATGGTTCCAGATAGTTTCTTCGAGGGTCGATGGTTATTCCTAGATACATGACATAGCCCTGTAGGATGACGTTTTCCCCGTCTATTTCCCTCATGTTCTTGTTGTGGGGCATGAAAAACATCTCGGTTATCCCTTTATTGTATTTAACGTCGCTTTTCTCTTCCCAACGTTTGCATGCTTTCCATACCACTAATCCCATCAGCAAACAATATCAAAACGTGGAATGCAAGAAGTATTTTTGCACTAGGAAAACTGGACAACATTGTAAAGGAAATGTTAAGACTAAATGTGGATGTTTTGGGAGTTAGTGATGTGAGATTGCCAGGAAGTGCCAGCTGCGAAACAAGTAACGGCACATTCTATTATTCTGGGAATAGTGGCCCGTAGCATTAATATGGAGTTATAGTGATTTTGAACAAAAGATTTACAGAGTCATGATGCTCCAACTTAAAACCCATACAGGAAATATAAACATAATACAGGCGTATGCACCAACAGCGGATAAAGAGGACGATGAAGTTGAAGAATTTTATGCTGAACTTGATGCTATCTTTAGAAGCATAAAGAGTAATAATATCACAATAGTTATGGAAGATTTCAACGCCAAAGTAGGCAAAGTCAAGGTGAAAGCACACACAGGGAGTTCTGGCATAGGAGAAATAAAGAATAATAAGGAGAGATCTTGATCTACCACTTGTGGTAGAGTTCTGTCAATTTAGAGATCTCATGATAGCAAATACCTTCTCCATACTACCGGATCGTAGATTGTACACCTGGAAATCCCTTTTGATAACTAAGGAAATACAGTTAGAAATCAAATAGACTATATATCCTCATTAGCAACCGCTATAAGAATTCAGTCAAAGCTGCAAAAACATACCCAGGGGCTGGTATTCATCCCGACCACAACCCAGTTGTAGCTAAACTTAATATAAAGATGAAAAAGATAACAAAACGTCTCAACAACTATATAGACCCAAAACTCCTTGAGAATTCTAAAATCCATGACACAGTTAAGAAAATAGCTGAAAAAACTTCTGAGAAGCATAAGAACCAGAAAAAAGCCATGGCTGACATACCTGTCGGAACTCTTCGATGATGAAACACCTACAAAACCGGTCTTAGAATCAAGCAATATGCACTTAAAAATATTAAGGTCAGAAATAGTATATACCTTGGAGACTATGGAAGCCAATAAAGCTGCTGTTCCTGATCTGATATATCATAGAGCTTATCAAAGTTTTCAATGATGATGTAATCAATATTCTGGTGGACCTTTTCAACCGCATTTATGATAAGGGAGAAATTCCTAACATATTGTTATCATCTACTTTTGTGCTCATTCCCCCTTGAAGATCATCCACAAAACAATTTACAGATGACTCGAGGAAGGCATAAGCAATACACGATTCGGACTCCGCGAAGAACTTGGAACACGAGCGGAAGGAATATTGGCAGACGCTGCATGTCCTGGCTAAAAAACCTAAACGATTGGTTCAATTGTAGCAATGTTCAACTGCTCAGAGCTGCAGTCAACAAGTTCCGGATTGCTATGATGATAACAAACCTCCGATAGGAGATGCACTATAAGAAGAAGAAGAAGCAGGATACAGGATACAATGATGAGAGTCTCTCATTCTCTATCTATATGTACGAAACCCCTGTCTCTATTACGTTGATCCCCTTTTCCAGCTTATACTAATAATATATAGCAGCCCTATGGTTAGTTTAGTGTGCAGATGCTTCGATATCGCTATCTTGTTATTGATCACGTCTAAGCTGCTCGGAATTCCATTCTTGATTCTTTCCAAATCGAATTCTTCTAATAGGAACTCCTTCATGCTTGTCTATTCTGAGGCAGTGCTTGCATTGAGTTGGACATGCTCGCTTGGATAAAGTATCCACGTCTCGCAGTTCACCAGGTCGATGTTTTTTCAGAAAATCATAGGTACTGTTACAATTTCCCAATCGAAGACTAAGAGTCTAAGAGCCATCAGAAGAAGGGCGAGATCGCAGCTGTACTGTTCAGTTAGGTACGTTTAAAATGTCTTCACATGGAGCAATATTTATTTCTAGCTCTGTATAAAATTAGGGAAAACATCCAAAGTGTTGAACTGCTATTTTTAAATCTTAAAATTTTTATAACTAAACGAAAACACGTGTCTAATAAAATAAATCTGCTAACATTTAACATGTCAAGCGATTTTTTGATCATTAAGAGTATTAAGACGTATATTAACATCAAACGCATTTTTATCTATGGAAAAAAAAAATAGTTTGTTTGATAACTTAAACAGCGAACTAACGAATTATTATCAAACTAAAGTGATTCCTATTTCCTAGGGTTATCTATTCCAATTATATAAGTTTTATGTGCCAATCACTTTTTCTATGACTTACCGCATAATCAAAACGTTTTTCTTTCTGTCCTACAATATTAGTTTGCAAAGAACATTTCCAGATACCAACTGGAGCATGGGCGGAAATATGAACCTTCACTGTGATAATTGTACCAGAATCCTGGACCAAACTGATTGACCATCTACTGGGATCGTGCGCCAATTTTTTCTGTTTTGTCATAATGGGCAAGATGACTCGGGTGCCCTTAACAACGTTGGGCTTGTCTCCTGGAATTCGAATTAAGTTGTTGATTTATGCTATTTATATCAATTAAAAACTATTAATTGCGCATTCAAATAGGTGGATTAATTACAACTTGTGTGACATGTTTACCATTTGAATAATGATTTATTAGAAAAATGTTTATAGATTTAGAATTTTGATAAGTAGGTAAAATGGATTATCATTAATTGCAATCGTTGAGATATTGCAATAAACAAAAAAACAAATGTCGTTTAACAAAAAAACTATTTTCAACATTACCTTATTAGATAGAAATGTATGACTCCGACTATTACTTACCAATAGTAAATCTCACCCTGATAACATCTTGGGTAGGTACATAATCTCTGTTAAACCTGATGGCAAAGAACATGTTACAACCTCTACGCAATACTGGAAAAGGTACTTCTGTGTCCAACAGGTCGTACATATCCGTGTGAGATTCTTTGGCATTTTCTTTGCAATAGAATTCGGTTCCGACTGGTTGAATTGGTTCCATCATTTATCTGAAGCAAGCATAGAAGTTAGTAGGTATTGTATTACTATTCAAATATTGTTATGTATTTTTACCAGTAGACTGTCCTCTGGAAATTATATGTTAACCAAGTTTTTTTAATAAGTTACCACTTGACCAGAGCCGGAGAAATACTGCGAAAAAATATATCATATGCAAATTTAATCCATGAATAAGTTTCTATAATTGAAAGTTGAAAGATTCGTGGCACAACATTTTTTTTGGCGTTGTGCCTGTTTCTCGGCGCAGCTAATACTTAATTATTGTTAAGTTTATTAAGCACATCATATATATTGAGCTGGAGCTTGGGTATTATTATAGGATCGAATTTCTCCAATAAAATGTGAAAACATTAAATACATTAAAGCGCATTATACAAATTTGTCTGTTGTTTACCGAAATGCGCAGATGTTAAAAAAATAGTATAATTTTTATGGCGCCAGTATATGTTTTTTAATGAGAAAATTAGCATAGTGTGGACATTTTCCAAAGCTTAATAACATTGTATCAAATTACGACTCAAGGAGAGCCAGAAACAATAAGGATTTGATTGCTTCTTCAATTTGAGCTTAGTGAATCGTAGTTTAAACGCCCACATGCGATTATCAAAATTTGAATATCCAAATTAAAAATTATCCCTATCGACATACTATAAACAAACAACATTCTTGAAATCACTGTATTTATATAATATTAGATTAATTTTTATCGAAATATGTAATTCGTTTTAGATTTTTTGGTATGTGCTATGGTTTGGTTATCTCTCAGAAGGATAGGGGTTGAGTGCAGCAATGAAAGGAAAGAGCTTTTAAAATACCAAAAAATAAAAACCGACAGTTGAAACTTCGTAAATTATAACATCCATAACATCAAGTTAGAACTTGCATGCATAACAAAAGCTGCTGGTTTGTGGAAGTCATCAAATCATTTTTCCCATCAGTTCAAAATTCATCCATACCTATATATTGTCGGTCGTTTTTAATCTGACGCTTTCCGTATGAGCAGCGAGGGGGTGAAGCTTATGGCAAAAACAGGTGTGACATCAGGTGACCATTGGCGTTCTTATTTAGGGAGCTACCAGCTCACATTCCTTTCGAGTATCATATTAAAATCAACACACTTTAACTATGCGCTTCTTTCAAAATTGTCCACTCGCTCCCCGAGAAAAAAAAATCGTCTTTCCTCCTCTCTGAACTTTTTGTATCCAGTCCTTCCACTCCTTCCTTTCTATTACTTGAATGTCGTCTCGCCATCTTCTCTTGATCTCTCTTGGTCGCCATATACTATCAGTTACTGGGTCCGTTCACCATTCCCTATTGTCAGTTAAATAAATTCAAGCGCAACAATAGGGTGCTATCTCCTGCAACCATGAAATGTTCAAAAATGGTTCAAGATCAACCTGTTTATCCAACCTCTGTTAATCCCCATACCGTATTGCAACTATTAAGTACCTATTGCTAAAGAGTCAGACGAGAAACTTGAGCAAATCTGGACATACGAACTGACCTCCTTTCCAGTCGCTCTATTTGATAAAACAAACAAACAAAAAGTTACTAAGATTCCCAAAATTCCAGGTATATTGGATGACGCGAACCGCCTGGCTAGAATGTGGTGGGACATTGCATCGTATATAAATTGCACTTTGTTGTCAAGCTTTTAATTAGTTGATGAAAGTAATAAGTCCCAGCCCTGGTGAATCATGTATATGTTGTTGACAATTTTATAAAAAGTTGAAATGCCGAAGTATCTTCTTCTACTTTCTAGTATAGTAAGATTAAGTAACTTCATGATTTCGTCACAATTAGTTTCATCATAAGGAATGTTAAGCTCAAATCCAACTCTCCGGATAATGCCACGCTGAACCCTTTCTAATTTCTCACTGTGCACAGCACAATGAGGATTCCACACACATGTAGTATACTCTAAAACTGATCTCACAAGTGCACAATAAATTTCTATATATGTAAAGATATTTTTGAACCTCGATAGGGCCCGAAAGACAAATCCCAGCAGACGAATGGCCCTATTTGTGCATGATGTTGTCAATATGGTTTGTAAATGACAACTCAGAATCAAACCAGACTTCAAGATCCTTCACTGAGGTTTGCCTCGCGAGCTCCACCGAGTCCAGGGTATATTTAAAGTGAAAAGTTTCTTCTAGTCTAGAAAAAGAAATTACTTGACATTTACTTAAATTCAAAGATAAGTTGTTATTTCTGCACCAGATAGTAGTTCTATTAAGATCCTCCCGCAAGAACCGACAATCATTTTTAGACCTTATGACCATGAAAGGCTTCAGGTCATCAGCAAAAGCAAGAAGCAGGCAGGCCCGGAAAATATCTTTTATGTCATTGATAAAATAGTTAAATAAAAATGTTGAAAGGTGCACCTTGTGGAACACCTGAGTTCACACGCCTCAGATGATATATTATTCTTAATTTTAACCGCTTGTTTTCATTTGGTGACAACCAATTGGGTAGAACTCCAAAAATCCCAATTACTTCCAGCTTTTTTATCAGTATGCCATGATCAACCCTGTCATAAGCTTTCAAGAAATCAGTATAGATGGAGTCAACCTGACCCTATTCTCAAAGACTTCCAACAGACTTCTTTTATAGCATAACAGATTGGATATTGTGGATCGTCCCTTCATAAAAGCATGTTGCTCATTTATTATCAAGTTTTTAAACAGTGGAGTTATCTAATTGTCTGCAACAATGGCTTCAAATATTTTAGAAATTAATGACATTTTGGATATTGCTCGGAAGTTCTTTATGTCTGGCCTGTCTCCCGCCTTAAATACTGGTGTAACATAGGAAAGCTTCCAATATGAAGGAAACCTACCACTACTCAACGACAAATTAAAAATTCTGCATAAGACCTCTGCAGGGACAAACCTGCAACTCTTCAACAAGACAACTGGTACACCATCTGGGTTTGCTCAAATTTGCTGAATTTATTAAAAATATCTAAAACAGATAATTGAAAATAGACAAAAGTCTTGTCTGAAACTGAGTACACCGATGAGAAATGGCTATTGAACATCTCAGCAATTTCCTGAGGCTCACTACTTCATGGTTGTTTAAATTCATACACTGTGGGTACTCTGAATTCCCCTTTTTAGAATTCACAAATCGCCAAAATGACTTTCCATTTTCCATTTTCAGCCGTTTTCTATCCTTAGGATATAGGCCTCTTTCAAATTTGACCATTGTCTTCGGTTTTGCGCAACTCGGTACCAATTTAAGCCTGCAACCCTCTTTATAGCGTCGTACCATCTTTGTTTGGGTCTTTCAACACTTCTCCTCTCTTCCCAAGGTCACCATCTAGTGATATACCCGCTCCAGTTTTCTGTATGTCTGGCCACGTGTCCTGCCCATTGCCATTTTAGGGAACCAATTCTTTTTATTATGTCGGAGACTTTGGTTCTTTCCCTTATCCATGTATTCGTTTTGTGTTCTCTCAGGGAAATTCCCAAAATTCGTCTTTCAATGGCTTTCTGATGCACTTCCAATTTGTGTTTAATTCTTCTGGTTATCACCCAGGTCTCGCAGCCATACGTGACAACAGGCAGTATACACTCGTTATAGACTTTTGATTTTAAAGTCGTTGGAATATTCATGCTGAAGATGTACTTTAACTTGCCGTAAGCCGCCCATCCCAGTCTAATTCTCCTATCAATTTCCATTTCTTGATTTTGTTTGCCCGGTGTTATAGCTTGGCCAAGGTATATGTATGTTTCTGTCTTTTTTATTGTGCTGTCATGGATCGGTATTGTTTCGTTTGCATCTGGTGTATTTGTAATAAACTGGGTCTTTGTGTAGTTCATGTGTAATCCTACTTTTGCCGCCTCATCTTGTAGTTCTTCCAACATATCTGTCAATTCCTGTTTGTCTTTCGCGAACAGTACAATATCGTCGGCAAATCTTAGATTGTGCAGGCGTTCACCATGTATGTTCAATCCTTTGTTATCCCATTGTAGCTTTTTAAAAATATCCTCGAGCACTAAAGTGAATAGTTTTGGAGATATTACGTCCCCTTGCCGAACTCCTCTTTTGGCGTTTATTCTGTCTGGTCAGATGATTCATGAAGTCTTATCGACATTGTCGAAGTCTTAGTGCGCGTTCACATTGACACCGCTCGAGCCGGTGAGCGTTGCGCGATGCCGCTGTGGCGATGCCCAAAAATAGTTTTACCATTATATTTCAAATGAACATGTTAACACCGCTGGACGCGCCGCTCCAGTGTGAACATGTTAATTTGAAATATAATGTTAAAACTATTTTTGGGCATCATTACAGCGGCATCGCGCAACGCTCACCGCTCGAGCGGTGTCAATGTGAACGCGCACTTATAGATGTTTTCAATCAATGAGGTTTATATATAGTATTTTTAATACCTATTTAGAATAGCCCCATCCTTATTTATCAATCACGAATCAGATGAAACAAAAAATTACCAACAAAAACCAACGTCGATTACTAATACGTCACTTTCATGTACAAATAGCAACTTCCTAACCTAATTTTATTTGTGCGTTCAAGAAGCGACATACGTTTAGTCACTAGAACGACTGGTACTTCTAAATAGGTATTAAAAATTCTATAGCGTTGATCCACTCTGGCATTTCTCAAGGATTTTATTATTGCCCAGATTTCCACCGTGTCGAAGGCTTTCCGGAAATCGACAAAAGCTATCCATAGGTTTATATCATATTCTGTAGCTTTCTCGATCATCTGCCTTACTGTGTGTAGATGTTCTGTCGTGCTATAATGGCTTCGGAATCCAGCCTGTTCCTTTGGTTGGTAAACGAGTTTTCGCTCTAATCTGTTGGTGATTATTCTGGTGAATAATTTATATATTTGTGATAGTAAGCTTATCGGTCGGTAGTTTTCGAGATCAGTCGGGTCACCTTTCTTGTAGATCAATCAGAACAACTACAGCATTCTCCCAATCTTTGGGTATATGTTCTTCTGTTAGGCACTTATTGAATAGTTTCACTAGTTCTTGTCTCGTCTTAGTATCGCTTTCCTTGAGCATTTCAGGCAGAATGTTGTCTTCTCCTGCCGCTTTACCATTTTTCATCTGGGATAACCCTTTCTCCAGTTCTTCCATATTTATGTCGGGCATTTCTTCTGAGTTTGCATTTACTATTCGTATTTTGTCTTCCCTTGTTCATGTGTTTGCTATTTTAGATTCGTACAGATCTCTATAGAAAGATTCCACAACTTTTAGTATCTGTTGTCTGTCTTCTACTATGTTGTTTCTCGCATCTTTTATTTTGGTTATCTCTTTCTTAGGTGTGTTATGTCTTTTAAATATATTTAGTCCTTTGTTCTGTTCTAATAACTTTTTTCGTTTGATGTTTTAGTATATCCTGTTTCGTAATTTTTCTTGCTGTTTTGTTGGTTTCTGTGTATTCAATAGTGTCTCTTTTACCCTCGGTTATCAGTTTTCTCCTTTTCACTAGTAGCTGTTTCGTTTCTATCGACAGTTTGTCCGGCGCTTTCTCTAGGGGGCCTATTATCTGTTCTGCTGTTTCTGTTATAATTGTTGTTATTCTCCTATTGTTATCATCTAATGACTCTTCTGTTTTTCCTGGATTGTTGGAAAAGTTTTCTTTCAGCCTTTGTTTGTATGTTTCCCATCTTTCTGTCGTCTTTTCTCTACTTCCTCTCTTCGTCGTTTGTTTCATCTTTCTTTTTCTTTCCATTTTTGTGTTTATGAGCAGTTTGCATCTTACCATCCTGTGATCACTGCCGGTGTTAAATTGGTTGACTACATCTACGTCTTGGATTATCTGCTTATGGCGGGAGATTATAAAGTCAATCTCATTTTTGGTTTGTCCATCTGGGCTATTCCATGTCCATTTGCGTTTGTCTTTCTTTTGGAAGAAAGTGTTCATCAGATAGAGTCTTTCTCTTTCTAGGAAGTTTGCTAACATTCTTTCCTTTCATTTCTGGTGCCGAGTCCGAACTGTCCTATGTGTGTTTCCGTTGGTTCTGCTACTCTGCCTATTTTTGCATTAAAGTCTCCTCCTAGAATAGTGTGCGTCGTTGGGTTCTCTCTTATTGCTCTTGCTATTTCTTCGTATACCGTTTCCACCTCGTCATCTTCATGTGAGGAAGTTGGAACATAAGCTTGTATATATTTTAGCGTTATATTTTTATTTATATTGATTACGACATATATTACTCTGTCTATTATTGTTTTCAGGATTTTCAAGTTTGTCGATAGTTTTTTATTTATTAATATTCCAACTCCTCCATTGTTATCATCATCCTTCCCCCTGTAGAGCCTAGTATGCCCGGAATCCAGATGGAGGTATTGTTCTCCTTTTCTCCTTGTTTCGGCTAGTCCTACAATGTCCCAGTTTATTTTCTCCAATTCGTACTCTAATTCAACTAGACGTTCCTTAGTTCCGATTGATCTTATGTTGTAAGTTGCAATGTTTAATAAGCAATTTGTTTTAGTTTTGCTAGGTCCATTTGAATTGAAAATAGTCTTGTCTGAAACTGAGTACACCGATGAGATATGGCTATTGAACATCTCAGCAATTTCCTGAGGCTCACTACCAGAGCTGGGCAGGGCTTGAGTGCTTTGTGCTTGCGAAAGTGCTTGAAGCACTTTGAGGGCTTGAAAGCCCTGTGCTTCAAGCCCTTTTATAGATTTGTAATTGGGGCTTGCAAAGTCAATTACTTTAGAAAAGTGCTTGGTAATTTGTAATTGAAAAAAGTAATTCAAGCCCTTTCAATGAGCTTCAATTACTTTTAGAGGGCTTGAAGCACTTTTGGGAGCTTGAAGCCCTTTGAAAGGGCTTGAAGCACTTTAAGAGGGCTTGAAGCACTTTAAGAGGGCTTGAAGCACTTTTGGGAGCTTGAAGCACTTTGAAAGGGCTTGAAGCACTTTAAAAGGGCTTGAAGCACTTTGAAAGGAATTTGAATTGACCATCATTCAACCTATCCCCCACTTAAAAATTTTCGATCGTGTTTTGTCCCTTAATTTTTTTTTTCTATTATTTGAACTTGAACCGTTTTACGTCTTTCCTCTCTTAACAATGGAGGTTTTGGGTTTGAGCTTAGAATAGAATTTAAAAAAAAATTAATGAACTTATTATTCAAATAAATAATTAATTTATATTGGTACCCCATTTAACTTTATCACTGGATTTTTTTCCACTTTTCCCCATTGAACATTTTGAAAACCTTAAAATTGAATTACCGTGTAGTACCTCAAGTACCCCAAGTACCCCAGAACTACGTCTCAAAAAAAAAACATACTACTGCTACTCTGTGAAATGTAAAGTTCGTCTCTACTATACCAATTCTGTGTGATGAGTGTACGCGGTAGCTTATGCCACTTTGAGAATTTTATTACAAATTCAAAGTGCTTTAGGCACATTTAAAGAGCTTCAAGCACATTTAAAGAGCTTGAAGCCCTTTTCAAGGCACCTCAAGCACTTTTGATGTGCTTCAAGCACTTTTCAAATCACTTTGAGGGCTTTGTGCTTGTCAAGCCCAAAGCACTTTGAGGGCTTTGTGCTTGTGAAGCACTTTTGAAAATAAAAAGGAATTTGTGCTTGAAATTGAAGCACTTTGATAGAGGGCTTAGGGCTTAGTGCTTCAAGCCCTTTTACTGAGGGCTTTGCCCAGCTCTGCTCACTACTTCATGGTTGTTTAAATTCATACACTGTGGGTACTCTGAATTCCCCTTTTTAGAATTCACAAATCGCCAAAATGACTTATTGTCAGTTAATTGATTTTTCAACTAGCTCTTTTATATAACTATTGTGAGAAAAACATGACAGATTTCGACACTAAGCTCTCATTTCAGAGAATATAGTATAGTCATCAATTGATTTTAAAATTTTAAACTTTTTATGATATTTTTTCTTTCTAATTATCATATTTTTCAAATTATTGTTCATCTCTTTAGGAAACTTAGACGATTTGTATCGTGAGGTAGGTGTAAACATCTCAATAGCAAAATAAGGAGCATCATAGAAATAAGAAACTGCAAGATCTATATCAGTGCACTCGTCAATAAAGTTCCAGTCAATACCTGACTAAAAGACATTCATATGAGAAAAATTGGCACACAAATTATAATAAACATAATCACACAACATATTCTTTGGTACAAACGTTAGATTAAAATCACATTCAAAAGCTGGGTGAGGGGCATCCAGCTTCAGCAAAGGTTTATTACAGATTGTAACGACAATATTACCATGATTACTAAAAAACAAGTCCAAAAAATTTCCATATTTATTTGAAATCTGATTATTCTGAAACAAACCAAGGTAAGTAGCACAATCAGATATCACAGTACCTAACTTCATCAGTGAGCCTTCCAATTGGAGATGTCCCATTAACATTGTTATGCCATGTAGTTTTAGGTAAATTGAAATCGCCCCACAAAAAAAATGTCCGTTAAGTTGATTTCACCCACCAGATGCATTACGGAGAGACAAAAACTTTCAAAAATATTAACAACAGAGTTGCCAGAAATATAAGCATTACCAATCAGTGTTTTGCGATCTCCAATTGTCACCAAAACAAATACATGTTCAACATTGATAATGAGGAATTTGCACATTTTCTTTAATTCTCATATTAAATTCTTCACATTGTAAAAAATCACTTATCACATAAATTTTAAATTTTCAACTAATAGTTTTTCTGCAAAAAAAAATATAGAAATTCAAAATAACTCTCTTCGCGCCAAAACGCAGTCGTAAATCAATGACGTCACAAGACGATATCCGTCAAAACGAGTCTCCTGTACTCCCTCCCTGTCTTACCCATTGTCAATTGTGTTTTATGAATGGTTTTATGTCTTTGGCTTATGCGATTTACATGTGACAGGTGGTTTATTTTGTTGTCAAGTTTCCCCTCGTTTTTATTCTAATCGGTGACTTCACCGATGAGTTAGCTCTTTTTTTAGTGAATCGAAAACGACAATGACCGACGTGGAATGGTGGATCCATCGGGAAAATTCGATGGAAATAAGCGTCTGACAGCTCACGTCTCACGTTAACATAACTACACTTTTGTTTGTTTATCGTTCCATGACGTCATAACAAAATTGAGAGCGTTTTCGCGCCCTTTGTTATATTCAATATTTGAATAATTATTTATGTATTAGTGGTTCAGTATAAAGGGGAATTAAATATAGAAATGTACTTCTAGAGTATTTTGCTCCACTTTAAATACATTTCGCACCAAAATAAAATTTTATGCAACTTCCTCATTGGTGTGCTGAGGTCACGGCAGGATAAAGAACTCTCAACAGCAAAGAAAACTCCCCCCATAGAGACTCCCCCCTGTTTTAGGCAGTCACTGGTATTGTCAGATCTGTCATATCTAAAAATGAGATAACCGGTTGACCCAAGCTCACTGGAAAAACCACTGCTGTCCAAAAAAGTCTCGGTCAGCAGCAGGACATCATAATCTTCAGTCAAGGCATTGCACATTAGGGTCTGGAGTTTAGATTTTAGACCTCTCACAAGTAGGTACTTTGAATTGATCTTTGTCGGTAACTCCACAACTTTAAGTAAGTTGTGACAGTTGTGTGTGTAAGTGCGTATAACAAACAATCCCTAACTCCATTATCTGAGCCTGAGACCCACTCGCGGTTTGTTTTGTTTGATAAAAAGACCCTACTCAATAAATCCTGAAAGTTTGAAGTCGCTCTAATTGCTTGAAGTATTTTTTTTTGCCAGTTGATGGTACCCTCTTTAACAAAGTGCATTTTTTTCCATGCGATTTCAAGATAATTGAAAATAAATTATACATTTTTGTAAAGTAAAAAAATCAGGCTTTCTGACGATGACAAAATTTACAGAGCGTTTGAAATTGAGGCAGTAATTTTATTTCAAGAAATCGCATCTCTGTAAAACCAAATTTCAGCAAATTTTAGGATTTGGCAATACTGTGAGAAAAAAATCTTATTCTCCCGAATAATCCGCATATGCAGCATCTTTCTCTTGCCACTATTAATGTTGAGTGAAAATAATTTCCGGAAAATGATGATTTAAACAGCAATAAAATGTCACGCTTCTTTAAAGGTCAACGCAATAAATAAAACATAAATCTTTTAAATTAAATGATTCAATGTTGGTATTTTGTGACGCATTTACTCATTCATTTTTCATATTAAATGCAACTGGTTTTGAATATCCACCTACTCTTTATAAAAGGAAACGGAACTATCTTATAGTAGAGCGAAAACATGTTCCACGATAAGTCCAAAGGGAAACAAATCAAGGTAGGAAAGACATAAATAAATGAATGAAGAGTCTATAAGTAGAACGATATCAAAAGCCAAAATGCAAGAATTATCTACTAACAACTACTAAAAAAATGCAAATTCTCGAAACTGTCAAATTTTGTACTCTGAACTGCAACACAACAATAATACTCAGAGATATACGGCAGAAATTATTTACATCCCCAAAATCCGCAGAATCGAGCTTTGGAAGAGATGTCAGAAATTAAGTTAGACGGGTTGGTTGAAAGGAAGATGAAGAGCAACAGAACTCCAGATGATAGCATCAGACCATCTGTAAACTATTCAATGCTTGCTTGATACATGATAAGACCCCTCGAAATGGACCCGAGCTTTCATAAATATTCTTCATAGAAAGGGAGACATAACATTGCAGAACTTCTATGTCTTCCCACAATTTCAAAACGTTTTACGAAAATGAATTTGAGAACGTCGACTTCGGAGACCTGATGGCCAGTGCATGTGGCCTAATGTTACCTTCGGTAAAGAAACACTGATCCTTATCAAAAATACTGAGCGTTGGACTAAAAAGATCATCGAGTATCACAAGAGTCATAATATGACAGCATGGCAACAACCTAAGCAAAATGAATTAATGTAGCATAGATTAGACCAAGATGAAAGCGTATGTTCAGCAGTTCAGCAGTTGACGCAGATGACTGGGTATGATGATGTCGATGATAGGGATTTAATATCATTATCACAAAAATCACGTCTAAATATGCCAGTTTAAAAAAACTTGTGAAATGATATATTAAGCACATAGTTCATGGAAAGTGACCATCATCTTATATAACTTCTTATTTCAGGAAAAAAAAGGTATTATGATGAAAGGTATTAGGCCCCATCGCAGGAAATAATTGAAAAATTAGGTGTTTTCATTAAAAATTTGGGGTGGTTGGATATTTAAGAAACTGTCCCTTTCCAAACAAAAATCGACTAGGCCTAACTTGCGTCCTCATGCTTTGAAAAGGTTGGTTTGTTTTTATGTATATTGACGCGTTACGGTGCCATATATTATATACCTAATTGAATCAATAAAAATGCAAGCACCTACAATGACATGATGTTCTTTGCGGTAACTTATTCAAATTAAAAATACAAGAATTTGGAATGTTTTATAAGGTAAATTAATTAGTAGGTAATTAATAATACATGCTTTTATATCATCGTAAAATTTGTTAATTATAATATTTTACACATATTATAATACATTATTTTTTAATGTGATAGGATGTTTTTAAATCCTGTATAGTTATGCGATGCCTAGTTTCATATTTTAATGATTTGTATTATTTTTCTCTAGCTATCCATACTGGTTGAAGCCATAAAAGAGATACGGCGTGATATAAGAAAAACTAGTGAAACGTTCTATGAATAAATAATTCATAGATGTTCTGGTTTTTACATTTTTATCCAATTTATTAGCTTTTACTTGTTTTTGTTCAAATTCTCTATTGCATACATTTTGATAGCAATGCAAAAACTGAATTTATAATTTTTAAACCTTAAAAAAAATAGAGAAAAAAAAATTGTCTTTCAATGTCAGTTTGAAAGACCACCGAGACCACCTTTGGATTTTATTTTAAAAGCTTATTTAGGAAAAGTAGTATTCCAGTATAATGCATTCGTTCATTTTTTTAACCACCATTTAGGATAGTTTGGGTTAGCTATCATTGGATTTTTATTCAACATTTAATCATATTTTAATAATCGTATTCATATAGGTATGTAATATCTATTCACAATCCGATGTCCAAAAGTAAAGGTAAAATTTATCACCTTTCCCTATCAAATAGTATTGATAGGGAAAGGTGATAAATTTACCTTTACTTTTGGACTACGGATTGTGAATAGGACATATATGTCTCTTGAACTAACATTTCGGTAACAAAAATACAGATTTTGTTAATTTAGTTTGCCCCCAGACGTGCTAATTTGATAATAAAAGCAAAAATTTTAAAACTAAAGCTGGCCAATGGGAAGTCTTATTATTGTTATAATATCCCTTTCTGTCAGATATTTTTATGAACTACTTATTTAATCATAAAAATTATTAGACCTACGGCCGAGAAGCAAATAAGTCACCTCATCGGGTACAAAAGGTTCGAGTTTCTTGGATGAAAGTACTTTATGTGCATATCTCAAAATCGGCCGTCTGCCGTGGTCCAGCGGTCAACTTCAGTCACGAATTTTAAAGTGCTCCACACCTGTAGCTTCATACTCTGGTGCTCCAAACAACTGTTGTGTCACTGGAACGCACCCTACTTTAAGCTTCGTGTTTTTGATGCCACCATAAAATAACAGGTGCTAGAGAGGGCAGGGGAGAGGAAAAACGAACAGTTCAGTAGCGCGAAACTCTAATGTACTGGAACGCCTATAAACAATCTAGAGCAGCTCAAGAGTGCAAAGTGCGTCACTGGAAAGCGACTCAGATCTGCTCGCTCGGGTTTGGGAGGGCGGATGGCTAATTTGTGTCATTACCATCATATTTGTGACCATCGGGTATGGGGGGCTAATCTTGAGCTTGGGGGGGCTAAGCTGCCTGATCACTGTCTGAGTATTCCACTTTTATTATATCTAAAAACTTCAATTTTCAAGTCAAGTTGAATTTTTTTATCTAGAATGTTCCGTGTGGAATTTCTTCGTAGTAAATTTTTATCCTATTTTTGAAAGCGTAAAAGTTCAATCGCTCTACACTACATAAAAGAAAATGGAACTGATATTTCAAATTCGAGAAAACACAAGAAGTGATACCTAATAATTGTGCTGGGTATCAGAAGATTAAGAAAAACTAATTCACAAAACATATAGGTACCCAAAAGTATGCATGGTTAAATCGGAAGTGATCCTATGATGTCAAATAACGCATATTAACGACTACAAGTAGGTAGGTACCAAAAATCCAGGTTGAAAAACTGAAAAAGTTATTCAGTTGAAAATGAGTCAGAAATACCTTATATGATTTGTAAACTTTGGCATTGCAATAAATGTGGATCTCAAGGCAACTTGGGAATCATCTTCACGAGAACCGGATTTTCAATATCGCTTGTAATGACATTTATATTTATTTTAAAAATACCAAACTTGAAGCAAGGAATTAATTTGGTTTGCGGTTTGAATGACAATGGCACATCATCTTGAATAAAATGCATCTATATTGCTACTGGAATTTTACAAAATAATACAATTAACCTCTTTAAATTCTAGTAGCGTTTCAAATTTAATTTTTTTCGTAAAAAACATTAGTTTTTTCGTACTCAAATAAAACTGTAGGTATGATTATGGTGGCTAAAGTTGATTCAGCTATCTTATGATTATCCTACCTTGTCTGTAGCTTTTATGGGCTAGAAAATTTTATAGCATTTTGCCTTATATTCTAGAATTTCTCTAACCTACTCTACCGGTCTGGATGTTGAACAGAAATTATCCAATCATCAGTATGAAATACTAAGTACCTACTTTACCAACGTTACTGATTTGCTGAACGTCTTTCAAAAAATCAACTTTTTTTTTTAAATTTCACCTTAAGGCAGAGTTAGGTGAGTAATTACTATTTTGACTATCTAATTATAAAAATAAAACTGGTTATGGAAGTAGTAAATTGATGATATTATGAAATATGTATATTCATCTCGGATATTGAAAAGCTGTAATTTTTTTTTCAGAATCTAGAAAAATACCTATACCTATAACTTAATACAAATACACATAGTGCATTCTTTTTATGAAGGTGCTTTTACCAGTTTTATCAGTTGATTATTAATTATTACATAGATACTCAATCTATCAGGTACATGATACATATTTCTTCAATTATTCTGTTTATTCAAAATTTGAAAATACAACTAGGTAAATGCAAATTGCAATCAAGGCAGAATATTAGGAATATCTCAACACAAAAGTAAAGTGTAAAGAATATAATAAATTTAAATAAAACTCTCTAATTAGTATGTGTTTAATGTGTTTTCTATTACAGGAAAAATTAAAAAAAAAGTCTAGGTACATTACCTTCAGATAAACTAATTTATTATCAACAATATCCAAGTCCTTCAGGCTATATAACACAATGTCACCAGTACCACCTAACACTGAAAAATAACCAGGAGATTTTCTCGTTTATCGTTTTTATAGTTCATCGAAATATTGTATAGCCTCCGGGTTTTTTACACATATGAGAAATCATTGACTTTGTGGTCCGCGATGATAAATGACATGAATCTCAGAATTCGGTAAACGAGCGCCAAAATTTTATTCATAGTAATAGTAATAATGATTAAATTTGATAAGTGAATTCGTAATTATTCCTAGGTCAAGGATGATATTGGATTGTGTTCGTTTAGCGTTATAAAAGAAGCGAATTAAAGTAGTGGGAATTTTTTTTACCGAAATTATTACTAAATCATTTATTTGGAATTATTGATGATCTTATTTTAAGCCTGGCAACTCGAAGTGTGTAATAGATTTTCCAAAAAATAAAAATCGCAATGGCAAGAAGATGGTATGGTAAAAAGTTTTTTCTTCAGGTAGTTAGGTAACTAACGTGATGTCAATAAGACCTAATCCCTGTTTGGGAATTGTACCGTTTGGGAATTGTACCGCTGACCTGATACAAGATTCCCTTGATGCCTGAAAAATCCAAATAAGGGCGTAAGGCAATATTTATGAAAAAATTTAGCTATCTATCTACTTTCGAACTACAAACCAAATCAGAAGAAGGCAAATAATGATAAAACAAAACAGTAGGACCAACACAAATCCAAAAAAAAAGTATATTTTTAAATGTCTATATTGTATTATATTGTTTACTAAATAAAGGCATTTATTATTATTGATCAAACCTGTTTCTCTGAGTTGGTATACTTTCGCTTGTATTGCAGTGACGAGAGCTAATCAAGCTTGAAACCGATAGGTATTCAATTAGCATAGCATCCTTTGATTCAGAATTCAAGTCCTCTCCATTGTCTTATAGAGTAATAATCGAAGGTAAAAACACCGGTATATCCTGTAATCTGACCAGAACAACAGAAACTCATCAGTCATCGTGTGGGTTATTCTACCATTTGGTTTGCAGTTTCGATTAAAAACTTGTGTTTTTTCAAAGAAAATCTTTGATTTTATATTCTCAATAAAACTATACCCGTTTTAGTTCTCTTTGTTACGTGTCTAATTTTCAGTCGATCAAGTTAGGAGATTGTTCGACATATTTTTGCTGCCTTTGGTCTTTTACACTCTGTCCTTGCCTGATTTTGCCTAGCACGGAATAAAGGGAACTAATAGTATAAAATCTTTAATATATATTTCACATAACAGTCACAATAATTATTCTCCATGAAGATATCTACAGCTTCTGGCGATCCCTGAAAATAATATTGATTTGAGATAAGATAAGATCGTATAGAGCAAAACATTTACCATTTTTTTGAGTTTTTACTATTGTGTTCTCTGTTCTGTGTTTTGTTCTGTAGGAATCAGGTAAATCAGCATTTGTTTTCCCTATTTTTGCAGAGGTTTTCATTGTGCAACTTTGAAAACATCAGGTTTCCAGCCTGAAATAATAAGAAAATTGAGTAGGGTTAAAATAGGAAAATGTAAACAAATGTTGGTAGGGTAGGGTTAGGAAATTGTTTAAATCAGACAATGAACTAAAGTCACCTGTGGCACCAACACTTGAATATTGAGTATTGAATGCGCAATATGCATTAATTCGAACTGTCCAAAAATAAACGAAAAATTCCCTAGAATCCGGTTCGTGTAACCAGAAATTCTACTGTTGGAGGAATTTTTCTTTCTCTAGAATCACACAGAAGAGGAGCCACGTTATAGCTTCCTTCTGAGGCATTTTGGCTAATTTGAGTGAATATTTGGGAAGTAATTGAGTCTTAAACGGTGGCTATTATTCTTATATAACACCACAGCACGTATTTGCTAATTTAACCAAATTTTAGTACCCTACGTAAAAACCCATATTATGGAAAATAAGTATGGTTCGTGTCACGTGTTGAGTGTCGAAAAGGTCAATCCACATTGGTAAGTCCCTATTATTCATCATTTTATTTTGTATTCTGATCCCTGTTAGAGTTTTATGTCCTCAAAAACGTAATTGATTGCAGCACTTACCTCAATTTTTATTGAAACGAGTTTTTATAGTGTGAACTCCCTCTTTTAGGCCTTTTATATTGAGTAACGTTACATCCCTTTCTGCTGTTGCTGTCATTAGATGCACAAAGGCACCTCTGCTTGCTGAATTGCTGGTGCTCAATCCTGGACCTGGATAGATTGCTTGTCGAGCTTTTGGGGCCTGTGAATCTCAATCGTCCCCCAAGAGGTTCTTAGTAGTATCACTCCATCAAATAACTACATAATCAGGTTAGCGTATTGTTGTGCCGTTTTGGGAACCATCCACCCCGTCTGTATTAAGGGTTCCATCATCTCCTTGGAAGCTGGAGCCTCTCACCTGCAACCACTTGTACTCTTCAATATTATAGCCAGTTGAATTACCACTAACTGCCTTGAAAATTACCTTATCATCCTTCAGGTTTAAATTAACTTAATTTTACGTTTCCTTACCATTGAACTGTTACTCCCCTACATAGATAACTCATCCACCCCTAGTTACCCCTGTCTATACAGGGTGTCCACTTAGTGCGATATCGGACGATATCTCCTTACAGGGTGATGCAAGAAAAAAAATTTAAATTACAAAGTTGTTTGATGCTCTAAAATGCATTAGTTGAAAATATTTTTTAATATACAGGGTGCTCCGTTTATGAAGTATGTGACAGAACTTTGTTATTTTAAATGTAACACCCTGTATGTGATTACATATTTGGATTCTACGTAAAATTCTGAGCAGATTTCATGTAATATACTCTATACCTAAGTTCAACTGTTTTAGAAATATTGACAGCTGAAAATTGACTTTTTGCAGCTTTGACAGGCTGTAAAACCTAAACGGTTAATTTTAGACTAAAACCAATTTTACATTCCCATATTAGATTTTTATAAACTATCATTTGACACCAACTTTGAATTTAACCGGAGATTAAATTTTACTGGAATTTTTAATCATGGATTAAATTCAAAGTTGGTGTCAAATGATAGTTTATAAAAATCTAAGATAGGAATGTAAAATCGGTTCTCGTCTAAAATGAAACGTTTAGGTTTTACAGCCTGTCAAAGTTTCAAAAAGTCAATTTTCAACTGTCAATATTTCCAAAACAGTTGAACTTAGGTATAGGGTATATTACATGAAATCTGCTCAGAATTTTAAGTAGAATTCAAATATGCAATCACATACAGGGTGTTCCATTTAAAATAACAAAGTTCTGTCGCATACCCCATAAACGGAGCACCCTGTATATTCAAAAATATTTTTAACTAATGCATATTAGAGTATCAAACAACTTTGTAATTTAATTTTTTTTCTTGCATCACCCTGTAAGGAGATATCGTACGATATCGCACTAAGTGGACACCCTGTATATCTCTTTCCCCTTCTATATATTTTTATTAAACAAGTATGGTATCAGGTTGTATTAAGGTATTCCTGAATAAGGGTAAAGCGCAAGAGACCACAAAATCAGTACAGAAACAAGAGCAAAAATAGAATAAAGAATTCTAAGAAGTACAAAAACGGGAACCAAGATACCAAAAACAAGAAAAGAAATAAATAGACATTAATAAGGCCATGAGAGATATAAGAAAGTATTGAAACGATAAAGTGGGCAGGCTTATACTACAAAAAATCGAGGAAAACAAAAATATGAAGAAGATGATGAGAAGGAAACTGCAGTCTCCTAGGAATAGGAAGATATTTTGAAGCTCAAAGGCGAAACTAACTGGTACAACGAACAATAAAAAAGAAATAGGTACCTCCTAGTTATTGTGGAAAGATTTTACCAGCAAGCTCTTCACACAAATCCAAGTTCAATATTTCTGGATTACATCCATTTTTAGGTATTAACGCACATGTGAAGACCACTATGTGGCAACAAAACTTTAGCTTCAGTGCACTCGTATCCTATTTATCTTAATAGTAAATAGTGATGTCGTCCCCCTGTTGTTTCCTAATTAGCCATTGTATGTAGGTACATATAGATTTGGTTCTCAATCGCAACCGCCATGACAGGAAAACGTGCTCTATTAAAGCGAAATTAGATGTTCTTGATCAATAACGTCATGAAAATATTTCTCAAACTAGAGGTAAGTACCAAAAACGTAAAACAAAATTTAAAACCAAGTCATACTTAAAATACCTACTGCTCTGGTTTCGACAAAGAAGTTCTGTAATTGATTATTTTATCCATACGATATGTAGGTACTTATGAATGCATCTTGTCTAGGAATTAGAATTTCATTGACTAGGTCAATTATTAATTAATAATAATTGCCCCATGTTAGCAACTATATCAACACGCGTATGAAACTACCCTTAATAGTAAATACCTACCACAAAACAAAACCATGTGTGACCATGGTAACGTAAGGCATTTTCAGGCAATACAAACAATAATCCTTACAGTAGGTAAAACATATACGTACCACAAAGCTTTATGATAGCAGTCAGTCTTTAAAAATGGTTGTATTGGAAGTGTATACAAAATGTATTAAAGTTAAATACAAAGCCTTTCTACTGTCAAAAGCTACACTTGTAGCTTTAATTTCCGGTTTAGTGTCTGTTATTTTGCCGTTTGTGTTGTGCTATGAAACTGGAGGTAATATAGAAATGGTTAATCTAAATCTATTACACTTAGCAGTGGACTAATGACAAACATAAAACTTGAGAATAAACATAATTTAATTCCAAAAGTATTTCAACAAACCCCCTCAAACAAATAAATGTTTAATTAAAATTTAAAAAACCAATGGGTAATATCGAGGTGTTTTTCACCTTGTTAATCGGTGTACAAATCACTGGTTAATATATGTCAATACCAGGTAAATACTATGTCAATAGTGTCAATACTATGCAAAACCTACTTGTTAATTATGTAGGTAATGTATGTCAATACTTGTAGATATCTAGGCAATATATGTTAATGTCATTGGTTGATACCCATTAATGACATGTAAATACCTGCGGATATATCAATACCTAGAATTCTGGTACGACAAATATTTGATTTTAGTCTGCCAGTAGCATGGCAATACCTGGTAATATGTGATAATACTAGGGAAATACCTGGCAATATGTGGAAATATTTTGTTAATACATGGAAATAGTTGGCAATAACTTGTTATTGGGTACATAGAAATATCTGTTAATACGTGGAAATATCTCAGTTAGTACTGTTGATCGATGTACAAATTTTGTTAGGTGAAAAACCCATCGGGTAATATTTAAGTTAAAAGAAAATTCTTAGTACAACATATTTATCTTTTTGAACAGGTTAGCTACAAAATAGGTAGGTACCTATCTGATATCATATTCGAAGAAGGCATGTTATCGATAATGGGCCACTTTCACCTTTTTCAAAAACAAAATATTATTCTAATAGCATCTCAATACTTAAAAAAAAAAAAAACGCTCATTCCTGGAAATAAAACGATTTGATAATCGAATTTTTAAACTGGTGTATTGTTTCACAAGATTCTTGCAAATTTCTTGTTCTTGTCTTGTTCTTGCTGCAAGAACAAGACAAGACTCTCTTAAATTTCTTGTCTTGCAAAGCAAGACAAGACAAGAAGTTGGCAAGCAAGACAAGAAATTATTCTGCAAGACTCTTGCAATCTTGCAAGAAATCTTGCAAAAGAATGAAGCCTCCTTCTCTGCATATTTTTGAATTATTTTGGCAACGTTGCAGCATTTAACAACGAGATAAAAATGTCAGCATATCAGTTTGTAAAGTTTAAGGCATTTTTTTGCGACAAAACGTTTTGAAATTGTAGTTTTGAAACACTCAAACATATGTCAGTTTCTAACAGTTCTTGCAGCAAGTATGGCAGGAAAATTTTTGGTCATGATGGACGACACTGCACACACAATATTGAATTTTAAGCTCAATATGAAGGCCTTTCCGTTTTCAACCATCAAAGAATCAAGTTGAATTTTTTTTAAGGTCTGTTAGCATTGTAGTGCATAAAATAGTGACGTTAGAGCTGAAACTGTTTTAATAGTTATTTATGATATAAGTGCTAAAAGTGACATTTTATTTTGTGAAAAGGGAAGTTTGGCACACGACGCCGAAGGCGGAGTGTTCCATCCCTTTGAACAAAATAAAATCACTTTTAGCACGAATATCATACACTATTTCTTCTACAAACGCACTAAAAGTGATCACTTTTAGCACTAGTGCTAAAAGTAATCACTTTTAACACCAGTGTCATAAAATGGCATTTTAGACACTGACAGCATCCGTTAAAAATGACGCTTTTAGTGACGTTTGTACAAAATAGTTATTTATGATATAAGTGTTAAAAGTACATTTTTAAGGCACGCATGTGAAAGTTTGCAGATTGAGCGAAGCGAATTCTGCAATTCACATAAGTGCCTTAAAAATAGTTTTAACACAAATATCATACAATATTTTTTCTACAAACGGCATTAACCAGTAACAAATTGAATTTTTAGAATGAATAATTGATTGGGAGCATCTTTCCTACATAATATTATTGAATTTGACATTTGTCAAAAAATCCAAACAACCAGCACCTTGTTTTACAGGTAATGAAATGTCTTGTCAGTTTCTTGAAAGTCTGCCCTGTGTCTGTCGTGGTCAGTAATGCTTTTTGCTAAAAATGCAACAAAATACAGAAGAAAAAGAGGATTGCATCGATCCCTTGAAAAATATAGATGAGGCGGCCAATCAGGCTACCTCATTTGTTCAAATTTCACCATGAATATCAATGTAAATAACTAAAAATACAAACTTTTTTTGACGTTCGCTCTCAAAATTTGATGTTTCATTTTTAACACTAGTGCTATAAAGACTTTATGGCACTAGTGCGATAAAGTAACATTTTTAATGCTACGGGAGGGTGTTAAAAATTGCATTTTTAACACGTTTGTAGAAAAAAGTGTTTTTGAAACTGTTTCCTCGAAAAAAAAAAGACTTTAAACCAGGAAACAGGACAACCACGTTATCAATGACAATGACACCAATCATATTCTTAAGGGCCCCACAGACTATGATGAAACACGGTTTCATAACCGAAGTGTGTGAACAAGAAATTGCAAGAAATCTTGTTTGCAAGACAAGATTTTTTTCTGCAAGAGTCGGGCAAGACAAGAATGAATTTCATTTCTTGTCTTGCTTTGCAAGACAAGACAAGAATAGGCCCAGCAAGACAAGCAATCTTGTCTTGTGAAACACTAAACTGGTGCCACAACGTGGGTCATGGGCTCGGAAGGTGATGTCACTTTCCGGAAAATGCGAGGATGTCCAATTTCTCATTAGTGAATCATTAACAACCCACTATTTACCTAGAAACTATTTTCATCCTTGTCTTCGTTATAAAAAAATTAAGGATAGATAAAATCGTTGAACTCAATTATTGAATTTTGTATTTTTAAATGTGGCAACAAAATCTTGAATATCGGCTTTAGCCAATGAGACGGCACACGCAGTGTTGCACTCAATGGACAAAATTCAAAAAATATTGTATTTATTTTTGGTAATTAAATATGGCTATATCTGTAAAGGAATGCCTGTTGATATTATGTAAATTATTGTTAACTTTTTTTGTTCACGAATTTCGAAAAAATAGAGATGAACAAAACGAAAAACAAGTAGGTATCAACCATTTTATTCAGGTAAGGCGTGATCTGAACCACAAAATTTTCTGCTTAAATTGTAGCTTTTATGTCGTTGCTTACGTTATCCAATGTTCGTAATTTTCGGCCTAAATTCAAATAAGCTTCGGATCGTCCTGTAGCTTCACACCAAGTAGAATTCATTGAAAGTCTTACAACGGGTAATTTTTCAGGCCAAGACCCATGATCATCTTTAACTAAAATAGCAAGTCTTGTCTCTGTTTTTTCGTTCAACTATATAAGCAGAAGCATGGTAAAGCGGTGTTGCTTGTTTCATTTTTAGGATGAAGCACACTTGTTGCATAATGGCAGATATAAACTACTCTATTACCGCCAATCAATTTCCTGCATATTCCATATCTAAAGAAGATTTCATTTACTAGAATAGTAGCATAACTTTCGGTAGTAGCTTGTTTTAAGGAAAACAACTCTACCCATTTTGTTGAGGTATCTTCTACTATAAATATTCAAGTTTCTTCTCCAGGTCCGGGCGGAAGTGGTCCAAATGAGTCAATACCCAATGTTTCAAATCTTTGAGCATAAACGGGTGTTTGCAACAATCCTGCAGGTTTTTGATTTGTTGACTTGAATCTTTGACAATCTGTGCAAGATTTCAAATAATCTGCTATGTATCTTCGCATCCCAGGAAAAACGTCTCTTTTCGACTTTCGACAAATTTCTCGAGAATATCTGTATAAAACTTCTTGTGTCATGATAACCTCTTTCTGTCCATTTTCTAAACTCTTGATCTACATCACTCGGGATCTTTTAATTGCTCTTCTCGCAATTCCGTAGCAGTTCTACGAGGCATTTCTATTGAAAAAGTACAAATCTCAAAATTTTCAACAGTATTATGTTTACAGGGTGGTCTTGAAGGCATATCAGCTATGACGTTTCTCTTTCCTGGTAAATATTCAATTTTAATATCATAACTTTGAATCTGTAATGCCCATCTGGCTAGTTTACCTGTTGAAGACTTCATATTTAACAGCCATCTCAAAGCTTGATGATCTGTCTGTATGGTTCACAAGTGAACACTCTATGTACCCACGAAATTTATTTAAAGACAACACTACAGCTAATGCTTCTCTCTCAGAAGTAGAATACTTTCTTTCTGTAGCAGTCAATAATCTATTTGCATATTCCATAGGGTGTTAATTTTTTTCAATATCACCTTGAAGTAAATAAGCTCCAAGAGATGCTTGAATCGGTTCTAATTATGTAAAGCTTGGTATAGTCACATTGTTTAGGGGCGGGTGCCGTGGTGAGCAATTTCTTTAAATTGTCATAGGACTCTTGTTCAACGGATATCCATCTCCAAAAAACATTTGTTTTTTGTGAGGTTACTTAATGGGCGTGATATTTCAGCAAATCCATCAATGAAGGGTCGAAACCAACTTGCAGTTTATAAGAACGATTGCACTTCATGTAAATTTCTTGGTGGAGGTCTTTTTGTTATAGCTGATATACTTTCTGGATCCACTGAAAGACTTTAAGATGTGAATATATGTCCCAAATATTTCACCTGAGCACTCGCGAATACGTATTTCTCGCGGTTTGCACGTAGTTTGAATTGGTCAAGTCTATCAAATGCTACTTTAAGATCTATGATCTATCATATGATCTTCAAACGAACTCGATAACACGATTAAATCATCGAGGTACGCAAACACTACGATTTCACTATCATCGGTGTTCCGTTTAATTCCATTCTTAAACATATCTATAAGCCGATGAAACGTTGCCGGCGCATTTTTGAGTCCCAATGGCATTCTCGTATAATGAAAAATACCAAACGTTGTTGTAAAAGCTGTTTTATCGCGATCTGGCTCATAAACACTAACTTGATGGTAACCGGATCTGAGATCAATGGTTGTCATGCAAAGAGTCTGTTTCGCGGCGTGTAATAGCTCATCCAATCGCGGCAGTAGATATCCATCAGTTACTGTAATAGCATTAAGTTTCTCCTAGACGA
Organism: Ceutorhynchus assimilis; assembly: GCA_917834065.1. Lineage (NCBI taxonomy): Eukaryota > Metazoa > Arthropoda > Insecta > Coleoptera > Curculionidae > Ceutorhynchus > Ceutorhynchus assimilis. The sequence goes on along the minus strand of OU892283.1, from coordinate 33,604,349 downwards.
CACACAATCTTACACCACCTGTTTTCTTACGGACTAGTACATCTGGATGGTGCAGCCCACGGACTTTCGCAATCTTCTATAATGTAATCTTGTAACAGCTTATTCAATTCTTCTTTCAGAAGTTGTATGGAGGTAAAGAAATCGGAATGTGTTTTTTGATGTTAGTAACGATCTGCAAACGGCATTACGTCTCCCCCCAGTTTGAACGTATCCTGTCTTTCTCTTAGAAAGGTGTTGAACCTTACCTTTTCATTTTCTGTTAGCATATGGTAGCAGGCCTCAAAACATTTGTAGTTGTCATTCCTGTGGTTAAAAATTCACGCAACTCATTTTGAGATTTGCTTCCAAATTCAAAAGTCAAAGTCAAAGTCAAAAAATGCTTTATTGTCTAAGAACAAAATTCTCGTTGACAAAGCTGTAAAAGGGGAAAAAAAAAACATTATACAAAAATAATTCCAGGGCCATAGAGTACCAAGATTGAAATAATCAAAATAAAAATACAATACAAGGTCAGACTAAAACAATAAAATCATTTAAACAGTCATTAAAACAAAAGATGAAGTCACTTTAAAAATCAACATAAATATAAACATAAATCAACATAAATACAAAAACATGTTCATTCTAAAATATAAAATACAAAATATCAAAATTGCACAAACGTAAAGTCAACAGACATAGAAGTCATTAAATAAAACTACAAATTATATTCAGACAGTCACAAGAAAGCATCTTGGAAAAATTCTTCTGTGCTATAGTAGGCCTTTGATAATAGAAGCCTCTTAAGATGTACTCTAAATTTTTTACCAGATACTATCTGTCTCAGATGCAGTGGCAAATGGTTAAAGATCTTTTTACTTTGATAGATTATCGAGTTTTTTGTTTGTGTGGAGGAAGGGATAGGAAGGTTCACATTGTGTGTTTGTCGAGTGGTATGTACAGATGAAAATTCGTGTATGTTTTCCTTAAACTTTTTATGAACGAGACATGAAGTCTCTAGTAAAAAAATACTAGGAAATGTAAGCAATTTATGACGCAAAAACAATGGTCTACATGAGTCTCGTAATCCTATCTTAAACATATACCTTACCGCCCTCTTTTGCAACACAAACAACATATTAAAGAGAGACAATGAACAAAAACCCCAGAAACATATTCCATACCGCAAATGGGATTCAACGAGAGCAAAGTATGCACTTTTTGTTGTCCCAAGATCTAGCTTACTCGATATTACTCTGATTGCATAACATCCTGATGACACCTTTTTGCTCATGTATGTTAAGTGAGTCTCAAATTTTAGTCTATCGTCTATGTATACTCCTAAAAACTTACTCGATTTTTGACTGGCAACAGTATCTGCCCCTAAGGTAATTCCCTCAAAACCACATTTAAATGTTAACACAAGATCGTATTCATGGAATACATTATCTGCAAATTTCCATTTTCTATTAGCTGTATCTAGAATTATTCGAGCATACTCTATAAAATCAATTCCAAACAGCGCTTTCGTTTCGGTTTCAGGAAAAGTTATAAATTTTGTAGGAATATTTTTCCCTTCCAACATAACATCAACTTTTGTAGTGTAAACATCAGTTTGTTTTTGACCATCAGCTAAAATCACTGTGATTTGTTCACTTTTAAAGTTCTGTCCCTTGAGTCCCTTGTTTTTTCAAAAGCTGACACAACGTTAAACTAGCAACACTTTGCTTAGCGGCGGTATCTATCAAGCATAAAGCCTTGTCCTCCTACATGTCCTAATATGTTCATTTTTAAGACCGGTCTTGCGCATGGGGAAACTAAGTTGTTCAAACTAAACTAAAAAAATTCCACGCAGTTTTTTGACACACTGGGCAGTTGGATCGAAAAAAACCTGGTTTTCCACATCCATAGCAACTAGAAGAAGTCGTAGTAGTTTTATTCTTAATCGCCGTAGTGTAGCACTGGTTTATTGATTGCTTTAGAAGTAGATGAAATCAGATTTTGTTGAGCCTTTGGGTCAGTTTCAACCTTAAGTAGTTTATTTTGTAACTTTCTACATTCATCCTTTGTATGACCGATAATTCTTTAATATTGGCATCGCACTTGCGTTGTATCTTTAGCATGTTCCTTCGTGTTTCAACTATCGCGTCAATCAAATGTCTCTTCAAGCTATCTAGCTTGTTTCAATAAGTCATTTTATAGTTATTAATGATACTAGTTCGATATGAACACCATAATGAAACGCGTGTAACGTTAACGTTACACAAGTTTCATTATAGTGTACGATTCCGTTTTATAGTGCGTAGTTACTTCTAGAATTGTCTAGAAAATTCGCAATCGTTCGTCTGAATTCGCTGTCCGTTTGCTAGCCTTCCTCTTCATCAGTTTTTGTTATTTCTCAAAGTATTCCTTGAATCTCGTCGTCAGTATTAGTAACAGTTTTGTTATACTAAAGTTAAAGTTCTTCATCATCTGTTGAAAAAGCCCGGAGTTTTTGGCTGCCAAAAATGGTTAATACGGTCTTCGTGACAGGTTGTCGGTGTTAGTATGACTTTTTCCTTTGTGGAAATTTACTAAAATATCCGTTGACTATTCTTTCGCCACTTTGAATTTGGGAGAGAATATCTCCTATTCAACAATGCAGTCTCAACCACTGGTCTCAACTTACACTGGATCTTCCTTTGGTGGCCGACTCCGTTTTATAATGCGTCGTTGCTTCTAGAATTGTCTAAATGCTTCGCTTCCGTTCGTGCGGAAAAATTCAATACGTGTATTTTCTAGGCATAGGTAATAACAATTATTGCTCATGGATTTTTTCATTTGAAAATTCGACTTATGTTTAATTTATTCACAACCAGCATTGAGTAATTTTGAATAGGTCAGTTCTTAATCACCGAAAAATTACAAACCCCAATACACATCATGAATTCTTTAATTTGCGATTAATCCAATAATCCAATATAAAGTGACTCATGATACATGTGAAAGTATGTGGTTATTCCACTGAATTAATTATATTCTTTCCATCGCTGTTATTGACCCATTTTTATTTAGGTTTTTGGCAAAAACGTGACGTCGTTTACGTGCAACCCGATGTCAAATTTGGTGGCGATTTCTTGTTTCTGGCAACCTCAAGCGAAAATCCACAAGTGATAAGTTGCAGCTCGTTTGCATATTATAAGAAATATATGAAGAATTTTGATACTTGTTCTACTATTAAGGTAACTTTCTCTGATTGTGAGCATTAAATTAAGAAAATTACAATACAACTTAGTTTATTTATTCTAGGTTCGAGAATTAGACGACAATTACGATGGAAAAGCTGATTCTCTTCACGTTGCAATTACCGCTGGTCTTCCAGAGCATTTCAAAATAAGCTCGATCCATTTGGTTCTTCCAATAAACTATACCCTAGGGGTAAGTATAAAATATGAGCAACAATCAATTGTAAATAAAAAATTTGTAATTTTTAGTTGCCATGTACCTTTCATACACAAAGTGCCATCATATACCAAAACTTTGTTACTAGTAGTCTTACTCAAATTTCTGTCTATGCAGACTTGGGTTTGAAACAATCAGAAGCAATAAGATGTTCTAAATATGACTTGGCAATGAACCCAGACTATTTACTTATCAATAAGGAAGATATTCAAAGTGTAAAATTTGAAAATATTATAGCAAGATATGCAGAGAGCAAATGTAAGTTATGTAATTCATAACACCTAACTGTAGACTGTAGCTCAATTATTATATTATAAGTATTGCTCAAAAGTAATTGTATGCATGTTTTTAGTAAAAACCACTTTGGACAACATATTAACAACAACAAATCCCATCATGGACGGTACTTTCACAATCAACCTTATCCTAAAATACCCAGAACAAAAAATTTACTTCAAACCAAGATTCTGGCAAATAATAAAGTTAGCATGGATGCAATACATTGCCGTTTACATAATAATATCCTGGATCATACTTCAAATAAAAACTTATATTTTCAAAAACAATTTAGTATCGATGTATGAGGATAAAACAAACATAAATAAAAAATACAATTTACAATAAAAGTCGAGCTTTATTTAAAATTTCATGTCCAGGTCGTGCAGATTTGACTCAGGGCCAAGTTTGTTGCGGTTGTCTTCTACAATTATCACACTTTTGAACATGTCATCCACTTCCACGAATAAGTAGCGGTATTCATACTTTCCTTTGTCATTCTAAGAATTGAAAAAAACCAAGTGTACAGCTTCAAACAAAGCCATATTGATAATTGATATTTTCTTACCTCTACCATATCAACATGGCTAGTGCCCGAATGGGAAGTACCTTTCAAATGGAATTTCATTCTAATATGCTTTCTTCCTTCCTTGTCAACATAAAAAGCGTGAGTAACATGTTGTCTCCTGCCTGAAAATTGGGCAATTGGAAAAAGACAAAAAAAAAGAGAAAATACAAAAATAATAGGCTCGTACAGCATATTTTTTTTATTACATATTCTAAATGAGCGTATTGAGTTCAGCAGTTATGCAAAATTTCATAATTTTCTGAGCCCTTGTTCATATTTAAATTAATTATCAAAGTATTCCAAATTTGAAACACGCGGTGACGTCACTGCATCTCTCACGTCGGTCGTCGCGGTGCTGGTACGCCAGTCACTTCGACAATACGGGCATTGTTTTGACAAATTTTGGTTTGGCATCGTTTAGAAAAGTTTTAGTTTGGCATTTTATGTATCTGGTAGAGGTTTGATGTTTTTCTTCCAAATCACATTTCGTATATTTGAATAATTCCCTGAGTTTCAATATTTTATAAGCACAATTATGGAAGTAGTATGTGTATGACGACCTTTATAGCCTGTCTCGACTCGAGAGATGCTATGACGTCACAGTAATGAATTTCCGAGGCATAACTTTTTAATATTAAAAAACGCGTAACTTTTCTAATATTTATCCAATTGAGCTGAAATTTTTTTTATGTGTTATATGTGAATAATACTCCATAAAAATGTGAAAACCCGCGTTAAAATTTTTTTATTGAACGAGCCTATTGCCTACTCACTCACCTCTTCTTGTTTCATGTCCGTGCGAGCTTATCGGATACCCCAGCTTATCAGACACCTGCGTATTCTCAATACACTTATCTACAGCTTTCTTGTAAATATTACTAGGACTCTTACTAGAAAACAATTCACTAAATATCGTATAACCCAAACCGCCTATCACTCCTAGGCCAACCAGAATAATTAAAGCATTGTAAGTTGTCTTGGTAGTTTCCTTCACTCTTTCGCCTAGAGGTTTTACATTTGTGTCGATTGCAGATTCTTTGCTACTCGCAGATGGAGTTATTTCACTTCTAGTACCACCACTTTTTAATCTGTGGTGTAAATGATTGAATAAAATAGGGCTGAACGTAGCTATTTGCAGACGACTGGCGAGGATATTAGTGGTAATTCTTAATGGAATCATTTGGGGGCTTGGGAAAGATAAATTAAATTTGTAACAAGAGATTATTGAAATTTAAATTGATTTTATATTTAGCTTTGGTTTGGTGTTACCTACAAGCTACATTATATATTTATTGTTTATATTGAACATCAAGACTTGTTTGCGATGAGAAATACAGGGAAAGTGGGAAAAATAAATTAAAGAAATATTTAGTTTAAACTGAAGAAAAATATTCAAGAATCAAAATCAAAATATAAAATCAAAAATGAGGTTAGGTTATGTTGGTTTGGTTCACGCCGGTCGAGTTGACGGTTCGTGTTCGTACTCCCCTTGCCTTCGGTATTTTGCTCAAAGAGCAGAGCGGAGGCGTAATCAGTGACCAGCGAGCGAACAGAGCAGTTGAACGCTGTATCAGAGTGCCAGAAATTTTAATAAACGGACGCGAATGAGCCTGCACCGAGTACACTTTTTAAATAAACGAACGGTAAATTCCAGCTCGGAGAACAGATCGCGTCCGGCGTTTTTATTCTCATATTTAGTAGGTCTGTTCTCACAGAAATCACAAACCAGTCAGAAGGAATTTCATTGGTTGAAAACAGTCAGAAAGCTAGTTTCAAGTTCCAGGGCTGGTTTTCAATAGCGAGTCACCTTCAGGTTCATTTTAACTCCAGAGTAAACGTATTCAGTTGCAATGTTTACCAGAGTCGCTTTCCAGTGACGCACTTTAAGCACTCCTGACTACTCTAGAGTGCCTCGGGTTGTTAATAGGCGACGCTTTAAATCATGGTGCGTTCCAGTGACACAAGAGTTGTTTGGTACACCCAGAGTGTAAAGCCTCGGGTGTGGAGCACCTTAAAATTCGTCACTTGGAAGCGGCTCTGGAGTTGCTTAACCCGAGGGTGACTCAAGAATTATAAACAATACTACAAACTCTGCTACTACTGATTGTTTATCGTCCTCGTTTTTGGTAATCGCCTCCATCGCCTCCATATTGGTGTGTCACCATTTCCGACGTCATAACTAAGTCGTCAGCTGTTTGCACTAGCGGTCGTCGTTTAGAATTTAAATTCATGATGCAAAATATCTAATTCTAATTAACCTAATAGGCAAAGAGGAAGCTGGAAGCGAGATCTAAAAAAGAATTATTTCAGAATGGTAATTAATGTAGTAAAACCAAGTATTTATAAAGCAAAAGCCGGCAAAATCAATAACCAAGGCAAGAAAGGACATGCTGCCTACGTCACAACTGGTGATTTGGCATGGTGAGGGCTTCAAATTTGTTCCACACAAACCTCATGAGAATAGGCTATCTTGTAGTAGTAGTGTGTATTAATTATCCTTGGGGTTACTTGCTATTAGTTGTATTCCTTTCAAGAGTTTGAAACACTCGAGCTACTCGCTCCAGTGTTTAGTGTCGCCCCCCGATTTGCAGGGAACAGATGCGTGGTGCAACAAAAATTTTTTGGCCCTCAACCAATGAAATTCACTCTGACTGGTTTATGACTTCTGTGCGAACAGACCTAAAGGTGTTTTCTCGTGTCTCAAATGTTTTAAATCATTTTTCAAAACTGGTTTAAAACAGTGTCACATGACGTCATAACTTCTTGGCGCGAAAAAATGGTTTGAAACTGTGGATTGGATTGTATTTTGAAACGGTTTGAACCAATTTTCATGTGACGTCATGAATTCATCACGAGAATATACTGTTTCAAACCTGTTTTGAACCAGTTTCAAAAAAATGAACGTGAGAAAACAGCTCTTGTGTATTCATTCAGTTTGTCTACTCTACCAAGGGACCTTCAAATCAGCGCCAGACATGGAAGAGCCTCCATTTTCGTGGTATTGTGTGGTACTGCGCCTCTTGTGGTCGATAACTTCAGGCGCTCTCCTATTTCTATCTCGGTAGGAGTTTTCCATAGGTTGATGAACTGAGATATTTATTATATTGTTTATCTTTGAAAATATAGACCCACCTCAAGGATGATACACACCTACAGGGATTGCTTATCGGCCTCGTTCTTGGTAATTGCCGCCATATTGGTGTGTCACCATAACCAATACGGAATTCTATTGGGAGGGTTATTGCGCCCGAGTGTATTCGTGTCTTTTTCTACCAGCTTGTATGAGAAAGAGATAAAATTACATTTTTTTCTGCACTGGTTCTACCAATAGAATTCGCTAATAGACGTCAGCTGTTTAAACAGCCTACGTCATAGCGAGAAATAACTTGCTCTCTACGTCACAACTGGTGATTTGGCGTGGGATGGGGGGAACGGGGGATTTGTTCCACACAGGCCTTATGAGGATAGGCTATCCTGTAGTAGTAATGTGTATCATCCTTGGACCCACCTAGCTAAGGTAACCTTAAAAGCACACTGTAGCATTTTCTTTATTTGGTTATTGATGCTTTTTGGTTTTGCACACAGGAGCTATTTCCGCTTGCTCACTCCGTGCACTCTAGTACTCCCATATGCTTTCGAACTTGCGTAGAGTTACTTGAGTTTACCTTCGGCTATAATCTTCGGGCGATATGGATCGAGTCGAGTAAGTGGAGCTCAATTCGAAAGTTTCACAAAGTGCTACTTTCCGCTTGCAAATAAGTGTGGTGGCTTCACCGCCCGCTTGTAGGTAAAATAGGACACAGTTTTGCTTGAAATGTAACTCTAGTGCAGTTTGAACCGACACTTTGGAACGAGTGTCAAATGACTAGATCGCAATATTTCATTGCGTAATCAGATGATATATTTATTTACCTAACAAGTGCGGAAAGTGGTACTTTTCGATCTCTTTACTCGGCAAGAAAACTGCTCTGACTAGTCTGACTCCAAATCAACTGCGTTTTGAATAGCCAAACCCAGATAAAGGTTTCTACTAGAGATCAGCTTTGTTCGCGGCATGGAGGCTAGCGGTAAGGATTCAGAAATTCAGATTTGATTCGTAAGAATTCGCATGTGCAGGCAGTACAAATTATGTCGTTTGCAGATCACTAAATTTCGTTTCAGTTCTTTCTTCGCGGTTCAACACGAATTGGTTCCGGATCGATTCTGAACTAGTTCTACCGGTTATCAGAATCCCTAGTCCCTGTTCGTGTCAGTGAGCCTAATAGGACTGCTTATTTTGCTGAAAGTGTCTGCCATGTCAGCCTCCAGACCTTAACTCTTGGCGGAAAATGCATTATACGAGTTTAAAAAACTATTTGATCAAAAAAAGGAATGCCTAAATGTTAAAAATCATCTTTTCTATCTATACTCTATTTTTTCCCAAGATAGATTTTGACACTGTCAACTGAAACATAAGCAATGCCACTTATTGGGTTACAACATGTCATTTGCTCCATTGTTAAACTGATTCCAACCTGCAGGGACACGGCATTTTGCTACCAATCAGGGCCAAGCGATATTGTTTATGTTTCAAAGTTTTCAATGTAAAAATCCATCTTGGGAAAAAAAAGACTCTACATTTAAAATCAACGAAATAATTTACTCACAACTCAAGCAGGGACCCAGACCGGAACGATCTTGAACCGAAAACCGGAACGGAACCGTTTTTTTTTTGCGGATCGAAACCGGAACGAAACCCATATCTCATAAAAAAGGCAATTATTCGCGAGGATAATCAAGTATAATCGATATGCTGGATCAAGGTTCCTAGATGCTGATAGGTTGCCTGATAATTGGTAACTTGATGACGCGTCTGGGGTGCCTTATAGAGATTTGCAATATATTTAGGCACCCCAGATGACGTCATACGTTATCAGGCAACCTACCTCTCTCAAACTACCTTGACGCTGGATTATGTGATGTGTCAATTGTGTCATACTCCTTTAACTCCCCCACCATCAAATTCTGGGATACTCGAGGATCAAGAACACCTAATTTCTTCTGTGAGAACAGACCGAAAATCACCTTTTCTACATTTAAAATCGACAAAAAAATTACCTGACATTGACTAAGAGCCTGAATTGCAAGCCTTCCTTCGAGGTCTGCGAGTGACGTCATCCCTATAAGCTGCTGATAGTGATGTCACTCGCAGACCAAAAATTGGATGGCGAGGAAGGAGAGTAAAGACTCAATTGCAATTGACATATCACATAGCCCAGCATAATCAGATTATGCTTGATTATCCTATCCTCGCGAAAAATTACCTGTTGTGAAGCAGGCAGAACCGGAACCGATATAAATTAATCGATTCTTACCGGTATTTTTGGGCTTCAAGATTTTATAAATTAGGCTGTTCAATTATTAATATTAAAGTTGTTGCAGATAGGCCGAGAAATCCAATAAAAATTAAACCAAACCACAAATTACAGAAACATTAATTTTGCTGTTAGATATTTTGTGAAAACCAAACTGAATCGAAATATTTCTCCTACAACCGGAACCGATATTTGTCATGACGCTGAGGGCCGGAACGGAACCGATATTTCATTTCGGTCCGGGTCGATCCCTGCTCACAAGCAAGCAATTCATCGAGGTCTGCGGGTGACGTCACCACTATCAGCTGCTGATAGTAGTGACGTCACCAGCACACCCCTGCGAACTCGAGAATAGGCGACCGTACGCCTTAGGATGAGCAATCGTGTTAGTTTACGATTCTTGCTCTTGGACATTCTCGAGTAAAAAACATGGAAATTAGGATCAGACATGTATTTATGCGCCTGTCGTCAACATGCAAATTCTATTTATCGACAAACTATACTTTATTTTAGGATTTTAGAGCGCAACTTCTGTTTGTCCTTGTCACCACTTTTTCTCTAGGGTTAGTAAAAATTGTCACATTTCAGTAAACTTCAATAATCATTAATACATCATTTAAAATTCTAAGTTAAAAATGAACGATGAGATCCTAAGGCGCCACTTTGAAGCGGCGATCAGTGCTCTGCAAGACCAAGAAACTTTCGATATTTTCACCAGAATGAAACCATCAAGGGGTCCCATGCTAAAACAAATTTATTTCAAAGTTTCCAATGCAGCTCAAGTAAATCATGAGCCACAATCAGTGGATGACACGGGTACGGCTGCAAGAAATTCCTCCAATTTTTCAAGCTTATACAGCATACCAGAGCCTGATAAAATCATGGTAAGACCACGAGCAACTTTTACTGCGGCGCAACGTCCAGCGTCTCCAGCTTCATCATCGCCGAGACCAATTTCATTGACGGTTTCATCCAGACCAATTTCTCCAATACCACACTCGCTGCAATTTAGTTCTTCAAGGCCTATTTCATCCAGACTGACGGTGCGCCCTATATCAGCAGAGAGTTTTTTGCGATATTGTTCCCGTTCGAAGGAAGTTCCGCAAACTTTTTGGAGTTGTAAATACTGTGGGAAGTGTTTCTTAGAGGCTGAATTGAAGATTCACGAGGAAACGTGTGAAATTTTAAGTGGAGCGCCTTAATATATTGATTAGAACAGAACTGAAGTCTGTAAATGCAATAAACAACTTGTTGTATAAAATTTGTAGGTACAAGGAAATGACCCGCTTCTCAATTCAATTAATTAAAAGACCATTTTCTCTAGATCTGCTCCAAGTAGATATATCAATTTTCGAAACAGGCACGCTACTCCCATGTTCTGTTCTGTGAATTGGAACCAAAAGTCGATCTGTCAGAGCAGGTACAAATGACATCATCGAATAATCGGATCAGCGTTATCGAAAACACCTTGAAGAACTGACAATCACAAACATAACCTCAAAAAATTATTAAAAAAAGTAAATAAACAGTACAATAAACTACTGGTATAATTCCTCATTTAAACTGAACTAAATATAAGAAAGAATGGAAATAGATGAAATTACTTACTAGGAAATTTGTTTATTTGATGGATAACAGGTATTGCCCAAGAACTCAATTTGTAACATTTATGTAGGTACTACTCATCATATCTTGTAGCCTATCCTATACAGAAAAAACTAGAGAAATATTTTTAAAAAAAAAGGAATTTTACAATACATATAATCAATTATCATGGAAGCATTTTTTGTTATTATTGGCGGTGGTATTGCAGGAGTAACATGTGCAGAAACTCTAGCTTGCCTGGCACCAGAAAAATCAATTATCTTATTAAGTGAATCTTCCCTAATTAAAACTGTAACCAACTTGCATGCGATTACAAGAACTATTGTGGAATTCAACATAGAAGAAAAACATAGCAATTTCCTTAGTGCAAAATACAGTAACATCAAAATAATTCATGATATTATGTCTGAAATAAATAGTGACGAATTCTTCATTAGAACAAAAAGTGGTGTAAAAATCAACTACTTTTATTTGTGCTTGTGTATGGGAGCTCAACCAAAACTTATCCCACAATCTGAACAATTTCCTGAACATATTATAGGAATCAGAGACACTGACTCTGTGGAATCTTTTTTGAAAAAATTAGAAAATTCCAAAAAAATCCTAGTTGTAGGCAATGGAGGCATTGCCTCAGAAATAGTATACAAAATTCAAAACACAGAAATCCATTGGGTTGTAAAAGACAATCATATATCTGCTACATTTGTCGATCCAGGTGCTGCAGAATTTTTCCAAACTGCTTTAAAAACTTCAAATTCAAACTTGGAACCTGTTAGTAAAAGAATGCGTTATCAAGAAGGTGAAATCAAAAAGTCTGGAGCAGCTCTGGGGCCTGATTGGTATAAAAATTTAATTATTTCTGGACACTCGGAACAACAGAAGCATGTAACAGTACATTATCAAAACGAAATTGCCTCAGTATTAGCATTAAAAGACTCCGAATATCCTTTAGAAGTACTACTCACAAATAACACAAAAATTATGTGTGATCTAATTCTCTCAGCAACAGGTGTTAGTCCAAGAACTAACTTTAAATCTACAAAACATTTTGAGTATTCTCCAGATGGTGGAATACAAGTTGACGAATTTATGAGAACAAACCTAAAAAATATTTATGCTGCTGGAGATATTTGCAATGCCAACTGGCCAATGGCAAAACACTGGTTTCAAATGAAATTGTGGACACAAGCCAGACAAATGGGCTGTTACGCAGCCAAAAGCATGTACAGTCATGCGAATAATGAAGAAGTTTTACAGGATTTTTGTTTCGAAATGTTCACTCATTCAACCAAGCTTTTCGGTTACAAAGTTATTTTGCTCGGTTTGTATAATGGTCAGAAGTTGGATAAGAAATATGAAATTTTGTTGAGGACAACCAGAGGGATGGAATATATCAAGTTTGTGATACAGGATCATAAATTGCAGGGAGCCGTTTTGATTGGGGAAACTGATTTGGAAGAGACTTGTGAAAATTTGATATTGAATCAGTTGGATTTGGAGCCTTTCGGTGACGATCTGTTGAATCCTGATATAGACATTGAAGATTATTTTGATTGATACTTTTAGTATTGTTCTATAAGTACATCAAAGTGCTAGGGAAAAGTCAAAAATAAAAAGTTACAAATTGCCAAATTGTATTTTAATTATAAACAGGTACAAATTATATGCTTGAATGCATGTTTAATTTTTCAGCTTATTTATCTAAATGCACGATAAGAAATTAAATGTTCTATAAAAGTAATAGACGCTCGATAAAACTAATGAATGCCCGATATAAAATTTACATGCTCGTTAAAATTATAAATATTCGATAAAAATAATAGACACTCGATAAATAAAATAATTGCTCCATAAGAAATTCATATTCTTCCTAAATTATTAAATATTTGATAAAAACAAGGCTCAATAAATGTAACAAATGCTCAAATACAATTCTTTTTGGGATACTTTGGGTTAGTATTGGTAAGTTTGAGTTACTTTGGGTTAGTATTGGTAAGTTTCAGTTACTTTGGGTTAATATTGGTGAGTTTGTGTTACTTTGGGTTAGTATTGGTAAGTTTATGTTTCTTTGAGTTAGTATTAGTAATTTTGGATTATTCCACATAACAGTGAAAGAACATTCATATTCTCAGAATATTCCCTCAAAGTGTTTCTTGGAATGTTCTTTTAGGAATGTCTAATGAATATTCTAAGATTGTTTCGATTGAAATATTCATTTTTGGACGTTCTATTTATGTACTAGGAATGTTGCTTCTATGCATCTACCTGAAAGATTGTGCTAAGAACCTACTTTATATAACAATCTTTGAATATTGTCATACAAACAATATTATAATGTACCCTAAAAAATGTTCTTTTGGCTAATATCTCTATCAAGTATTAAGAATATTCCTACCAAATTGTGCTGAGAAGTTTATGTAGGTAGGTAACCATGATAAGAATATTTTCATATTGTTCACCTAATTATCTAAAGTAGCGACTCAAAAATCTTAATTTAACAATTAAACAATAATGCTCTATCTAGAACCTACTAAGAATATTATAGGTATATTCTTTTTCTTTTGCTTTGTAGGACTTCCAAGAAAGGGAGCCACGCGCTATTAAAGATCTACGTCTTGCCTCGCGTTCGAATCACCTTGGAAACTGTTTCTCTCAGTTGGCGTGCTTCGACGAGAGCATAACAAGCTCGAAACCGGAGCTTTGGTTAAATACTTGTGTTTTCCAGAGAAGTTTTCCAACAACTCTTTCACTGCCTTTAATATAAAAGGGCTGAAAGGAGCATTATTTGGAAGCAAAAATTAACATTCCAAGTATATCCTTAGAATCAACCAAGAATGTTTATGTCTAGGATGCATATTGAGAATGATATATGTAGATATATTCTAAGAATATTTCAAGCATATTGGTATAATATTCTGTTGAGAACATAACTATAATGTCATAGAAACATTCTTTGAATGTGAGTGTAACGTGTTCTGCTGATGTACACAAAAATGATGCGCTGGTTTTGTATTAAATAAACGTGTATTAACAATTGAAGCTATTAGTGCATGAAGGGAAGGTGTTAAGTCACTTTTTAACAATTTTGAAATATTTAGGGTTAAAGTAAAATTGGTGGAGCTTTTTCTGTTTAAACTAAAATCAAAATCAAGATGCGTCAAAACACAGACAAGAAATGTAAATTTAATATTACGAGTCAACTTTTATCATTTTTTATGTTTTTTTTTTTTTAATTTTTGAATCAGTAGTTAACCCCTTCTTGCACAATTATAAAGAGTAACACCTTCTTGCTCCAAAAAAGTTCGACAAAACTTGAGTTAACGCGATTTAAACTTAAGTTTTCAAGGTACCTGGCAACATCTATGATCCAAAGTCTTTACTAACGCAAAGAATGAATTAACACCTTCATACATACCATTTTTCGGGATTTCAGCTAAAAATTGAGTTAACACCTTCATGCACTAATAGCTTCAATTGAAAATCGAAAAATATTATTTTTATGCGTGGCCGACTTGTTGCTAGCGGCCTGTGTCGTTCGTGCGTTCGTGTCTGTCTTCTTCTCTCGGGCTGTCGTCGATGTCTCTGTTCCCACTCTCGCTCGGGCGGCCGGCGATGTCTCTGCTCGAACGGTCGGTAGTACAGGGGCGTACTATACATGCCCCCCTCCTTGAAAGGTTCTCCGTAGAACTTTCAACAGGTAATGGACAAAGCTTCACCAAAGCTCTAGATACGACTCCGTCAGCTGTTTTGACCATCGCTACTCTGGAGACTCCATCTTTGCCATAAAAAAGCTCCAAAACACGTCCCAAGCGCCATCTCATGGGTGGTAGGTTGTTATCTTTTATTATAACCAGCTGTCCAACTTCTAAAGTTCCTGTGTTTCCGGTTCATTTTTGTCGGGTTTGTATCTCACTGACGTATTCACGTTGCCAACGGCTCCAAAACAGCTCGTATACTTTTTGGACCAATTGGAATTGCGATAGGTAATTTTCTTTGAGTTGTAGGACGGTACCTTCGGGAATGGCAGTTCCAGCTCTTCCAAGTAGAAAGTGTGCGGGCGTTAATGGGGAAAGGTCGTTTGGACAAGAACTGAGAGGACAAATGGGTCGGGAGTTTAAAACAGATTCAATACGTAGGTACAAGTAAAGTCTGGAAGTCATAAAAAAATAAAGTATATGAACCTAATACTCGCCTTAGATGATGTTTGAGACTTTTCACCTCTGCTTCCCAGATTCCCCCGAAATGCGGCGAATTTGCTGGTATGAAGTGCCATTTAATACCAATATTGGTTACTGAATTCAAAATTTTTGGACCGTTTTCCTCAAAAAAATTATACAATGATTGAATTTCTTTATTGGCTCTAACAAAATTTGTGCCATTATCGGAAAAAACTTTGGAAGGCTTTCCGCGGCGACTTATAAACCTATTGAAAGCCTGTAAAAAATCGTCGGAACTAAGAGATAAAATTAATTCCAGATGGATTGCGCGCGTGGTAAAGCAAACGAATACAGCTACCCAACACTTAATAAGTTTACACCCTCTTCCACGTCGATCCTTCATTAAAAAAGGGCCCGCGTAATCTACACCAACCTTAAAAAACGGCAAAGCTGGTTGTACTCGAGCCGCTGGTAGATCACCCATTATTGGTTGAACGTTTTTGGCAGAATATCTAGCACATTTTACGCATTTTTGTACCATTTGACGGGCAGTACTGCGTCCTGATGTCGGCCAATATTGCTCGCGAATATTTGCTAAAAGTAATTAGGGACCTGCATGCAACAAATTTTCGTGTTCGAATTGAAATATTAGCTTTGTAAGAGCATGGCTGGGTGAAAGCAGAATCGGATGTTTTTTTGGAATTGAAAAATCGGAGTTGGATAGTCTGCCGCCTACGCGTATTAGACCTTGACTATCTAAGAATGGTTTTAGATTTAAAATTTTGCTAGTAGATGGAAGCTCGCGCTTAGCTTCTAGGGTTGAGTACTCTATAGGATATGACTCTAACTGTGCAACTTTAATAATTCGATTAAAACTGTCATTGATTTCAGAAACTGACAAAGCTGCTGTTAAAATGCGTGATTCAATCGGATTTTTGCAATTAAAAATAAATCTATAAATGTATGCTGCTATGCGTTTTAAGCAGAGCTGGGCAAAGCCCTCAGTAAAAGGGCTTGAAGCACTAAGCCCTAAGCCCTCTATCAAAGTGCTTCAATTTCAAGCACAAATTCCTTTTTATTTTCAAAAGTGCTTCACAAGCACAAAGCCCTCAAAGTGCTTTGGGCTTGACAAGCACAAAGCCCTCAAAGTGATTTGAAAAGTGCTTGAAGCACATCAAAAGTGCTTGGGGTGCCTTGAAAAGGGCTTCAAGCTCTTTAAATGTGCTTCAAGCTCTTTAAATGTGCTTGAAGCTCTTTATATGTGCCTAAAGCACTTTGAATTTGTAATAAACTTATCAAAGTGGCATAAGCTACCGCGTACACTCATCACACAGAATTGGTATAGTAGAGACGAACTTTACATTTCACAGAGTAGCAGTGGTATGTTTTTTTTGAGATGTAGTTCTGGGGTACTTGAGGTAGTTGGGGTACTACATGGTAATTCAATTTTAAGGTTTTCAAAATGTTCAATGGGGAAAAGTGAAAAAAATCCAGTGATAAAGTTAAATAGGATACCAATATAAATTAATTATTTATTTGAATAATAAGTTCATTCATTTTTTTTTTAATTCCATTCTAAGCTCAAACCCAAAACCTCCATTGTTAAGAGAGAAAAGACATGACGGTTCAAGTTCAAATAATGGAAAAAAAAATTAAAGGACAAAATATGATCGAAATTTTTTAAGTGGGGGATAGGTTGAATGATGGTCAATTCAAATTCCTTTCAAAGTGCTTCAAGCCCTTTTAAAGTGCTTCAAGCCCTTTTAAAGTGCTTCAAGCCCTTTCAAAGTGCTTCAAGCTCCCAAAAGTGCTTCAAGCCCTCTTAAAGTGCTTCAAGCCCTTTCAAAGGGCTTCAAGCTCCCAAAAGTGCTTCAAGCCCTCTAAAAGTAATTGAAGCTCATTGAAAGGGCTTGAATTACTTTTTTCAATTACAAATTACCAAGCACTTTTCTAAAGTAATTGACTTTGCAAGCCCCAATTACAAATCTATAAAAGGGCTTGAAGCACAGGGCTTTCAAGTCCTCAAAGTGCTTCAAGCACTTTCGCAAGCACAAAGCACTCAAGCCCTGCCCAGCTCTGGTTTTAAGTGAATTAAATTTGAAAAATCTTCAAAAGGAAAATAAGTTTTCGAAGAAGTATTAGAAATTAAAGAAATATTTCGCATTTCTGGTAGATCCTCTGTAATAATTGGACTTTCTGGCCATTCATTTTTTTCAGAACGGAGCCAATTTGGTCCGTGCCACCACAATTTTGAATCAATTATTTGTTTTGGACTCATCCCCCGTGACACCAAATCCGCAGGGTTATGTTTTGTCGGTACGTGCTTCCATGTAAATGTTTTTGTTAATTTTTGTATTTCCGCTATGCGGTTATCTATGAATGGTTTCAACAAGTTTGGAGAGGTCTGCAACCACCCAAGGACTATAGTTGAATCTGACCAACAATACACTTCGTCGAAATGATCGTTTATAGATTCGAGAACTTTTGAAATCAAATTTGCTAATATGAGAGCTGCGCAAAGTTCAAGGCGCGGTATTGTAAGGGACTTCAAAGGCGAAACCTTGGACTTCGCGCACAATAAATGTGATTCACATTCACCTTTATTGTTTTTCGAAACTACGTATATACATGCGCCATAACTCGACTCTGACGCGTCAGAAAAACCATGTAAAGAAAGGTAAGTAGGTCGATCACATACCACTTTACGAGTAATAAAAAGGTCGTTTAATAAGTCAAGTTCAAATGAAAATTCGGTCCAAATGCTTAAAATATCTTCGGGTAATGGCTGATCCCATGTGAGATTTTTAGCCCAAAGTTTTTGTAATAAAATCTTCGCTATTATAATAAATGGGCCGATTAGGCCGAGAGGGTCAAAAATAGTAGCAATTCGAGACAAAATTATACGTTTAGTTACATTTTTAGGATTAATGTCATTTTTCGGAGATATTAGAGAGTTATTGGAACTATTAAATACTGCCTCGCAGTATTAAGGATCTACGTTATTTATTAGTGCATCAGCACTATTTCTCCAAGAAAATAACAGTTATTGGAGGACTGTACTAGGTGTTTAGTCTTACCGTATTTTGTATTCATAATTTTGACAGCTGATAGCTATGTTTATAAATTTCAACCTCAAGAAATGTTTATTTTTGTTTCTGATTTTCTGCTGAAACTCATTTTTTGATGTTACCCACAGTAAAATGGATAACTATTGTAAAAAATAAATTTTCTAAGTAAAATTACGTCATCGTCGAAAAGCAAAACGTCAAAGTCGTCCAAAATGTCAGAAATTTGAAATAAGGGAAGTTTACTGCCTCGCACTAACCATACACAAATAAAGACAAGCAGTAACCTTATTAAGGAAATCCTTATTTTCCGACCCAAATCTGCATGCGTAGATGTCAAAATAAGGCTAATTTAAATACTGCTTGTCCTTATAGCACGTCCAATAACTCTCTATTTTATAAGTTAGAACGTCGCTGTCACTTGTCACTTACCCATGTAACGTAAGACCTAGAATTTTACTGTCGATTTTCTTGTTAATAAAAAATTCTAACGTATTTTCCGCTTGATCGGCATTGAAATTCTGAATAACTTCTGGATAATTAGATTTCCATTTACGCATATCGAATCCTCGTTTAGAAAGAACATGCATGATGTTTTTGATAACCAACTGCGCTTCTTCTGGTGTGTCTACGCCTGTGAGCAAGTCATCAACATACATGTCTTTTTTAATTATTTGCGCGATATTTGGATAATCATTCTCACACTCGTTTGCGACTTCAAATAAACTTCGTATTGCTAAAAAGGACTCCGCTGTTGTGCCGTAACTGACTGTGTTAAGTTCATAAATTTTAATCGGTTCACTCGTATTGAATCGCCATATGATTCTTTGTAATTTTCGCTCTTCAGGATTCAACAAAACTTGTCGATACATCATCTTTATGTTTCAAGATAGAACTATAGCTCGCATGCGAAATCTCATTATTATTGATAATAAATCTGATTGTATAATAGGGCCATTCATCTGTAAACTGTTAAGAGACACGCCTGAAGATGATGGAGATGATGCATTGAAAACTACCCGTAACTTTGTAGTTGAACTCGTATCGCGAAGTACTCCATGGTGTACCATTACATATTCTGGAATATGGTTGTAAACGTCATCGTTATCTGTCACTTCTTTCATGTGACCAAGTTGCTCATACTCGCGTAAAAAGGCCGTATATAAATGTCTCAAAGTTTCGTTGGACATTAATTTTCGTTCTAAACTCGCAAATTGTTTAATCGCAATTTCTCGTGAATCGCCTAATTTTCTGGGAGAAGCCTTCAAGGGCAAAGAGACAATAAACCTACCCTCAGGGAAAACCTGCAAATGATCTACGAAGTGTTTTTCGAATAATTCCTCCTCTACTGAAAAGGTTTTTTTGGTGGATACTTCCTCTATCTCCCAAAAACGAGCAAGTTGGTCTTGAATAATCGAATGTGTACTTAAATTGCAAACTGTCTTGTCGTTCAAAGGAGCTAACGGACCTGCTATAACCCAACCGATTTCCGTATTGAGTAACAAGGGACCGTTATTGATTAATTGTATTTTTTCTGAACGTAAAATGCTCCAGAAAACGTCTGCACCAATTAATAAATCTATCTGCTGTGATTCATCAAATCCGGGATCTGCTAACTTGATGTTGGTCGGTATTTGCAAGGATGGACGATTAATTTTAAAACCTGGTATGTTGCTTGTAATCCTATCAAGTATAAAACAATCTAAATGAAAACTGTAGCGATTTACCAATGAGCGTATTTTTAAATTACATTTAAAATTTGAATATGTCGTTTTATCGTTAATCCCAGTAATGGTTAAATTAATTTTTGATTTTGGCAAGTTTAATTTCTGATACAATTCTGTCGTCATAAAGCTTGACTGCGAACCACAGTCAAGAAGTGCACGTGCTGTGACAAAGTTGCCTGTTGCATCTCGTACTTCTACCTTTGCGGTGGATAAAATTGCATTTTTTACGTTTACAAGATTGCAACTTGCGTGCTGTGCCAAATTTTGTGATAGTTCGCTTTCTTCATCGTACTGTGATGAAACAAGAGCTGTATTAGATTTTTCCTTGTCTTTGTGCAAAATACTATTATGCTTTACTCCGCAGATTTTGCAACCTGACCATTTGCAATCATTAAACGTGTGATTGGGACGAAGGCAATTGACGCATAAATGCATTTCCCTGACTTTTGCATTTCGATCCTGTACTGATAATTTTAAGAAATCCGAGCAATAAAAAAGACTGTGATTTCCTTTACAATAAAAACAACTGAAATTTGACTTGTGCTCATTTCTATCTTGTGTATTAATATGCAAATTTCTGTTATAACCTTGTTTATTTTCGCGTGTCGAATTTAGTTTATCTCGAAAACGATATCCAGAACTCGATCCAGAACGTGATTCATTTCGAACTTTTTCAAAATTAATTTCCATATTTTCAAGTAAATCGGCTCGTTCTTTTAAAAATTTCTTGAAAAAATCTAAGGAGCATGAACTACTTAGTTTTGCTTTCAGTCTTTCCCATTCACGAGAAGAACTTTTATCTAACTTACTTGAACAAATATATATTATCAAAGTGTCCCAGTGCTCGGTGGGCTCTCCTAACTGCTTTAGGCTTGATAAATGTTTAAAAAGATTGTCTGATAAA
Organism: Ceutorhynchus assimilis; assembly: GCA_917834065.1. NCBI lineage: Eukaryota > Metazoa > Arthropoda > Insecta > Coleoptera > Curculionidae > Ceutorhynchus > Ceutorhynchus assimilis. The sequence continues at coordinate 33,583,273 of OU892283.1, read as the reverse complement.
TTTCGAATTTTTATAGCGGACTCGGCCGTTATAATTTCCAACGCGAAAATCGCATTAATATGGTTTTGCACCAACAAATTGGTGTTATTAAATCGCTCACACAATGTATCCCAAACTATATCGTAATTATTTTCACTAAATTCTAACGACTGAATCACCTGGGTTGCTGAACCTGATAGTGATGCCCTGAGGTAATGAAATTTTTGAATTTTATTTAGCGCCGAATTATCATGAATGAGAGATTCAAAAATATCACGGAAATCTAACCAAGCCTGAAAGGACCCGTCAAATTTTGGCAATTTTATGTCTGGCAGTTTTATTCCATCATTAAAGTGCTGTGTCTGATTTCCTGAACTACTCTGACTAACTGACTTATTACTTTGTTTGGGTGTCTACCGGCTTCAGTGTTTCATATAGTTGCTTTGCTTTTGATAAAATACAGTAATATCTATTACAAAATTCTTCGCGTTCGTTTAACTGGCCATCAGGATCATCAATGCCGCATTCAATATCACCCTGAATATCCTCGAAATTAGTTATTAAGCCATCAAATACCTGCATTCGCTGTTCCAACTCAATAACTTCAAAACGTTCTACCGACTCCCGACTCCGATGATAAATTAAGGCTCTCAATAGAATTTACGTATTTTTCGAATAATGTTAATCTAGATTTAAGCGTTCCGCGTTTTTTTATTACAGATTTTACCTCCTCAGAATCCGACATTGTCAAAATATACTTAATGCAATGAATAAATAAAACACTAAATGGTAAGTTTGTGTTAATTTGAGTTAGTATTGGTGAGTCTGGGTTACTTTGGGTTAGTTTTGGTAAGTTTAGGATACTTTGGGTTAGTATTGGTATATTTGAGTTACTTTAGGTTAGTATTGGTAGGTTTCAGTTACTATGTAAGTTTGGGTTACGAGGCGCTTTCCCAAAGTAATGGAAGGAACTAAAAACCAATGCCAAGGAGGTAGCTACTCCAAGGTAGAACAGGTGTAGGTGTACACCACCTTCAGAAACAGAACGGCTGAAAAGATTTCACTCGGGAAAGGAATAACGGCGGCTTTCTTAGACCACACTGAACAGAACGGTTGAAACCTGAAAGACGTCTTTGAAATTCTCAAGTCACTCAAGCAAGAAATGGAACAAGAAAATATTAAGGAGACACTTGTCAGCCTTCCACCAAGAGTCAGAGCAATAACGATGAGGAATATGGGATGGCAGAAGCTATCTTCTTCAACACCGACGTGCAAATAAGGATAACCGATCTAGACCCACCGGAACCAAGGAATCCAGCCAACAAGAGAAGGGATGATGCAATAATTATAGACATCAGTACCTGCTCCTACGCTGATACCCTTAAAAACCTGAAAGACATCAAAGACGAACAGATTCTAAAACGAATAAGCAGAGCTATAAAAACGGCAAAAGGCGACCTCTTACTAAATGTCAAACTCAAAGAGTCAGGACAGACAGTCAAAGAAAAAATAGGGGAAATATTACAAGGACAGCAAAATGTGAAAGGACGGAAGGGGCAAAACCAAAGGACTGTACAAGTGGCGAAAGTATCCTTAGCGGAGGCAGACGCAAGCAACCTACTAAAAGAAGGCAGAGTAAGAATAGGGTTTTATATTTGTCGAATAGAAGAAATACTAGACTTGGAAAGGTGCTACAGGTGCTGGGGCTTCGGCCACAAAGCAAGAATTTATGCCAAAACTACACTGGACCAGACCACAAAAGAGCAGAATGCAAAAACGAGTCATATTGCCAACACTGTAAAGCAAATTACCATTACGCTGGAGCAGAGGAAACTGCAAGATGTTTAGAAGTGCTCTATCAGGTGCTAGAAGGAGTAAACAGTACGACTGATGGCCAAGGTAATCCAGAACAAGAACAACACAATAACAAACGCGACACCTATCTACTCATACAACGACTCGCAACGGCGATAGTAAGAACGAGACAAGGAAGACAACCAATAAGTTTCTGCAAAAAAACCTAAGCAGTTGCGTTGCAGCGCACGACCTGCTCAACCAGAAGGCAAAGGGAGAGGACATTGATATTATTCTGGGACAGGAGCATAACTTGAAAAAAAATCAAAAATATATAGTGTGTGACACCAATCGAGAATGCTTCATTGACGTTAAAAAACGGGTCCTTATGAACTCACACAGCGGAACTGGATTTGCAATAATTACCGTGTTTTAATTATGACCCAATAAAGAGAAATAACCAATTCACAGGTGAACATTGTCCAAGTTGGTTTTCCTCTAAATACATGGACATATTCAAGAAAAAGCAGAGATAAATATCTGTGTTTAAAAAATTCTGGCACAATTTCTTAACACTTATCACAGGAGTTATGAAATAATGTATGATAGGAAAATATCATTGGAAGTGAAGCTTTAATAGTCCCTATAGTCTAGTCAAAATAATTACATACTACAAATTACAAATTTCTAGCCGTCCTGGAAGCAAAACCCTAATTGAGAAATCCAAAATTGGTGTTTCTGTTTCTTCTTCAAATACTCACAAGTGCTGGATGGAAGACCGAGACCTGTGAGTAACCTGGGACACAACAAATTCACATGTTGCAAGATTAGTTATTCTTTTCATCAAAATCTTTTCCAAGTAGAAATGTTTCCTTTATTGATTCTTGCCACAGCTTATGTGGTGACCTGCCTTATGGTATTTAGGCAAGAGATTTAATGCATGATTTATGAAAATTGCAAATACATTACAGGATCATGATGAGTGTGAGAAAAAAAACTAACCGTATAGGTATAAAATGTATTAATGTACTACATTACAAAAACATTAGTTCTTCTACTATTCAAATATTAATAATTTATTCTTATATATTATTATAGGTACTATGGTATCTCACTCAATAATTTGCCTTTGCCTCCTCCATTTTTCGGGCGGCTTCTTTTTTGGCCATTAATTCCTTGAACTCCCGTACAGTAATTTTCTTTGGTACAATTTGGCTTACGAAACCGTATTTGCTCCCTTTTTCGTGCACAAGTTCCACGAAATGGTTGTACTTTAATTTTTCAGGGTTGCTTTTAGCAACGCAATCTTTGGTGAATTTTTTAATAAACAATTCGGTAGCTTTGGATAATAGTATTAAAACTTTCATGTCGATAGGCTCTTCACTGACCCCTGCCGTGCTCTTCATTATTCGCTCTACGTCCACAAGGGGGATGCTGAAATTCTGCTTTTTTATTTTGGATTCGTCTAGCTTGGATTCTGTGACGATACCTACACAAAAAAAGAGAAAAAATGCGGATATACTAATAGTATAGGTACCAGAGCACCAAAAGCAATTTTTAGCTCTGAACACAAATCAAACCCAAGTCAATCTGAGCACCAAAATATGGAAGAGTGAAGTTATGTAGACCAGTAAAAATGTGACTAATAAGAAGATGTTGAAAGATGAAAGTGAATACCTATAACTTGTTCGTGAATGAATGTGAAATAGTGAAACTTTCTCTATAGGTATGAAGTTTTCCAAAGGGTGTAGGTGAAATTCAAACGTGATTCTGATTTAGTTTGGTCACGAGTATCTGACATCAAACTCTTTTGAAATTACGTTTGTTCTGAACTGCCAGAAAGTAGCTTTTTTGAGGCGATGATAGAAATAGTATATTGTATATTTAGGTGGAAAAGTGACACATTCTCGGCCGACGGTGTGAGTTGAGTTGACGGGCGAGGCGTAGCCGAGGCCGGCAAACACCGAAGGCTGAGAATGTGCTTTTCCACCGAAATACACATACTATTTTTCCTGCGATCGGTTAAATATCTGTTAAATGGTTGTCTTTTTGTTCCAATTATTCAGCAGTTCCCGTATTGTTATTCATTGATTCCCTAGCAACTATTGAAATATCATTAAAATAACAGAATCTTGAGTATTGCGACCTGTCAACCCGTCAAAAATGCTGACATTTCTTGTCAATCGCAGAAAAAAATAGTTTATTGTATCATGGGGCCCGTCTCGTCTCAGGGACTTAGAGCTTCTAAACAGAACAAATGTTTTCTCTTTATCATTCTCGTTTACTTTTCGATTACGTTGATAAGGACAAAACATTCGTTCTATCGGGGAGCTCTATTCCCTGAGACGAGAATCGGGCCCCAGGTCAGGGGTTTTCATTACGGGAGTATCATTTCAAACTTTGCTTCATTCTAGCTGTAAAGTCGATCCTTGGATTTAATCAGCAAAGTCATCCTGACTCACGTAGCTGTTCATTTGTACTTGCTCATCCTGACTCACGTAGCTGCTCATTTGTACTTGCTCTACCTGCTCGAAAAATCAGGAAGATCTGCTAGGAGCTGCTATTTATGAGCCTATTATATGGGAATTATGGGACAAGTGAACGCCGATCTGCTGCTGAGATCAGCTTGAAGCAAAAAAAGCAATACAAATGAATACCCTAACGAGCATAGGCTCACTCATTCCTACTTAAAAGAAGCAACGTGAACAGATTTGTAGGATAACCATTGCGGCAGTGTGATGCAGAATTTTTTCCAAAGAATGGACCTTTGTAACCGTCACAAGTGTCAAAATATAACAGATTGACAGTAAGAAAATGGCGCGAAATTCAATTTACCACTTTAGGAAAACCCAATTTTGATAAATACTAACAAAAACGGAATAACTGACTAATAAATAAATTGATCACGGAATCTTCGCAAATTCAAACAAAATAATTAATCTCCCAGTTGATCCCACTATTGGCTATGGAACGTATCGTTGATGGTTAATGCAGTTTAATAAGATTCTACCTAATATCCAGTACAAAAACACCTATATTAAGCAATACTTACTCATTGTTCAAAAACGACGAATAAGGACGACGATACAAAAATGCGAACTAGGGGCAAGTGTCAGTCCCAGTCTCAATCTGCTCTGCTTCTCAGTTTCAAAACCACAATGGAGAAATTCTGTGCTCTGTGGTGGACGAGAAAATTGAACCGTCAATATCTGCGATAAAAAATATTATTAGGCGGTATTTTCAAATTTATTTATTTCTAGGGTACCTAATGGCTTGAAAGCTCTTTCACTCTATCTTTTATATTTTTTTAAATTATGGCTCGGGTAACTGCTCAGGTTCACACCCTTGCAAATAGCCAAGAGGAATGTTGCGTGCACAAATCACTCAGTTCTTAGGCAAAATGTGAGAATAGAAGATGGCGGTATTTTAGTTGATGGTGGTTCAAAAAGTTAATAAGTTAAATTTTCGAAATCAAATTTGTGTATAATACCTAATATACTGAAGAACAAAAAAAAATGCAACACCACGTCAAATATCGATATTATATTCCATATGCAGGGTGTTTTGTTCTTCATCAGTAGATATATTATCGAATCGATCACCTAGTACCTATAGAGTATAGTAACATGCAAAATTTTTTGAAATTAATTTTTTGAAAATCGGTGTAAATTTTTGGGCGGATAATACACTCCTACTACGGATTGCTTACCGGCCTCGGCCCTCGTTTTTGGTGATCGCGGTCATGGTTTTAGCACCATAGCCGACGTCAATAACGCCATTAACACCAGCGGTCGTAGTTTAGAATTTATGGCGTGTCCGATTCGTAGGTCTAGTGCGGAACTATAGTGCAATTTTTTCTATTTCTGTCTTTTTCTTCTACAGGTCGATTGAAAGGATGCAAATACACTCAGTGCGCACTGAACCTACCAATCGAAAACGCCATTAGATTTATGATGAAAAATATTATTCCATTTTGATTAACATAATAATAAGCAAAAAGGAAGATGCAAACGAGATAAAAAAAAAAACAGTTGTTTTAGAATGGTAAATAATGTAGTGAAACCAAGTATGCATAAAACAAAAGCCAGTGGAATCATACACAAACACCGTACGTCAAGGCGAAAAACGACACGCTGTCTACGTCATCACTGGTGATTTGGCATGGTGGGGGGCTTGAGGTTTGAACTGCACAGGCTTTATGAAGATAGGCAATCCTGTAGTAGTAGTGTGTATTACCTATCCTTGCAATACGAATACTGTATAATATCTACTATTGGCAATTTCAACATAAATTTTATAAAAGACATCCAGTATGTAAATAAATCTAATGAGTTATTATGAAGCCTAGTACTCATAACTGCGAAATTCGCCTTTATTTGACATTGCTTCGACAATTTGACGTTTGATTCACGCATTAAACGTCAAATTGTCGAAGCAATGTCAAAAAAGTGCGAATTTTCTTATACAAGGTCTCATTTGAAAAAACGTATGTTTGGTTCATACTTCAAAAACTATCACTTCTAAAGAAAAATTGACTTCGCCACTGGAATCTACGTAAAAAGATCTATAAGAAAGAGCCCGTTGTCGCACCTTTCCGACCACTTATAAGAGAGTTAAGATACAAGGGGTATCTCAAAATGCAACATTGTCAAAAGTATCTTGTAGCGCTACTTTGGTTTTTCGGTACGAAAGCGGTCGGTTCTGGTTCTGGGGTTTTTCGGAAAACTCGGGCGGCACCAAAGATTATAGTGGTTACGGGCCCACGTGCTCTAGGTAGCTTTTAACGCAATGGAGACGAAAAAACCAGAGGTCAATGCGCATTCCCCAAAAATGAAATACACAAGAAAGTAGTTTTATGTCCGTTTCAAGCTCCGTTTCCACCAACTATTTTAGGGGATACTCGATACTCAATGATAAGTATTCCTTAAAATGACAGTCTGCTATGGAGAAATGTTCAGTTCAGAAATTAGGGCTTCCCTAAAATAGTTGGGGGAAACGGCGATTATTGTTTACCTAATAATTTATAATACAACAGGAAAATGCAAAAAAACTTAATTAAGGTAAAAGTTTAAGGTTTAATTGAATGAAGCGTGAGCGTGTGAACGAGAAATAAGAGAGAAATGGCGGTGATATGCTTCACGGTGCGGTCTGGTATTACAGCGCGGCTTTAAATGACAGGGCAGTAAAAAGGCAAGAAGCTCCAGAATCACGGTTGGGTGAACGAGCCAACTCCTACGGCGCCTCGGATCACTGCCCTAAAGGCGCATGACTGCATTTGAAACTGGGCAGAAAGCTTCAGGTCCCAGCATAATGAGAGGTCAGAAGAAGGTACGCCCTTCGTCCTCCGGATAAGATTTATCAGTTGAAAATCGTATACAAACGTTTAAAAGCTGTATCAGACCTGCCGCTAGACCCTGTATGGCTGGATACAATTTTAGATAGGTCTATATACAGCTAGAACATGTTTGATACAGGTTTGGACAAGTCGGATACAGCTTTAGACAGGTCTGTTTACTGTTTAAGACAGCTATACAGGTCTAGAGGCAGGTTTGATACAGCTTTTAGATGCCTGTATACGATTTTCTCCTGATAAATCTTCTCTGGAGGACGGAGGACGTAGAACTGTCAAACTATCACTACTTTAATAGCGATTTCCATTTGTCGAACCAGTGCAAAAAAAATGTATCCTTCTTACATGCTACATGCTTTAGGAAAAAGATGTGGATACACTCATCAGTGCGCACTGATTGACAAATGGAAATCGCCATAAGTGTGAGATAAAATGCATGTTTGTTTGTGTCGCACTAACTTGAACTAAGCTGTAATATTTCAGATTATGGCAGATGATCCATATAAAACGCTCGCCAACGAACGCCCCAAAGCAGGAACTGCTGCCCCGAACAACACAAACAAACAAACCTAGCCCCTTTGGTCTTTCCATAGTAGGAAACAAAACTACCCTGTACGTGTTCCAGTCCGTAGTTTCGTTCCCCCTATACACAAAAACAGCCGAAAGAGCGCTACCCTCTGTACGTGTCCAAGCCCGAAGCGGCCTTAGGTTATTCACTAGTAGGAAAAAAACTACCCTGTACGTGTGCCAACCCGTAGTTTCGTTCCCTCTAACCACCTAATACAATAGAGACCGAACTGCGCTACTCTGTACGTGTTCCGGCACGTCACGCCCTTAGGTCCTTCACAAGAACAGAACTACCCTGTACGTATTCCAGCCTGTAGTTCCGTTCTTGCAGTGTACACTAAGAGAGATATGAGTACGTGCCTTCTTACCTAAACCTAGCAATCAACTAGTTCGACTTGTCCAAGTACAATTTCTGATCTGTGAATGAGTGAATTTTAAAATTAACTGATTGAAACTTATACCCTCAAGTCTCCAGCGAAAAGATTTGATACTTTTGTCAAAAATGTCAAATGAAAAAGTTATGCGAGAGGGGACATTTATAATAGATCACCTTATTGTACTTAAATGTAAGATTGTTTAAGCCCGGTTGACACGGTCCAAGTGCTCTTGAATGAGACCTTGGACCACGTAAGTTTAGTTGGCAGCCAAGCCAGCCTCTACTTAGCTAGTTGGATGTTAGGACCTATCCAACTGGACTTGGTTTTGATACGATCCAAGTATCATTCAAGCGCGTCCAAGAGTACTTGATTCAAGTACACTTGGACTCTATCAACCTGGCTTCATTGTCTTTTTTTTTGGAACCGGAGAGCCCAAATGATTTCCAACCAAAAGAATAGGTATAAGATATGTGTAAGTTGTATTACGCTAACTGCAAACTATAAGACAACAAATGAGCTAAAGCTACACAGTGCTTTGGTGAATGCGTAATTTTATTACGCATAGTAGGAACCTTCCAACAGATTCCTATGTAGGTAGCTAATTATATAAAAAAATTATTGTTGCTATAACAAAACCAAAGAGAAAGGAAAACTTAAGTTAAGTAAACTATATTATTAGTAGGTAGGTATACCTACTCTTTTTTTCACGAGGGCTTGTACTTTTGTCATCATTGGCCTTCCTTTTCTAACAAATAAAAATTGACTGTAACAAATTAATGACGTCAAAAACGTTCGTCGGTTCTTGAAACCAGAGCTGCTTTCTGGCGTCCACTTTTTTGAAACTGGTTCAAAACAGGTTTGATTTGAAATACTATATTCTTGGGATGAACCCATGACGTCACACAATATTGGTTGAAACCGTTTCGAAATACAATCCAATCCACGTTTTCAACCATTTTCTCGCGCAGAGAAATTATGGCGTCATTTTGAAACTGTTTTAAACCAGTTTTGGAAAATGTTTCAAAATTTTGAGACGCGAGAAAACACCTCATCTTGAAGTGATTCATTAAATTTCTCAAAAAAATTGATGTCAAAAGACGCGTAAATGAAAATAAGGTACCTTCAAGATTAAAATAGGTACTATCTCGGTTTCGCAATATATGATACGCAGTTCATTAATTTATATATTTCCGGAAAACTCAAATGAACTAAGTTAAAAATTTTAACACAAAATCTGAACGCTATTGAATTTATATGAATTTCTACGACAAACCTTTTTTTCCAAGTTATGACATCATCGATGTTAAAAGTAATTATTTTAAGCTCGCACATAACAAAACAACTTATTCGCAAATTTTATCTTCACTGGACTGATTTGTACTGATGACTAATCTATGTTATGTCTACCGCTCGCGCTTGCTACCTGATTGTTTAAAAAACATTTCGGTCCTACCATGAAATCGCGTCATTTCGATACGTTGACCTAATAAAATTATGCTTCCGCTATTTCTAAGAAATATAATTATTTGTTCAACCCGAAGATGTCGCAATTTCCCTGATTATCAGGGATAAAGGATCAACGGATGTCATGAAAATGTGAGGACACATAAATCAAAGGATGCGCCGATGAACTAGTGTCGGCCATAATAAAAAATAATATTTGTTTATATGAATTTGTCACTTACTCAGTACACACTTGGCCAATAGCCTAGTAGGTTGAATGTGTCAATGGTTACGCTCACCAGAAATCAGCAGCAGCTAACTTGCAGCGCAAGGCAGTTGAGGATAGTTGAGATACTGCGGATGTAAAATTCCTGAACGCCCCAACACTTCTGCGCATGTTTAAACCATAAGTTGAGACGGTAAGCCTAGACTTTTATTGCTTTTAGACAATCGCAGCAGCTGACAAAAGGGGCTTTTGTTGAGCGCCGCTGAACGCGATTGTTTTCCCAACTAAAATACTCTTGGCAAGGGTGCAGTTGAGTGGTGGTGCACGTACCCATTGGCCCATTCCCATTATCCATACATTTTTTGCCAATGGAACTCCATCCACTCCAACATAACGCTTTACTGCTCCCAGAGCGCTCTCCGTCTAGGCGGTGACGTCACAGATCTCTGCGGGAGTGCTCCGCAGCGATTTTAATCCAAACGAGGACACACCATTTGAAATCAATAGCCGAACATTCTTTATTTTGATCAAACTCTTTGATCCGTCGAATTTTTGACGGAGCAAGAAAGAGCGCTCTGTGCCAGTTTTCTATTGCTCAAATCGAACACGTGAAACGAATGGTGCCGAGAGCAACGCTCCGTTTTAAGCCAAATATGTGAAACCGTTTCGGATCGCTTTTTGATCAATCGGGTGCAGTATTGGTAAAATTATCAGTATCAATCAAATAACTGTTGTTGAATTTGTGTTTTATTGGTATTCAACTCGGGCGATTTTCACCAACACTCGTGTTCCACGAAACCAAACCTAGTGCAACACTAGTTTTACTAACGAAAACACTTATATGATCTGGAAAAAAATTGTCAATTGTCATGTCAGTTGATGGCTTAAAAATTTGGAACTGCTGATGATTGATAGAAATTTTTGTGTTCGGCATTCTTACAAATTGCGAAATTATTCATAAATAAATAATTTATTATTATTAGCCTACAATAAATTAATTCGTAAGTGTATTTTTGTGATACCTGGTCACTAAACAACAACAAAATGCTGATTAAAGTGAAGGTAAGTTAAGAAAACGAGGTTATGTTTCGCTATAATGAGAGCCTATTTTTATTTATTTTTTGTATATATATATAATAAATCTTTTCGAATATCATGTGTATTTGCACTTGAATATTTTTAGCTCGATTTTTAGTTCAATTTCCAGACTTTGAATAGTTCCTACCATTATCGGTTTCAATAATTTCTTTGGCTCATCATTTTGTTTTCATCCTGGCTTTTCTATAGTTTTTATATTGATTGAAATATAATAGCTTCTAGTTCTTCCATAAGATTCTTCTTCCGAAATTTCTTCATTACTAGCCTAAGTACTTGCTATTTTTGTTGCAAACCTCACTACAAACAAGAATTTCAATTTTTTCAAATAGGAACGTCTCAAAGTTCAATACAAAAAAGTATAATGTACAAGAATCATCATATCCTTTCTATCTTCAACTTTTTTTTTAGACACTGACTGGTAAAGAAATTGAAATTGATATTGAACCAACGGACAAAGTAGAAAGGATTAAGGAAAGGGTAGAAGAAAAGGAAGGTATACCTCCACAACAACAGAGGTTGATTTTTTCTGGAAAGCAAATGTAAGTAAAATTTCATTAGTAGATAGTTATTTCTCAGAAAGGACCATGCACAAATTACAGTAAAAAGTGGTCCCAGTGAAATTGCTTGAATTTTTGTATGTTGTACTTCCTACCCCCTTGTTTGATTTTCAAAAAAAAAAATAGGGGGGTCGATTGGATGGTTTCGCCGCTACAAGGAAAAAAACAAGCAGGATTTCACTGGCCACAATATAATATTATGTACAAATTTAGGTATAGTATTGCAGCAGTAATGCCTTGCAATAGAATGCAATACCTTGAAATTGTGCTCAATACTTTGCAGTAGTCCACAAAATGTTGCAATGTTCCACGATACTCTTGCAAATGTCTGCAATACTCTCACAATAGTCAGCAATACTCTCACAATAGTCTAAAATATGCTTGCAATAGTTGACAATATCATTTCAATAATCTAAAATACTATGGCAATAGGTTTGCAGTAGTTCTTCACTTTAATTTTAATACTCTTGTCGATAAAAACCCTTGAGATTACTCTAAGATTGTTGAGTTTTAGTCGAGGGGTAAATCCATAGACATAAAACCAAGGATAGACAGAACTACTCATTCATAAATCGCGTTTTAGGCCGATCAGTCATTGAAATTCAGGAAATTTGATAAAACCTATTTTGGCAACGTCGCTCTGTCCTCAAGCGCCTCAAAATGATCACGTGGTTTCGGAATTTATAAACCAGCCATAGGCGTAGGTGATTTTTAATTGGATTTAAAAAAGGACCACGCACGGATCTTATGAGAAAAAGTAAATTTCACGATTGTCATGAAATTGAACTATGTTATGCTTCTTGACCTCCTAAACGTAAGTTCTCGTAGGCCCAAAAAGATTCTGTGATTGGTTTCAAAGATACAGGACCGATAAAAAAAAAGTAGTACAAGAAAAATCTCCAGAATCTGCTGGTACATTAATTTAATTTATAACTAAAAATGACATATTTTTGGCATTTTTCGACAAATTTTTAACCTTCGAAGCTTCAGATGACATTACTTTGGCATTTTTCCACCCATTTTTAACCTAGAATATGTTATTGCCTGAACTCAACATATTTTAAAATGTTTATTTTTTGTCAAAATTTTGTATGTTAACCCAGCCTGTATCTCCGAAACTAATCATAGGATCGTTTTGGGCCTACAAGAACTTACGTTTAGGAGGTCGAGAAGCATAACATAGTTCAATTTCATAACAAATTTATTTTTTCTCATAAGCTCCGTGCGTGGTCCTTTTATCTGTAATGTATTGAAATGAATAGTTGATTTTAGAGGCTCGTCTTTCAGCCAAATCTAATCTATCAAGCCGACTAAAATCGATTTTAAAAATCAACATAAAAATATACATGTATCATAACTCTAAGGTATTTGGGATGATAGATAAAACAACTGTGATTAGATATTTCCATTTATTACAAATAAGGGTAGGTACATGATTTCTTAATGAATTACAAACTTAATAATTATAAAACTAATATAAAAAAAAAATTAAATGATTTTCGATTCATAGGATTAAAAAAGATTTTATTCTCCCCGAAAATGTATTGTTTTAGTATTTACACTTCTGGTTCTATTGCTTCTCATAGAATCTAATCTTTTGCTGGTTTCATGAAATATTCTTATTTTGAAATAATGTTTTAAAATTAACTTTGATAGTATAAATGAATGGTTATCCATTGTATCTATTTCAAATAAATGGTCCTCAAAAGCATTAAACATTTTAGGAGATAAATCTTGCATAGTCTTATTAATCAAAACAGCATACAAGTTGAGATTATTTTTATTAAGTATACCAGAAGTTTTATCAAAATCTCTGAATTGTTTTTCTGCTGCCTTACAAAGATCCACAGCAAACTGACTAGCCTGAAATAGTCTTCCATAGGATTTTCTTTTTTGAAAAGGTGTGGGCGAATCTTCAGATAGCAAAATATTATGACATTTAGAGCATGTTATACATTTTTCTAAACTTCTTACGACAAATCCCGATATGTAACTAACAATGTCTTCTACATATGTAGTTAAATGCCATACCTGTGAGCCTAACAGTTTATTTTGACCGATTTCGTTTTGAATTTTTTCTTGGAACAATTTATATTCGGCAGATTTCAGCAAGTTTTCCCCGTCAACAGTATTAGTAATTTTATTTCCCGAGCCACAAGTTAATATTGTTATTTTTTGTAAATTCAAGCAATTGCCAGTATTAGGTGCTGAAATTTGACTATGAACAAGAAGTCTCTTAAAACTACTCTCAAACTGCCTTGCAGTAGGGTTGTCATTATGACCTCCTCTACTTCTTATGGCTCCAAAAAAAAGTTCAAGATGATCTTGGGACAACTTGTATGTAAGAATATATTTCAATGATTTTTTTTGTTCTACATAATATAGATACATTTTCCGAATACATTCTATATCAATTAGAATTCCTAAAAAGCCCGTTTTCCTACGAGAATTTAAAACTGACACATTATTTAGTTTTAGTCCAAGAATATAATCCTTAAAATTGATCATATAATTAAAAAACTCTTCACAAGTTCGCTGGGAAATAGGCTTTTTGAAGTAGTACTTTGCTAGATTGTTTTGAGAGTTGAAAATGTCAAAAATATTATTGCATAATAATATAAATTCTGAGGTAGCCTCAGAATTCAAAAATAGTGGATCTTTCAAATCCTCACGTAAGTAGTCAATGGCGACACTAACACTTCTACTCAATGTTTGTGCTGCCAATCTCACCTTCATTTTTTCTTTATACCATTCTAAATGCCGTTTCTGGATTTTTGTTGCCAAATGCAGCCCCTCTCCTTTCTGTTTGGTGTCTAAGTTTCTTATAAAATGCCAATCGATTTTTTGGCCATTGGCATTTGTTAAACCAACTTCATTTTCCTTTATGGAGGCAAAACAGTTGCGAATTAATTTAAGCATGTGGCATGCATCTAGAAAAACAAATATAGGTTCTTCCGTAATTGGATGGTTGAAATTGGTTTTTAGATTTGATGTATTGTGGAAATCACATCCTAATTTTTCTGCCATACTTATATTCACTGGTGCACCATCAAATGTTAAAGATGTAATGGTAACATTTGCTTCATGCAAAAATTTTATACAGTTTTTGACTAGTTCTGCTTTAGCAGAGGACTCAAGACCATTGAGAAGAAAATAACCAACAGGTACTTTCCAAGAATCGTTTACGGCAACAACCATAAAAACTAGTGCTTCCTTGGCTTCAGGAAGGGTATCGCCATCAACATTGGCTCCGATGTCAACATAGCCTGTAAATTTTTGGCCAGTCCACTCCACCTGACGTCTTATGGACATTTCATCCATAACTAGATTACATAAAATCGGTTTGGAAGAGTCAAAAGCCCTTAACCTTATTGCCGTCAAGGCTTCCTCAGTAAATCCAGGTTTTCCGTCAATAGATTTATACCACCTTGAAATTACATTGATGTGAGGTATGGACTTATTAAATGTATCTCTCACAAAGTTGTATGCTCTTGCAGAGTAGAAAGCCAGTGTTATTGCAAACGACCTCAGACTTTCATTGTATTGTTGAGTTGTCGGTCCTTTCAACATCCTTTCAAATATATCAGCTGCTGGGCCAGATACAGAAGCCTAAAAGAAACAAATTGAATTCTATTCTGTCCATTTTTCAGTTCACCATAGAATTTGAAACAAAGGAAAACAATACTCATTTTCGTATACAGTATGTGGTTATTTAAGTGTGCAACATATGGGATTTTTTTTCAGTAATAGCACAATCAAAATACAAACAAGGCCAAAAGTTGGTGCATGTTTGATTATCATATTAGGTTCACTTAGAATGATTGCAAGTCAAACAGCATACAGGGTAGCTGAAAAAATATCAAAATTGTAGCAATATTTACTTAAATAAAATAAAACTTTTGCACTTTAAGGAGAGTTTTTTCAATATGCCTATTATCATTAGTAATGTTTTAACTTGTTAAAAAAAATGCAACATCTTAAAATTGTTTTGAATATCATTGCAACAAACATAAACTTTGTGATTCCATAAAAAATTAAAAATCTAAGTATTTTACAAATAAACTTGAATTTGAACAAAGTTATGTAAAATTGATTTGATTTCAATTAATTTTTGAGTATTAAGAGTGGAAAAAAAAAAAATAAAAAAATAAGAATAGAAATTATTGAGGTTTTCCAAGAAAAAAAAAATGTTTAGGAGGCCATGTTTTGGTAGTTAGGCATAACTTTTAATTTCAAACAACTTTTCTCAATAACATTTTGCTGAATTTTCTAAAATAAGGTTACTTTACAGTACAATTTTGATATTATTTGAGCTACCCTGTATGCTGTTTGACTGGCAACTATTCTAAGTGCACCTAATATGATTATCAGATATGTACAAACTTTTGGCCTTGTCTTATTTCTATTTGGGTTGTGCTATTATTAGTATTGTTACTAAAAAAAATCCCCATATGTTGCACACTTAAATAACCACACTGTATACTTAAATATCAAATTTTGATTCTTTGGTTAAAAATTTTAACAATAAAAACTACTACAGGTGACAAGGAACAAATAGTTTTGTGGAAAAAAAACTTACTCTAATTGCGGATTCAGAATTTTCAGATATCAAGGCCTTCTCTTTCAGATATTTCAACAAACTGGTAAGATTGGTAATTCGCAGCCTTAATCTCCTAACCGTCTTTTGCAAATTGTGTTTTTCTCTTCTCAACTTAGCATCCCTCTGTTTAATTTTTTGAATATTTTTTCGTCGTTTGTCAGGGGTAGAAAAATCGCTGGAGGACATATCTCCTATGTAACGTTTCCTAAAATGGAACATTATCAATAATCATATACATGAAACTATATAGAAGAAAAAATAAAGATAAAGTAAAGTAAAATAAAGTATTATTGATTTTTTAACACCCTCTGTATTATGCTGAGAGATTATAAGAAATTCTTAATTTATTTTACAGCAAAATAATTTGGTTCGTCGAATTGAATAAAACTGGGTATAACAGCTGGCACAAAATTACTTATGTCTCAAGTTCTAGCTTAGGCAAGAAAAACGTTATTGATTTTAAATTTTAGAGATGTTTATTGTTAAAATCGATGCAGAAGTTGAGTATTAAAGCAATTCATTGCCACTGCTGGTTTGACTGAAAGAGCTATCAACTTCTTTATTTTCTGTGAATCACTCCATATATTATTAGATCTTTGAATTCTACAGAAAATTCTAAGCACATTCTATTAGGTGAAAATTCGGATTCTACAAACATTTTTGAATAGATTTTGTATACAAGATCCTATACCAAACAGCCATGTTTTCCAGATATTTGGTGTTAAGCAAGAGCTTGGTAAGTAATCTCGTGGTCACCTAGTAGTATAGAATGAATAATGTGTTTCAAATAGTAACATTATTTTGGTGCTTCTATCAAGATTTCAAATTACATGAGCAATGGCAAAAAAATTGAAGACAATTAAAAGATTACCTTTTCTTTTTATTCACATCTTGAGGCATGCCTGTCATTGCCTTGGATTCCAAATTGGAGACATGAGCTGGCACCTCGGCTGGCACACTGATTGAAGCCTCCATTTCAGCTTCTGAGGCAGTTACTGTCATCGAAGATGATCTCTGTATCATTCTAAATAGACAATATTCTTACAATGAGGCGAGCAATAAGGTAACAATGCCAGCCACAATCAGTATAAATGCATTTAAAGTAGTGTCATGTAAGTCGTTTTTGGGTTTGGAAAAAGGACGGTTCTAGAACGGTTCAGAATAATCGCACAGTTTTATCAAAATGACATTGAATCGGCTATCACAAATTTCAATAATAAACTGTGCGATTGTTTTGAACAGTTCTAGAACCGTACTTTTTCCAAACCCAAAAAAAAACTATATTTATAGTTATAGAATATCATTGAGATTGTTAAAAATAATATTTTTTCTCCAAATGCATAAGTTAATATTGTATTGTATTGAACGAACTTACCTTGTTCCTGAAGGTCCAGCAATGGAGGATAATTCTTGACTAAGGCCCGGTGAATTATCAGAAGGAACTGGCTCATTTGCTGAATTTGTAGATGTCTCATCAAAAAAAAAATTTAAGCTTGAAGGCGATGAGCTGAAATCAATTTAAAATTGGTTAACAGGAAAAACAACTACCTACCTATATTTATTTGAAAAATTTTATAAATTATTGAAAACAGGAAGCAAGTATCAGAAAAAGTTTATATAGGTATACCACATAACTAAAGGGACTCTTTATCCGTTGGCAAATTGCAAACTTTCGCTTCGTGATAAAAAGAGCCACTTCAGTTCCCAGAATAAATACTATTAAAATCAAAAGACTGCTCACCTGTGCGAGGAACTATCAAAAGGCGAGCCTACTAACTTAGGAAGGCAGTCTGGTTTAATATGTTTTTTGCCATCTTGTGACTCAAAAATGTGAGATGGTTCAAAATGTTCCGAACAAATCATTGCTGATTTGGGTAATAAGTGGTTTATACCAACAAGAGACAGCCAAATCTTCCTGGTGGCAGGGTTAGCTGGAAATCTAGAAAAAAAAATCCTATTATTACCTACACGTTTTATAATTGACATTTCCAGAAACATTTATTAAGTTATAATTTAATATAGGTATAATAAATTTCTGTTGTTGCTCCAGCTCCATACAAACCATGTTTGTCTCAATATTTCTTGAGAACATTGAGAACAAATACCTAGATTTTAATAAAATTAACTCACTACTTACCAAATCACAAACCAGTCAGAGCGAATTTCATTGGTTGAAAACAATCAGAAAACTAGTTTCAACCAATGAAATTCTCTCCGACTGGTTTGTGATTTCTGCAGAAACAGACCTACTAATGTTAGTGATTCAGCTTAAATATGAGTGATAAATAAAATAGGTAAGTATTTGAACTGAACGAAAATGTTTCTTGCATGGTTAGAAATATATTTTCCTTTCCAATTATTATTTGGGTTTTTTCCTTTCATCAGCCTTTTGGTATGTTTTTAAAAGCAATAAAATACAACTTTTCAACCCATTTTATTTATATTCTATTGTAGTCAAAAATAAACAAACCGTCGGCGCCGCTACTGACTAACAAAATGGATATTGTTTGACATTTGAAATAAACAGATTAACTTACCTATGAAAAGACACATTTTCTTAAGAAAAACTTGTCCTCTGGCACACAGAACACTTTCTAACCATTTTAAAGTGTAAAAAACACCAAAACAACACAAAAATCGAAAGAAAAATCGCTAAAAACACTAACGGGCTTCAAACACAGTCAACGCAACACCGCTCGCTGGAACTGAATGAATTTTTACTCATCAAATATGGCCGAATTACAACCCAAACAGCTGGGTTGCCTGTCTTACCGATCGGGCGACTGGTTTGGGGATTTTCCATCATTCGAAAATAAAAAAATCGTATTTAACTAAGGCCTTCCGAGAAATTGTACATGCGTTATTATTTTTATTTCGTTTGGAAATATTATTAGTACACTGAACAGCGGGAATTTCAGTAGTTTTATAAATATGAATAGATAGATTACTTGGGTACGATTAAACACATCGCAACTTGGCATCACCGCTCAAATATATACAGGTGTGTATGATTTCGTTTAATGTAAACATGCTGGGTCTATCCTTGGTTTTATGTCTATGGGTAAATCACTCATGGAATTCAATGTATGTACATGTTGCTGGGAATACCAAGGAATACTTGGTAATACTGTGGAAATACCTAGGAATACTTGGATATCCTTGAGAATATTCTGGAAGTATATGGCAATACTCTGGAAGTATATGGGAATACTCTGGAAGTAGAGATGTAAAATTCCCAAAACATTCGAAAGCTGTGAACATTCTCGGAAACTTTCCAGGAATATTGGAAACTTTCGGGAACTTATGGAAATATTGTTTTTTTTTTTAAATTTATAGTTAAATCAGACAAATCGTAGTAAGCTTTATTTACCCATTATTATAGTGTACTGACTATACAGGGTGTCCCACGGTGGATGGCGTATTAGACGTTTATGGAGAACTAAAAAGCGGATCATTTTGAAAATTTGGCAACCGGGATAAATGACCGTGATCTACACTTTAAAAATATTTTTGTTTATGCGGTGTTGCCGCTTCTACTCTAAACCAGTGGCAACATCGCTATTTTAAATGAAACGCCCCGTATTTAATTGCATATTTGGATTCTACATAAAATTCTGAACAGATTTCATGTGATATACCCTATACCTAAGTTCAACTGTTTTGGAAATATTGACAGTTGAAAATTGACTTTTTGCAACTTTGACAGGCTGTAAAACCTGAACGGTTAATTTTAGAGAAAAACCGATTTCACTTTCCTATCTTAGATTTTTATAAACTATCATTTGACACCAATTTTGAATTTAATCCATGATTAAAAATTCCAATTAAATTTAATCTCCGGTTAAATTCAAAGTTGGTGTCAAATGATAGTTTACGAAAATCTAAGATAGGAATGTAAGATCGGTTTTCCTCTGAAATTAACCGTTTAGGTTTTACAGCCTGTCAAAGTTGCAAAAAGTCAATTTTCAACTGTCAATATTTCCAAAACAGTTGAACTTAGGTATAGGGTATATCACATAAAATCTGCTCAGAATTTTACGTAGAATCCAAATATACAATCACATACAGGGTGTTTCATTTAAAATAGCGATGTTGCCACTGGTTTAGAGTAGAAGCGGCAACACCGCATAAACAAAAATATTTTTAAAGTGTAGATTATGGTCGTTTATCCCGGTTGCCAAATTTTCAAAATGATCCGCTTTTTAGTTCTCTATAAACGTCTAATACGCCATCCACCCTGGGACACCCTGTAGACTATAAACCAAGAAAAACACCTATTTTTTGCTGTAAGATCAGCTAAAAATTAAACTATGTAGTAAAAACACTTTTATGGACGGTTGAATAAGACAGGAAAAGCTGATCCGATTAATAAATAATAAATTCTTTATTTACGGACATGCCATTTTTACAAAGGTAGACTTAAAGTGTAGGTACACGCAATAATAAATATTTGGAATAACAAGTAGGCAACAGACAAATTAGTATAAAAAAACAACATTACATAGGCCTAAACAAATATTTTGTAGTAGGTATCAAAACACAAACAACAACATATAGTCCATTATCATAGGGTCCGCTCGCTTCGATCTCGTGCTAAG
Source organism: Ceutorhynchus assimilis (assembly GCA_917834065.1). Classification (NCBI taxonomy): domain Eukaryota; kingdom Metazoa; phylum Arthropoda; class Insecta; order Coleoptera; family Curculionidae; genus Ceutorhynchus; species Ceutorhynchus assimilis. The sequence goes on along the minus strand of OU892283.1, from coordinate 33,562,684 downwards.
TTTAAAAATGCATTATTTTATGAAAATATGGGACTACTTGATTACCAAATGGTATGTTGGCATTTTTGTAAATAATTTTTTTCCGAAAAACAGCTACTTCAAAATCACGGATGGAACAATTTTTCAAAAAATTCGTACCTCCGTTATTAATTGATCAATTTCTTATTTCAAAAAAATGGATTACTTGGAAAAGTCTATATTTTAATAGAAAAAATGTTTTTACTACAAATATTTAATATTAAAAGAAAATTTCCACAAAAATTTTAAAAAAACATATACTTTTTTTTAAAATTATTATTTTTTAACCATATTTCTTTCTATAATTATAGATATATGCTGTGCCAATGGTGTATAATAACAAGTGTTCCAAAATGACATTTGGCAATTTATTCTTAATAACATATTTGCAATCAATACATAAAAAAATCAATAACCTATACCCTGATACATTATTATAACCCAATAACGGGAAATAAATAAACTTCACAAGACAGAATAAAATTGATACAAAAATAAAAATATTCCTCAGCCACAGAGAAACAAAATGAATAAATTAATGACTTGGCTCAATATTCGAATCTCTAACTGGAAACCTGGACGCATCTGACGGAGAACGTCACAAGCACATCATTAGGGAATTACAAAACAATAAAAATAGTTTACAAGAAAATCTTCTGAAACAATACTCGCTTGCTTTAAAAGTAAATTTAACCAAACTATTAAACAAATAAATATCAACGAACAACTTCTAGAATAAAAAATTAACCAAATTGCACATATTATGGTACAGAAGACAGACATAATAAATCAAATAGGTACCTAGTCAATATCTATGAGATAATCGACTCTATTTTACAAGATATAGAAAATTCCTTAACTTTTTCAAAATTGAAAGTCATGCATCCAGGTATAATAAAAACTGAAGACTTTTATCATGAATTAAACAAACTACAACAGCATTTAAGTTCTGAACAAATGCTCCTAGCGGTCACTTTGGAAAATACTTCACTTTTTGAAAAAATAATTTACCTGGAATATTTTGTCTTTATAGTTATTAATGATACAAGTTCGATATGAACGCCATAATGAAACGCGTGTAACGTTAAACCACGAGGCGTTAGCCGAGTGGTTTAGTTACACAAGTTTCATTAATAAAGTTCATATCGAACGAGTATCATTCAAAATTTAATCTACAATGGTCCAAATAGATTTGATTTGCCTTGAAATAGCAAAAACTTTTCAAATTAAAATTTGAAATTTAGCAAGTGCCCGTACAAGTCGAGAACCTGCTTGTTGGTTTTTAGAATTTTGACTTTGGCAGCTTCAATATTGGAGTCCATTTTTGTGCCATAAATTCAATTTTATGGTGGAAAATAATATTATTATTGGTGAATCTGAGTTCGAAAGTGTCTCTTCGAATATAGAGACAGCATTATTGAAAAGGTTCTTCTGGCAACTAACTTTCTTTTTGTATATTTTTCATTTCAAAATTTGGGTGTTATTATGAATTCTTAAACGCACTAGTGCTATTATGAAGGACCTAATGACATTCAAATGACAATGCTAAATGTGTCATAATGACACCGACGTAGATTAATAATATAATAACATACCTAATACATATACTAATAATGTATTCGGGCATTTTTGCTAACTTTCATTTATACTCCTCGGTTCCAATGATTGCTCAGAGTGAGTTTAAGGTTGTCTTACCGCAAAATAAATTCTTGCTGAAATAGTATATTACATACCGAGGTGGAAAGTGGGTCTAACTGAAATCTCGAGACAGTAATGAAACTTTTCACCGAGGTATGTATACTATTTTATTTAGAAGCATTCGAATTTCGAAATTTTCATTTGGATTAAAACTAAAAAATACAATAATTAACAATTTCATTTACTAATAAAAGATTTTTTAAGTAAATTTTAATACTTATATATTTCCACAATTTTTTGTTAAACTTTTAACATGTTTCGCTAAACTTTAGCTTCATCAGAAAGATTTTAGAAAAATAAAATGTAGACATAAAAGTGAAATTGACAAATATAAAAAAGGTAAAAGCTGGTCTAATTTTATGTTAATTTAAATAGGTATTACACAGTAAATAAATTTAAAAGTGGTGAATTGTTTAAATCTAATTGGTCGTTCAATAAACAGTCTAAAGTTTTAAGTTTGTTTATTTCTAAAGATTCTAGAAGATTTAATTTTATCCCCCAAGTAAAAGCCGATTCAATCAAAAAATTTCATTTACTTTCGGCCCACGGGTCGAAAGTTTACTTTCGACCCGTGGGCCGAAAGTAAAAGTCAAAAAATACAATAAATTTTAAAAATTTCATTCACTTTCGGCCCACGGGTCGAAAGTTTACTTTCGACCCGTGGGCCGAAAGTAAAAGTCAAAAAAGTGACATTTTCGAACTTTTTAAAAGTCAGTAAATTCAACATTACATGTATGATTGTAAATAAAATAAATTGCACTACACATACTATGGTCAAGAATGTCCAGAAATTATTCAGAAATTCAATAATTGTGGAAGAGAAGACATTCATGAAATCCAAAGAGACAGCCCATGAGAAATTAAACTAATAGAATCTGACAAAAATACCTCCACCTGAGAACAAACCGAAGTTAAAGTCCCACAAATTATCATCAATCGATTGGACGATTCCAATCAATGGATATTGGTCGTTCCTGTCAAAGAAGCCATCCAATTCAAGGAAGTACAAAACATTATGGGAACATTTATGCTTCAAATACCAATTGGTTGCCAAGTGGCAACCGCTGATACCTTGATGCCGACCCTCAATCTAAGTCGACATCTAAAATATTTGAAATTAGACGACCTTTACCAATTGAGCAAAGAAGAAATGGACATACGCCCACAACTGAGTTTCACCGAAATCAATAGAATACCCAGCCTTGGGACAATCCTTATATATGTCCTCATCGTTATTGCCTGTATCTTCTTGGTTTACATGAAATATGAAAAAGCCGAAGAAGGAAGGAGTTGTATCGCGTCTATTTGCTGAGTTTAGAAGGCTTATTCTACTTTTCAGTTTATTATAAATGTATTTTTTTTGCCTAGGATAGTCAGTCAGTTGAAATTAATTATAATTGTAACATTTATTGTAACGCGCTTTCGCTAGTTTAAATTTTCGGATTGTTAATAAAGTAATTTTTTAAAAACCAACCCTCTATTTCTGACTTGGTAACTCACTTTTCAGTAGTATCTACTGAACAACCTCTAATATATTATATATCATTCGATTCAGCGGAAAATTCTGAGCATTTTTTATCTGAAACTTTTTTCTGTATAATTTATAATTATAGAAAGAAAAATGGTTAAAAAAAAATAATTAAAAAAAAATATCTTTTTTTTTTCAATTTTTGGGGAAACTGTCGTCTATTATCGAATATTTGTGGTTGAAACAAGTTTTTTATTAAATTATAGACTTTTCCAAGTAATTTCTTTTTTTGAAATAGAAAATTGATCAAATAATAATGGAGATACGAATTTTTCAAAAATTGCTCTATCCGCGATCTTGAAGTGGCTGTTTTTCGGAAAAAAATAATTTACAGAAATGCCAACATACCATTTGGTAATCTAGTAGTCCCATATTTTCATAAAATAAAGCATTTTCAAACTTAGCACGAGATCGAAGCGAGCGGCCGTTTTTGAGCCCTATGATAATAGACTAATAATACGCTTAAAATTGAAAACAAATACAAAAAACGATCATTTAAGGATCGACTTTAAAATTCTTTTGAATCTATCCAAACTTATGTTAAAAATATCCAAATCAGTCTTCAAAATAATATCATTCAGAGAACAACAGCTTCTAAGTAAAGGTGAATGGTAACCATAATTGGTTCTACGAAAATCAAGGTTAAACAATGTGTTTCCTCTTAAATTGCTAGATGGTACATGTAAGCCAACTCTAGCAAGTAAGTCTGGAGAATCAATAGAATTATTAACAATCCTAAACAAAGTACACATATCAAAAAACTGTCGCCTCTGGTTCAGATTTTCAAGATTTAGGACAGACATTAACTCATTATAATTTATAAATTCACTTGGGATGCCCAATCGATATGCAATGGATCTTAAAAACTTTTTTTGGATTCGTTCCAAGTGGGAGATGTGCACAGCATAATAAGGGGACCAGACAGGGCAAGCATATTCTACAACTGATCTAACAATTGCACAATAAATGTTTCTTAGGGTGTAGATATTAGTAAATTCTTTTAGTGACCTGAACATAAAGCCTAGTAATTTCATTGCTTTATTAGCAGTTATTTCAATGTGCTCTGTGAAGCTTACATTTGTGTTGAACAGGGTTGCATTGATTTAAATCACCTGATTTAAATCAGTGATTAAAATCGCGATTTTAATCAAATTATTATTATATTTTTATCGCATGATTTAAATCGCGGTTTAGTAATTTGGTGATTTATAAAAAATATCAGTAAACATTAAATCAAAATGCAACTAATTGAATTTATCTACGCTACTGAAAATGGGATAACTTAAATTTTTCTATGAGTGTTGAATAATATGCATAATATACATCCATTTTCTATTGATCAATGTGAATGATTACTCATGCAGTGACTTTTTTTTCATTGCTCAATTGTTTTCAACCAATGAAAATATCCTGGTCTCATTACTCCACTATTGAAGAGAGATCAGAAAATTCGACAACATACTTCAACCTTCCAATCAGTCATTTTGACAGCTGATTTAGACAAGACTTGTGCTAACCTAACCTCATTTTGTCCTTCACCTGTCAGAATTGTCAATGAATTTTGTTATGAAAATTAAATAAAAAACCGCAAAACTCAAGCCTATTATCTATTAATCATAGAAAAAGAATAGTATTCTACTCGTGGGTAATGGCTATTACTACTCGCCTGCGGCTCGTAGAGCAAACTTTGTCCTTCGTGAGTAATAGCCATCATTACCCGCCCGTTGAATAATATACTATTATCTACGCAACTGTCACTGACGTCACACCGCCAGACCTTGGGTGAGCAGCAAACATGTGGTAATCAGCTGTTAGCAACCAGTGGCATTCTTAGCACAGGCCGCACCATACCTTTATCTTCGTCTTTCTTTTGTCCCTAAAAGGGATGGAGATACACTCGCTTGCTGCACCAGTTTAATTATACGAAAATGCTATTTGATTTGATCTTCCTGGGAATCCTTCTAATCGTCGTCTGTTGTTTTAATTATTTATTAATAAAAAGTAAGGATATCTGGTAAGGAAGAAAGACGATATCTGGAAATTTTATAACGAGAAAAAAAGTGATAGTAGTAAATTTTTACGCGCAATTTGTATTTAAATCGAAAAAATCTGATTTAAATCAAAAAAATCCGATTTAAATCAAAAAAATCTGCAACCCTGGTGTTGAAATAGACTCCCAAGTCTCTAATAGTTTCAACCCTGTTAATCACCAAATCATTAAGAACGTAATAGACCTGTCTCGCATAAATAGAGAAAGAGAGCCTAATTGTAATAAATACAAGTTAGAAAGTAATAAAAGATGACATGCGCGCGCAACTCGTAGGTTCAGTGTAGCCAGATTGTATTGTTGCAGAACAAATAAAGACAATACAAATCGAACATTATAACATTAAAGAAGTGATATAGTGTCAAGTGTTTTACAACGCCTTGAATCAGACAAAAGAAGCGCTTGAAAAGTTTATGTTAACATCGTTTACACTTTTATTTTGATAAATGTTTCATCCGGCAACATTGCACAATGAAATTGCAAAGGAATATGTCAAGTATAATCTGACAAAACCTTGAACGACACTGCGGTGAGTTCAAGTAATATGTAAAGTATTAGTTTGCTCTTTGTCGAATTACACGTTACAAAGAAAGAAGGAACTATTCACTCTGAACTGGCCCCTGAATAAGAATATGACGCAAACCTGTACCAAACTTGCTTCTCATTGGACGCTCACCTGCAGCCTACAAGCGACGCGCGCAGTTCTGGTAATAGGAGATCGGTCTATTATGTAAGTATGGTGTTTTTTTCCGAGAAAAAGTAATAATCTTACACTTCTCAACATTTAAGGGGAGTTCGTTTCTTTGACACCAAGTCCGAAACATATCCAAGTCCACTTGCAATAATTGAGCATCCCTGACATCCCGAACAACCATAAAACACTTCAAGTCATCAGCCAAGAGCAAAAAATCGGAATTTCTGAAGACACCTGACAGATCATTAATAAATATACTAAAAAGCAAAGGAGACAGGTGTCCTCCCTGAGGCACCCCCGAGGTCACCGAAAATACTGAAGAGATGTAATTCTCAATCTTTACAGCCTGCCTTCTACCTGTGAGAAGACTTCCAATCAAGCTCAATAGACCTCCATGCAGCCCCACATCGGCCACCTTCTCCAATAGTATCTTATGGTCAACCCTGTCAAAGGCCTTGGAGAAGTCAGTGTAGACCGAGTCAATCTGACACTTATTCTCCAACCCCTCCAACAGAGCCTCCTCATCGACCAGAAGATTAGTCAATGTAGATCTACCCTTAATAAAGCCATGCTGTTCTGGTACAATAACATGTTTCAAAATTGGTGTAAGAAAATCCGTTATTATAGACTCAAATACCTTAGAAAAAATAGACATTTTGGATATGGCCCTATAGTTTTTAATATTATTTCTTTTTCCACTCTTAAACACAGGAGTTATATAGCTTAATTTCCACATATCAGGAAACCGTCCCAACTCTAAAGCCTTATTGAATATTTTACATAATATCTCTGAAAGAATACAACTACAATTCTTAACAAACAATACTGGGATGTCATCTGGACCACAACCCAATCCATTCTTCAATGAATGTATCTTGTTAAATATATCAAGAGGGGTAATTTGAACTGAACTGATACTGCAATTAGACAAACTAGATAAATTAGAGACAGGAATGTTTCGATCACTCTCAACACTCACCTCAGTATAAACTGAGGAAAAACTATCCTTAAAGAGATTGACAATTTCATGAGGTGTGCTACCTTCATGCTCATCAAAAAACATAGAACTGGGATATCCACGATTTTCATTTTTCGATCGTACATATCTCCAAAATCCATTTCTGTCCTGTGTCTCGGACTCGATTTTCTCAATGAAATTCCTATGGCTGATATGAGAATAAATTTTACATTCTTTCCTAATTTCTGAAAAAACTCTATAATCCTGAGCGGACATGGTATTTTTATAGTTTTGATGTGCCTTTTTTTTAGACAAAATTAAATATTTTAGGTAAATGATTATCCATCCATCTTGGAAATTTTGCTGTTTTTCTTTTTGAAATGGGTGTAAAGATCTCAATAGCATGATAAATTTGATTATAGAAAGTTTCGACAGCAGAGTTTATATCATCCATATCAACAAAAGAGTCCCAATCCACACAAGACAGATAAATATTTAAATCCCTAAAATTACAATTCTTATAATCTAGAAAACAATAATCATACTCCAACTTATTAGAATTAATATTTGAAATCAATACATCAAAAACCAAAGCAGGATGAGGTGTGTCCAAATTCAAAAGTGGATCGTCTGATATTGAGGTACATATAGTATTTTTAATACCCATTTAGAATAACCCCATCCTTCTTTATCAATCACGAATCAGATGAAACAAAAAATTACCAACAAAAACGAACATCGATTACTAATACGTCAATTTCGTGTACAAATAGGAAATTCCTAACCTAATTTTATCTGTGCGTTCAAGAAGCGACGTACGTTTTGTCACTAGAACGACTGGTACTTCTAAATAGGTATTAAAAATTCTATACATCTTTATTACTACAAAATATCAAATCCAGAAAGTTCCCATAAATATTAGAAATATTATTCACTTGATATAAGCTGTGGAAAGCCATGCAGTCAGCCAACTCTGTGGTTTGTTCAGATTGTTATTAACCCAATCTCTCAGCTCTTTATTTTTTATCTTTCTTCAATGAAGATTATTGTAAAACAAGACAAACTGTAGGCTGTAGGTACATCAGCTGGTGATCGGGTAAATCGGATCAGCGTTTCTGTAAAGACAGTTGGACTGGGCTACGTCATCCACATAAAGTGAAATGACGGCACTGAGACCTTGTTTTTGCAATAACCTCGCATTTTCATAAAATTCTTCTGGAAACTTCTTGGAAATATTCTTGAAAATTCTCGGAAATATTCTTTTGAGAGTTTTTGTTTGAAAGTTTCCGGGAATATTCTCATTCAGGAGAACGTTTCCATTTTTTATCGGCGAATATTCTCGGAAATTTCCCAATGTTCGCGAATATTCGCATGGGAATATTCTCGATTCACATCACTATCTGGAAGTACATGGAAATTATTAGGAAATAGATACATTGAAGTATTTGTAAATTGCTATAATTTCCGAGATAACTTCCAACCCCATTTTTAAAGTATTTTTGGGCATTTTCATTGAAATCTCAAGAATTGTGTGCATGTTTGTTCTGGTTTGTTCTAGTTCAATGTTTCACTTTGTTCTGGTTAAGTCTCGGGTTAAGTGTTGTAGTAGTAAGTAGTAAACATGCTTTATTGTCAAAGATTAAATTGATCCTTATTGACAAAGCTAAGTCTTAAATATATCAAAATGAAAAAATCCATTAAGTGGACACAAAAATCAAAATAAAGATTCCAATTTTTTTTGGTCAGTTACCCTAATTTTAAGGCAACTGAAACACCGACCCCTATTTTCTTATGTATTCACATAGTAATAATTCTGAGGCGACTGGAACATATTGTAACGTATATGTAAAGATTGATTGATTGATTGAACTGTTTGCTTGAGAATTATGGGAGATGCAACAAAAGTATTACTTAGTGGTGAATAGAAAACATTTGATAAAAATGTTAAAATGAACAGGAAATAAAATAATAAACCAATTTTCCAAGTAATCTATGTCTCCATTTCTGCATGGTGTTCAGCACAGTGGACAGTTCTTCTACTTCATTCATATATTCCTCCACCAACCTGTTCTCATACTGACAATATACCTTTCCCGAGGGGTTAATCCTCGGGTTAATCACTCCCTGATATCGTGTCACAAATTCGTCCGAAATCCCCGAAATATTTTCGAAATCCTACCGGAATCTCCGAAATACTTCCGAAATCCGCCAAAATCTCTCAGAAATTTTTCCGCAGACCAAAAAATACTAATACACTTCCGAACAGTCTAAAATCAAATTAAAATATTTGCGAAATCACCTGAAATTCTCCGAAATCACCCGAAATCCTTCGAAATCACCCGAAATCAACCGAAATCCCTCAAAATCGCTCTAAATCTGAAATCTTGTCACAGTGTATAATTCCTCAAAATCTTTCCGAAATCCTACCGAAATCCTACCGAAATCACCCGAAATCCCTCAAAATCGCTCTAAATTCGAAATCTTATCACATTTTTCCTTAGTGAATAACACCTCGACCTTTCCCTCTTGTTCCAAAAACAAAGATTGTGCATCTTGGGATGTCATAGAAAACGGCAGCACCATATATTGTTCTGTTAGCGTTTTGGACATCTTTAATTGGTTTTTTCAGGGCCAACTTGGTGTATCTTCACTGTCCGCACTTTTGGAGGTTCTATGGATATAATTCCTGACCATATTTGTTCTATAGACCGTCAGATAGTGACATATTTAGGTGCCCTGTTTTCGCATACAAGCCTCGAACAGGGTCTAAAAATACATCGATTTTGAATAGGGTGAAGGTATTTTTACAAATGGCCCCTGGGGATAACGTATGGAAAATTCGATTTTCCTTAACAGAAATTAAAGACGTCCTAGTGTCCATATTTTCTCCCAAGCCGTATTCACCAAAGGATTAATTAATAGAACCTGGCTTTGTGAAATCAAAGAAGGGGATGTTGCACGTGGCTAAAGGTTTGAAATGACGGCGAAATCTAAGGAACAATCGAGATTTTGGGCGATTTTTCCACACAAGTTCAAATCTGCAACTTCGGTAGCAAGAAAACATATTTTCTTGAGTGTCGCTAACGGAAAATTAAGGGTAATGTAAGTAAAATCGAATTTTCCATATGTTATCCCCAGTAAAAATACCTTCAACCCGAGCTTCAACCTACTCAAAACCGATGCACTTTTCAACCCTCTTCGAGGCTTTTATGCGAAAATGAGGCACCTAAATATGTTACTATCTGACAGACTACCTACTAGGGCAATCGAGAATATGTAATACAATGTTAATTTCAGGTGGGACGGAACATAATATGTTCCAGTTGCCCACATCATATAGGTACGTTCCAGTTGCCTCTGTACGTATTTTTACTGGGGCAACTGGAACCCAAGCTGTGTTTCCATTACTTGAAATTCTAAGCTAAGAACAAACCTTGCTTACCTTCCCAATATCTTTCTCTTACAGAAAAAGACATCATCCATTTTTATCCAAGAGACCAAAGGCAAGATTTTTGAAGATAACAAAAACAAAGTCACAGTCTCATAATTTATTTGATTAGCTACACATGTTTCGCTCGATAGAGCATCATCAGGCCTAAAACAATTTCTCTTACAGTTAAACATGCTCAATGCAATATTATTAACTGTAATCACTCACTAATCATTGATTGAAATCCAAGCTTCTGTCACTTGGTGTTATGATACACTTTGTAAAAGTAACAAATTTCAATGTTTTTCTCAGAAAATAATCGGGCGTCGTTCTGTCTACTACAGGCAGGGTATGAATGAGACACACTTGTAACAAATTTTTATGTGTGGAAAACTCAAATTCCAATAATAAACCAAAAACTCGTACGCTGTGTCAGCTAAGCAAGTTGACCTTATTTGGAAATACGACGACGGGGAATACTTGGAAATACTGTCCAAATTTGAGAAGTATTCCCAGAAACTGAAAATCACTGTACTTTTTTTCGTGAGTGGTTTACCTCTAGGTTTTAGTGTATAGTTTTCTTAAATCTAATTAGTTATATGGAATATTTTTTCAGTAGCATGCTATACCTATATTTAATTTTTGCATTGGGACACCAATGCACATGGCATGCCCATTAAGCTATTCCTATACCCCCGCGTCTATCACTCATTGGGTATAAATTTGAATACGGATTTTAATCTTTTTTGCACTTTAATATAACTTTAACTTATGAGTGTAGGAAAATGGAACAACTGTAAAATATAAGGGCGGGATTGTCTTTTCCTCTGTTCTCTCGCTCCTTCCTGCGGTCCCTCTTTTTGGTCTCGTGTCTGCGTCGCTGTTCTTCAGATGTTAGGAGTAGACAGTAGAGATTACACAGTAGACTGTTTTGACGGACGTACTATTTCATATAGGTACCGGGTGATTGTCTATATTTTGCGATTTTGAAAATTCCCTATTGCTCGCGCGCCTTTTTTACTTGTCTCGGCGAAACCATCCAATCGACCCCCCTAGTTTTTTTTTTGAAAATCAAACAAGAGTGATAGAGGTACAACATATCAAAAATTCAAGCAATTTCACCGAAACCACTTTTCAATGTAAATTGTGCGTGGTCCTTTTGCCTATTCAACAAGCGGTACTGAGAAATTGCTGCCGACTATTGGAAATTATTTATGCTGTTGTTTTTTGCAGGAATGATGAAAAAACTGCCCAGGACTATAAAGTTCAAGGCGGCTCAGTTCTGCATTTAGTTCTGGCACTGCGTGGAGGAGTAACAAAAATGTGATCTTTTTAGGAATTCTGTTTCTATGATTGGTCATCTCAAAACTGATTTAATTTAATTTATACTGTTGCCCTTTAGTTACTTTATAATTTAAGTTAGGAAAAGAATAAAATAAATGTGATGATTTCTTCACTTCAAATAACAAGTTGAAAAATAAAACAATTTTTTTATGCAAATTTTTTTTATTCAATAACATTTATCACACCAATTTTAATATACAGAACATGGAAGTGTCCATAAATGGCTACTCTATAACATAATAATATGGTTCTGCAAAACTTGGAAAATTTTAAAATTATGTACAAGTTGGAATTTTGTCTTATAAATTTAGTTAACATAGTGAAAATAGCCATTTATGGTGAAAGACCAAAGTACAGGCGTTTTATCAAGCTGAATATTTTGTTGATTGTTGAGTAGTTTTACTATGAAACTCCTGTACCATAATGGACAAAAATATACATTTAGTACAATATAACCTGTAAAACTTCTCTAAATATCTGGAAGACAAAAAATATACATAAAATACACAACAATATACTTAAACGAAATTATTTTTTAAATGGCTAACAATTTTATATTTTGATTAATTTAATAATACTGCTAAGAGTGGACATTGTATTTGACTTATTTTTAATATTTATAATATCTTAACAAAGCTAACACTACGAAAATTGTTTATATAAAATATATTCATATGAGCATTAAAATTAGCTTAAATTTAATTGAACATTTAATACAAAGTTCAGGAAAGGGTTTTTACTCTTGATTTTGTGCATCATAACATTTATTAATTTAATATTAATAATAATTGTCGTCAATATTTGGTATACATTTGTTACACAGTTTGAGCTTGGCGCATAAAGGACTTTAATACAATCCAGATTTAACTGTACAGATCAGCTTTATTTGAAGCTGAATGCACCCAAAACTGGATTGTTCATTGCATTACCAGACAAAACAACATTTCTTGCAATGATTTCTGAAGATGGAAGATTTCTTTTGAGCTTTCCAGGGAGCTTATTGAGAAGATGACTTTACTGAAATATGCTATATATTTGCTTTTCAGATTTTATTAGCTTTCATATAATTTCGTAAGTGTCGCGGTATGAAAATTCTCTGGCCTACTTGGCCAATCAAATTTGACACATTTTCCAATGTATTTTTCAATGTAGCAATACCTGTGATGAGTTGTAGAACAATCTGAACGATAGGTACTTTGCTTGGTACTGATTGTCGCCTTATAGAACTTCAAAACCATAAAAATAATATCATCTTGTGAATTTCATTACATTTCAAGACGATATATTATTGTCGCATAACTTTACATTATCCAATAGAAAAGTTTGACTGGTACTTGTAATGTGTGCATTCATTTTCAAGTTACAGATTCCTTCATACATATCTACTTACTGATGTGTCTGTCTACTTGAGTATCAATGGTATCTTTAGGTATTTAGTTGTAGATACATACTAGCAATTTTCCTGAACTTAATTTAATATCTTCAAGTAAAGTATCAACATTTAAACCATTTCTCTTCATAAACGGAATGGGATATCTTAAGAACGACAAATTTATTGGCACAGTCAAGTGAAATATATAATTAGTGTATATTTGCTTTAAAAATCCTATAGGTACACCTAATAAATATGATGATTAGCTACAGCTCCACGTTAAGTATCTTACTACCCTTTTTTTTACTTAAATCGCAATTTCACTAAAGTCATAAGAACAATGCAATTATTTGTGACATTTACTAACTGCCTTCCGGTTAATCATATATACTTACTTTTGAACTTTCAGCTAAACACTCAGCGACAGTTTTCATAATAATTTGTACTAAAAATTAACTTATCCTAACTAACCGTCTGCCAGACTAGGAGTTACCCAGCCGTATTTGTCATGTGTTCGCACTAGTGATCGAAAACTCTCCTCGGCTGTTCTCCTGCTAAACACTTTTTGTCCCTTACTTTTACGTTGTATCCTGCCTTGACCTTTCACTACACTAGCTGCAAACTGCATTATAACCGCTTCAACTGTGTACGCTGAAGCCCAGCCTCTAGGTGTTAGTAGTTCCATGCAGATTGCACCACCTAAAAATTTCGTTAGAATTTGAAAATTTTCATCAAAAGTTACTACTTCAAAGTTTCCACTAGGGGAACATTAAGCAACTTGTGTGTTTCTATTGATTGTTGCTTAATAATGTTTCGTTTCAGAAACAAAGCCTTAACGCCTGGCTTTTTCAATTATCAACTTGCCAATTAACTAGTAAACTCCTAGTATAACTATTCTATTATGAAACATCGCACTCTTACCTAAAGTCTCGTTTAATCGTTAATTGGAAAACTAAAAGTACATATATATCTTGGAGATTTACCTTCCATAACAAATCCTTTTTCGATCCTAGGGGAAATAAGTCTCATGAATGGCGGTGCAAATGGAAAATTGTCTGGAAAGATTAGGTGCAGCAATATGTAGCGAATACCAAGTTCAGCCATGTCTTGCATGAGATCGCTTTCGTGATCCACTTTGTAAATTTTCACGTACCATTCGAATAGATTGTCTTCGACTAGTTCGACCGAAAACACGGGTTCCTGTTTAGAGTTTTGTAATCTAGAAAAGACAATTTACGTGTGAATAAGTGTATTATAGTGTTTTTGCGGTTACCTTTGTAAATCGCGAAATTCTTTCATCAGTCTTTTGGCGCGTACAGTTTTGTTTTGGGTGGCAGTCTCATCTTTTTTATTTTTGGCGCTGAATCCAGGCGATGGTGCTTGACTTGAGCTGGCTGGTGATACGGTATCCTTATAACCTGGGAACATAATATAACTTATTAGGATATCATTTACTAACTCTTCATGAATGTTAGAGATAATTATTATCTTCAGTTTTGTCAAATTACGGATAAAGTGGCGGAAATTGGACAAGATTTTTCTGATCGTTAAAATTGAAACTTCAAAAAAAAAAGGCTTGTCGGGCTTGTCATGCAAATCTTATGGCGTTTCCGATTGTCAGGTACTATTCTTCAACATATTTGAGGACAAACAACAAATTTATCAGGTTCCAATTCCACTCCTTTTCTGTTCTCATTCGAGAATTTTCACCCCAAGAATAAAGTTACAGGGAACGAAAATTATCTGAAGCTCAAGAATGCTTTTGATGGAAACAAAATTGTAGCTCCAGATGTTACTTAATTCTTTGGGGTCTACGACTTACACTTCCCATGCAGCCGTAGTACCTATATCTTCAAAAAAAACAGATTAATTCACCTGTCATCAGTTAATCGAGTAGGTACCTAGAAAAGCACCAATGCTTCAAGAAAAATGTTATGGATTCCCAATCCCAACATAGGTTTTTGTCAACTTATCAATATATTTTCGAATATGTGGCTATATTAAGACATGATGTGATACTTTAGACTGCGATTTTAATGTTGCCGATATTTTTCTCATAGTACACAATTTATGACCATTCGATTCATCAACAGTTGCTTCTTCAAAATACCACGGTTGATTTCGACGAACTATTGACAAAAGCACTTAAGGGTATTGAATGCGCCGTTTAAAATATATTGTAACGCACGTCGAACTATACGACTATCCAACAAATTAATACTAATAAAGATGCGAGGTTCATCGCGATTATTGCATTGGGCTACTGTTGGGCCGGCTGGCGCTGGATCCTTTATGATAGCGATTTAAAATTTATCGCAAAACAGGCGGAGGAAAGAGCCATAGGGTTTGCTGCGGGTATAACAGAGACAGGCAAAATGACAAGAAGAATTAATTAAATTTCTACAAAAAAAACTAGATAATTTTTGGAATTCTGGTTTGCGCCATTGTATTGCTAACACACATAAGAATGGCGCTAACTAAAAAAAACACCATAAATTGATTAACTTTCTTGTTTTTTTTTCAGTTGAAATTACATTTCTGTAATTTTTCGAGAACTTGTTTCTATTATCGGATTTCTAAAAAGATAGCGCCATTCGTCCCTATATTATAAATCGAATGTAAAAAAGAAAGTTGATATAACTTCAATTGTTAAAAAATTAGGTTGAAATTGAGAATGCAATGCATTCCTTGTTTCATTCATCTCATTCCCACTAAGGAGTATTAATCGGAGCGGAAGAATACAATGATAGACTGCGTTAGGTGCTTCGTGCAGGAAAAAATATTTTGGCATTGAGGCGCATCCAATACCCTTAAGACTCCAGATTTAACTAGTAGGTAAAGAGATATCAAATACAGTAAACCTGAAGTTTGACCCCATCAATAAAGTAAATCGGATTCGTGTTTTCAAAATCGTTCACGTCACGAAATAAACGGCAGAAGTCAAGATCACGTAAGTATAAATAATTCTGAATTGGTTAGCCTATGTAACCGTTGTGGCAGAGATAATCATCGTGTTAAAGACTGGAAAACAGATCCAGATACATTAAAATGCGCTGATTGTGGGAAATGTGCGAAAAGTGTGCATTTGTTCTCTTTTGACTAATAACAATAGACATATACATTCATCAAGTGAACGATCAACTCGTGAAAGAACATGATTTACAATGCGAGGAAAATTTTGCTGTATTGATCGAAGGAAAATCCCAAAAGTTTGGATTCGACTCGGGTACACACTTCTACCAGTTTCTAATTACAATAGCACTTGATTTGAAAATAGATTTGCAGAAATCGAATATTGCTTTTCGATTATATACGAGAAATGTGTTAGGTATATCCTATTGGAAAAACGTACGCTTTCGTTAAACATAAAAATAAATCATGGACTGAAAAGCTCTACATCTAATTTATTCTAAACACCTAAGCTCTTATTTTGAATCACTTTTAGGTAGGATTTGGATCCGACATCTTGGATTCATCGCATGAAACAAATTGATCGTAGAATATCAAATACAAACCAGCCTAATACCGAGAAAATATGGAGGAAATAGTGCAACAGTTTTCAGAAATATTTGACGAAAGAATTTGTTTACTTCCAATTTATTCAATATCATTAAAACTTCCACCTGATGTTGAACCAACATTCCATGAAAAACGAGAAGTACCGTGTGCACTTCGAGAAAGAGTTGACAGAGAACTATATATTTTAAAAGCTGACGGTAAACGTCACCAATTGGGGTTCATCATTAGTTATAATTCCTAAACCAAATCGAGAAATGCGAAATTACCCGATTGGACGTATGGATGAAATCCTGAATAGTTTAGGAAATTTCAAATACTTGTGTGTAAATATATTTACACCTCCAAGCAGACGATTGTAGATTGTGGGGGGGGGGGGAGGCGTTTCGGCTTTCCAGCCGCTCAGCACTGCTACCTTTGCAGATATTTTGTACGTGACTCCACATCTTAAATTGTCTCCAGGAAGCGTAGACTTTTGCCGAAGGAAGCTATTTTTCTGGGTGACAGTTGGCCCACTTCTGGTGACAGTGTTGCCCCCTCGACGAATTTGAGCCTCTTGCAGAATTGGACTGGACATTGCTCTGCGGACTCTATTGCGTCTGAGCAGAATCTGCAGGAATCGTCTTCTACTGCTCTGCCCATTAACCTTAAGTGGTATTTCATCAGGCAGTGTCCTGTGAGCAGTCCTACGACGATTCTGATGTCTGGTCTGCTCATGTTTAGGAGCTAGTCAGCTCTTTTTGCCTGTCTTGTCCAATATGATAACAGTTGGTGTTTCTCCCATTTGTCGAGTTCTTCCATGATATGGCTTTTCATTAAGCCACAATAAGGCTCTGGTTCATGGTATGGTATTGGGGCACCTTCTTTTGCGAGGCCATCTGCTTCGTTTCCTTCTATGCCCCGATGACCAGGCAACCACATCAGCGTTACCTGGTTGTGTGTCGCTAGTGTTTTTAGGGTCTGTTTACACTCCCAGACTAGTTTCGAGGTGCATTTCAAAGCCTTTAAGGCTTTTAAAGCATCTTGGGTATCTGATGATAGTATGAAGATATGTTTTCCTTTAAGACGTTGGTTGAGACTCTCTTGTGCACATATGTTTACGGCAAGCAGTTCGGCTTGAAATATTGTAATATGTTTGCCCAATGCCTTGGAGGGCTTAAAGTTAGGGTCGGAAATGCCCGGTCCAGCTCTTTCCGTTAGTTTGGATCCATCTGTGTACCACCAGAGATGCATTGTATGCTTGTGGTAATTCGTTATTCTCCCATGATTAGCGCTCGTGTATTACCACTGCGAATGGGATCTCTAAGTCCAATCTGACCATATGTGGTCGCTTGGTTTGCTGGCATTCTCCAGTTTTATTTATTCAAAGATGCGCAGATGTCCCCTCAGATCACCAGGTTTGAACTTCTGTTTGGAATAGCCTGTGAGCGCTGAATATTGTCTCCTTTTTTACACATAGGTGAAGTGGAGGCTTTCGCTCTAGGGCTGCGGTGAAGCAGGTCGACATTGCTCCCGTTATTCCTAGGCATATCAGCCGTTGTACCTTGTTTAGCACGATCTGAGCGGTGACTTGCTGAGTTTTGGGCCACCATACATATGAGGTGTATGTGACCATGGGCTTTATTATAGTTTGGTAAATCCAGAATACCATCTTTGGTCTTTAGCCCCCAACCAGTTTGCGGCATGACCAGATGGCTCTAGTAGAGCATGTTTTCTCTAACTGTTTGTTCCAAGTGAGTGTTTGGTCCAGGGTGATCCCCAAGTATTTCACTTCGTTGGAAAATGTGTTGTAACGTTAAAGGTAGGGGATTTTAAATTTAGCTGACTTCTTCTTGTGAACGGAACAAGAATTGTTTTGCTTGGGTTTAGAGATAATCCCTCGCCTTCGCTCCAATTTTCAACTATGCTTAAGCACTTTGCATTCGGCTTGTTATTAAACGCCTTCATGTTTGCCCTTTATTATAATGTACAGGTCATCTGCATAGCCTATGACCTGGTATCCAGCACTACGCAGTCTGATAAGGATTTTGTCCACCACTAGTGTCCATAGTAATGGAGAAAAACCCCCTTGAGGACACCCTCTGACCATGGAAGCGGTAGCTGATGCTCCCTTTACTTCATCCGTAACGTAACGGTGTTTTAGCATCGAAGCCATCCATTTTACAATTGGGACTTCAACGTTCAACATTCCAGTAGAGCGGTCTTCTCAATAGAGTTTCGCTTATGATGTACGGGTCAATTGCTTTCTCCACCGAGTAGACGATGAAAGTAGCCTGATTCAAACCATTACTACACACTGTGGTACAAATAAAATGCACAGATTTTTGTTTGTTTGGTATTAAAACGGCCCCATCTGAATTTAACCGAATTATCGATCAGTTTTTAAACGGCTTACCAAAAACACTTTCATATTTCGACGACATAATAATCCACGGATTCACATGAGAAACAATATGATATGCACAGGCTATAGGACCTGACATTACCATTTGGTTGGTGGCTCAAAAAATAAAAGGAGGAAAATCATTGGTTATGCTGATGCAGACTGGGCAGGCGATGTTTCTGAGAGAAAAATCACAACTGCTGACAGAGAGCAAATCAATGGCAGCCCAAGAAGTCTTATCACGACCCACGACTCTATATTATATTGGCAATCACATCTTGCAAATAACCATGTTCAGTGTGAATTCATATACCTATAGACTTGAGACAAAAATTTTTAAGAGAGAAGATTGAAGAAAAGAAAATTTAAGTTGAATGTTCCTTCAACAGCTGTGCTCAGAGAGTCACGACTTTTTTACCTGAAAAACACCGAACACTGTAAGTAAGGAGGTAACTGTGCAATCAATCATACGTATGATGATCAACTCAAATAGGTAATGGATGTAACGGTCTCGATTGATTATTGTTAGGATTCTGTATATAAAATGTACAGAAGTATCATACCTAATCATCTTATTTGCGAAATTCCTGCGAGTATGTATCAATGCGTCAATTCGTGTCCCACACAACGCGTTAGGTACTTCTCGTACCCCGCTCCGATGCACCGGTTGGTTCCTCAAACAGTCTTAAATAAAATCCCGGATAAACAATAAGCAATATTGGATTTCATTCTCAGTGGCGGCTCGTGACTATTTCAAGTGAGGAGGCTAAAAAAGACTTTAAAGATTTTCAGTGATTTTGAGTAGATCTTACGAGTTTTTTTGGGATTTTGACCAACTTGTATACAAATTTTCATCAATTAACCGCTCGAAGTTTAGTTAACTCCATAAAATATGTACATAATTGAATCTTTATTGATTTTGTAGGATTTTGAGGATTTTTAAAAAACTTGACGCAATTTTAAAAGATTTTAAATTTATGAGATTTTAGGTGATTTTGGATCATTTTAGGGAATTTAGAAACGGTTTTTATGGCGTTTTTACCAACTAATTTAGGGGAGCCTTAACGATAAATATTCCATGGGAATTCTGCGAAAATTTTTGTTAATTCCATAGAAATTCCTCAGAATTTCACTAGAAGATTTTATGGAAATCCTCGAAATTCCATTCAAATGACAAATTTGAATAGAAAAACAGAAAATCCTAGAAATTTTATCATAAGATTTCATAATACTTTTCGGAATTCCACCATAAAATTCAATGGAATTCTTGTACAAAAATTCCTAGGAATTACAGTAGAAGATTTCATGAAATTTCGACAGAAATTACTCAGAATTTCACTAAAATTTAATTCAAGTTTTCGGAATTCCGCCGAAATTTTTCATGGTTCCATGGAAATTCCACGAAAATTCTGTTTAATTCCGAGGGAATTTTTCGGTTTCGATATAATTTCACTGGAATTCCACAATAAGATTCCAAGAAATTCCATGTAAACTCCGTCGATTTTAATCTGATACTCGAAAGAAATATGAGCTGGTGGCACCCTACATTAAAATTCCAATGGCCACCTGACGTCATACCTGTTTTTTCCATATACTTCACCCCCTCGCTCTTCATACGGAAAGTATCAGATAAAAATCGACGAACAATAGGTGTAATTCGACGAGAATTCCTTGGAATTTGACCAACATCGAACACAATCCTCCAAATTCCCCATAATTTTTTCCAAATTCCCCAAGTTTTTAACAAAGAATTCCAAGGTGGTTTTGTCTCTTGGAAAATACAGTCTCACACTTTCAAAGTTGCCCTGGAAAACTAATTGGGGAAAAACTTGAAACTTTTTGCATATAAAGAGGAAGATTAAAAGCTTATTTTCTCAAAATTTCAAATTTCTTCAGTGGAAAATAACATTAGGAATCTTGGAAATCAACCTACAATAACTGAATTAATTGAAAATACAGTCTCACACAATTCAAAGTTTTCCTCGAAAACTAGTTAAGGCAAAAATTTGAAACTTTTTGCATGTGAGGAGAAAGGTTAAATGCTGATTTCCCCAAAATTTCAAATTTTTCCAGTGAAAAATAACAACATGGAAAATCTTGGAAATTAACCCGCAATAACTGAATTATTTGAAAATACAGTCTCACACATTTCAAGGTTTTCTTGGAAAATTAGTGAACGGAAAAATTTGAAACTTTTTGCATGTGAAGAGGAAAGTTAAAGACTCATTTTCCCATAATTTCAAATTTTTCCATTGGGAAATAGCAACATAAGGAATCTTGGAAATCAACTTACAAAAGCTGAAATAATTGTTAATACAGTCTCACGCAATTCAAAGTTTTCCTGGAAAACTCGGGGGAAAACTAATTAAGGGAAAATTTTGAAACTTTTTGCATGTAAAGAAAAAGGTCACAGGCTTATTTTCCTAAAATTTCAAATTTTTCTAGTGGAAAATGACAACCTGAAGAATTTTGGAAATCAACCTCCAATAAATGAAATAATTAAAAAAACAGTCTCACACATTTTAAAGTTTTCCTGGAAAGCTAGTGAGGAAAAAATTTTGAAACTTTTTGCATGTAAAGAAAAAGGCGAGAAGCTCATTTTTCCAAAAAATTTAAAATTTTTCCAGTAGAAAATAACAACATAAAAAATCTTGGAAATCAATCTACAATAACTGAATTAATTGAAAACACAGTCTCACATAATTCAATGTTTTCTTAAAAAACTAGCAAAGGCAAAAATTTGAAACTTTTTGCATGTGAGGAAAAAGGTTAAATGCTCATTTTCCCAAAATTTCAAATTTTTTCCAGTGAAAATAGGATTTCGGAAAGATTTCGAGGGATTATTCACTGTGACAAGATTTCAAATTTAGAGCGATTTTGAAGGATTTCGGTTGATTTCGAAGGATTTCGGGTGATTTCGAAAGATTTCGGGTGATTTCGAAGGATTTCGGAGAATTTCAGGTGATTTCGCAAATATTTTAATTTAATTTCAGACTGTTATTTATCTTATAAGTATATTCAAAAGTGTATGAGTATAAACTGAAAAACGGCCGCGTTGGCCGATTTATGAATTTTGAGCCAATTGCGAGGGATTTTTGGGTTTACGGAAAGATTTCTGAAAGATTCCGAAGGGATTTCGGAGTGATTTCGTGGATTTCGGACAAATTTGTGACACGATTTCAGGAAGTGATTAACCTCTCGAAGATTTCATCAAAGTTCTTTAGAATTCCATTGAAATTTTAAGTTATTCCATAGGAATTCCGCGAAAATTTCAAGTAATTCCATAGAAATACCTTAATATTTCATAGGAAGATTTTATAGAAATCTTGGACAAAATTTTTTCGGAATTAAAGTATATGATTTCATGAAATTCCTCGGAATTCCACTAAGATTTCAATTTCAAAATTCCATGTTTTTTTTTTTAACTTTACTAAAATTCCTCAAAATTTTACCACTGAAATATCCTGGAATTCCACAAAATTTTCATAAAATTCCTCGGAATTTCATTGACATTTCATGTAATTTCTTAGAAATTCCTCGGAATACACTAAAATTTTATGAGAATATTCACATTCGATTTCGCCGATTATTCCACTCATGTGTTAGAAATCCCATAAGACAAGTGACGATTTTCAGAATTACAGCGAAAATTCTCTTTTCCATTTGTTTAACTAGAGAGAATTAACGCGATAATTCTCCCATGTTATTGTATACATGGTTGTCATGCTAATTTTTGATACAAACAAACAGTTCCTGATAGCAACCATTTATTCGTATTGATTGTCAAGATGTTCAAATCGTTTAATACATATTTATTTCCATATTTTTTGCATTCTCATACGTGAAATAATCCTCTAAATACCACTTGAGCTTTAAAATGAACCTCATGCGAACTCATGCGTGTTTTCTCTGCAAATTATAGAAAACACGCAATCGGAATTTTTCAAAATTAAATTTATTTTCATATGGATTTTTCGGAATTTCACTGAAATTCTCTTTTAATAGCCAGGAATTTCTGGGAATATTAATGAAGTTTCAAGTAATTTCTTAAAAATTCGTCGAAATATATTAAAATTTCATGTCATTACATGGGAATTTTTTGGAATATCACCGAAATTCTATATTTTTAGCTGGAAATTCCTCGGCATTACTAAAATTCAGTAAAAACTGAATAATTGTTTAAAATTCCTCCATGTAATTCATTTAGGATTTCGTGTAATTCGATCGGAATTTCACTAAAATTTCAAGCAATTCGAGAGGAACTTGGAGAGGAATTAAAATTTAATGCGAATTTTATGGAAACTCCGCAAAAATTTCACATCTAATTCCTTTTTCAGAATAACATAAGTATTCTACCGAAATTCCTCGAAATTCTGAGACTTTAACAGATTTTTGCGGATTCCAAAGGATATTTGGGAATTTTAAAGGAAATATTTTTCAGAAATGTCAATGATTGGGTTTAAAATAACCTATAAATCGAGATTTGATAAAAACATATGGCAACGCTGCTCATGATACAACAAACGTCAAAAAATTGAAATATCAAAGTAGGCCTTGGTTTTTTTGACAGTCGATATAAAATGGCGTCTTTTTATGTTAAAAAAAAAATTCTTTTGTTTTTTCCAAAAAACAAAGATTAGAAAACAAGTAGTTTTTTAGTGGGTTTTAGAGTGAGATTTATGTAACAACATGTAGCAACAGCTGGTACAAAAAATTCAATTTTTCGTCGGGTTTGAAATTCGAATTTTGGAATTTTCCCGGCTCCTGATTGGTTTGGGGATATGAATTTTGATTATTCCCGGCTCTTGATTGGCTTTAAATTTTGAATATTCACGGATCTTGATTGGCTTTAAAATAACCTACAATTTCGGCCCTTCGAGCTCGAGATTTGAAAAAAAAACATATGACAACACTGCTCATGATACAACAAACGTCAAAAAATTGAAATTTCAAAGTAGACCTTGGTTTTTTTGACAATCGATACAAAATGACGTCTTTTTGTTTCAAAGATTACGGCCCGAAGGTTCGGAGTATTAAAATCAGTTAACAATGAACAGGTTTTGGCAATATCGACAGATGTCAGCTGTCAAACTTGACACATGTTCGACTTTTTCCCCGCTCTACTATAAAAGCTACGAAAATCAAACTCCGGTTCAAGGCAGTTTCACGACGCCAACTATCGATTTGTGTCAAAAAAATGTGACAGCTGTCAACGTCAAATTTTTTTTTTTTTTAATTTTGCGAATTTCGCGAAAAAAAGTGGTGGAAAACGATCCCCGGACCCCAAAAACCCTAAGGGCCGAATTTATATTCGTTCCTTGAAGGTTGTGAGTTTAGAATGGACACTTGCTACTATTTGACAAGTTAGTTATGGCAATTCTAAACGTTCAAGGCTTCCTCAAGGTCTTAGGAAACCTCAAGGAGCGACTATAAATTCGGCCCTAAATAAAAATTCCAAAAAAAAAACAACGAAAATGACATTCCAAAACCTACTTGATAAAACTAAAGTTTTTCTCACTTACCCCGTTAAAACACTGGAAATTTTTGGTGGAAAATGAAGAAAACTCAAAGCCTCGTACTTTAAATCAGTTTTCCCGAAATGTAAACACGTTGATTCAAAATGGCCGACTGTCAAAAATGCTTCCTTGATTGAAATAAGCCACAAGCGATGTTGCCACATCAAAAGCATTTTAAATGGGATTTTGCTAATTATGGCATTTAAAACTAGAAATTTTTACTTACTAAAAAATGAAGAAAACTCAAAACCTCGTATGTTAAATCGCTCTTTTCCAATAAAAAACTCCGGAAAAGTCGAAAATTCGAGAAAAAAACTGGCAAAAAAATCACAAGACGTCACTTCAAAATGGCCAACTAAAAGCAACGACGTTGCCACATCTCATCTCGGAAAACAAAAATAACATCTTAAAAGGGTTTTTTGTTTAAAATTCAATTTAATAATTAATTAATAATGATTATAATAATTAAAATTCCCCAAATAAATCATAGGAAACTTGTTTTTAATTTAATTTCAATGAAAATGACATTACAAGGTTTCCTTATTGATTATAGTGAGTAAGAAGTTTTCTGAAAAAAGTAAAAATCTTAAGAAAACCCCATAGAAAATCAACATTCCAAAGTCAATTTGAGAAAACTAAAGTTTTTGAATATTCCCGACTCTTTGATCGGACGCTAAAAATCGCATTTTAAATACTCCCGGTTTTTAATTGGCTCTAAATTATCCGCTGACTAATAGAATTATAGATTGAGCCCCGTGATTAAAATAACTGTAGCCCGTCGGGCTCGCATCAGGAATGAAAAAGATTGAATTTTCAATTTTTTGGGGGAGGTTTAGCCTCCCCTGCCTCCTCTGACGAGCCGCCACTGTTCATTCTAACACATGGGAAAGGAGATATTATTTACAAGTGAAAGTTTTGGGTATTCAACTGTGTGGTTTACTAGATAGTGGCGCTTCAAACAACATATTAGGAGGTCCAGGCTGAGACAAAATTTCTTCTTTAGGTCTTAAATTAAATCAAAGCAACGTTGCTAATGGCGGAATTTGTGACAGCGTAGGATCGGTTGAATTTTTTTTTGAATTTGAGGGACAAATTAAAACTATTTCAGTTTTAGTGATACCAACGCTTATAGACATCTTTTAATTCCGGGAGCAGATTTTTTCAGGATGGGCGTAATACCAGATTTCGACTCTCCCGGAAATTAGTAAATGCTTCATTGTGAAGTAAATACTGCGAAGAATATACTAATACTTGTAGTAGTAGCATGTACTTCGTTTTTATTCATACCACCCATTGCCTATAAAGCAACGGTACTATCACCAATTCTATTGGTTAAAAAATCAGATGGTTCATGGCGCTTCGTGGTAGATTATAGGAAGTTGAACCAATCAACTGTAAAAGATGCGTACCCTCTACCATACGTGTCGGCAACACTAGATAAACTATACCTACGAGATGCTCGATACCTAACTTCTTTAGGCATACAATCGGCATATTTTCAGGTTCCTTTAGCAGAATTCTCTCGTCTGCTCACATCATTTACGATACCAGGTAAAGGGTCATTTGAATTTTGTATAATGCCAATGGGACTTGTGAATGCATCCGCAACGTGGCAACGTCTCATCGACAGAGTTATTGGTTCAGTATTGCAAGATCATGTGTTTGTATATCTCGATGATATGTATAATGTATAGTGACACAAAGCTTTGAAAAACACATAAAAGTGCTACAAGGAGTTTTTGAAAAATTTAAAAATAGAAAAATGCCAACCTGGCAGACTCCAGAGAGAAATGTAATGACAAAAATGGCCTACACGTGGATCCGGACAAAAGATTCGTGCCAAATTTTTCTGCCCTAATTGCTCTGCTGTCCAAACTTACTAGAAAGAATCGGCCTTCCATCTTGCGATGACTCCTTCCAAAGAATCAAGAATTGCTTAGTTAATGCACCTGCTTTGTTATGTCCAGATTTTTCTCTCTCATTTAAAATACATACGAACGCCTCAGGATTTGGTTTCGGAGCAGTGTTAAGCTAACAACATCCAGAAGGAGAAAAAGTTGTTGCATACGTCTCTAGGTCGTTAAATAAAAACAAACGCCATATATGGGCACGGAACGAAAATGTTTGGCAGTTCTGTGGTCAATTGAAAAGCTCAGAACTTATGTGGAGGGAACTACTTTTACGGTGGTAACAGAACACAGCTCATTGTGCTGGTTGAATAATTTGAAAAATCCTACCCGTTGGGTGATTGAAATACAAGCCTATGATTATACCGTTGTACACAGGAAGAGTAAGGAACATATCCTACCCGATACTTTGTCCAAC
The DNA here is from genome assembly GCA_917834065.1 of Ceutorhynchus assimilis. NCBI lineage: Eukaryota > Metazoa > Arthropoda > Insecta > Coleoptera > Curculionidae > Ceutorhynchus > Ceutorhynchus assimilis. The sequence continues at coordinate 33,535,855 of OU892283.1, read as the reverse complement.
TGTATCGATTATAGATGCTATTAAAAATACTGACAATACGAATACCATACAAGAATATGGTGATGATAGTAAGGAATGTGATTTTTGGCGAGAAGCCATTCCACGTGATCAAAGAAGAAAACTGATTGAAGATGCCCATAATTTACTTTGTCATGTCGGGGTATTTAAAACCAAAACGTACAAATTATTGACTCAGAAATATTATTGGCCCAAAATGAAGTCAGATGTAGCTAATTTTTTTAGGCGTTGTCCAAAATGTAACTATTGCTGTCAAGCCTGAACAAAAACCACGGGCGGGTGTAATGTTAAGCTCCCAAGTTACTGTTTCCAAACCTTTCGAGTTAACTGGTGCAGATCTCTTTAGCACTTTGCCAAAAAAAACTTCTGGATATTCTCATATTTTATTTCTAGTTTGTTGTTTGACAAAATTTTCTCTTATTTTCCCGTTAAGAACTGCCACTGCTTCGGCGATTTGTCGTTGTTTGGAGGATTATGTAATTTTAATGTTTAAGTGTCCGAGAACTATCATAGTGGAATCAACAGAGTTATGAAGAGCATGTCGATGGCTACTATTTCAAAAAATCATCGCCTGTGGGATAAACATTTGAACCGTATTGGTGCAGCAATTCGTGGAACAGTTCATGAGGTTACTGGTTATACCCCAAATTATTTATGGTCTATGGTCCGAAGCTGCCTTGTACAAATGAAAATCTCGATAATGTTGGACCTATTCTTTTCGATAGAGCTACTCCAATGGAAAATCGTTCTAAATCTTTGGGTCAAATTTTCTCGGACGTTAAAAAGAAGCTTTTTAGAGCTTATGAGGTAAATAAGAAGGTTACGAGTAGACGATGAATGTAGCCTGATTTAAATCTTCACTACATACCGTGGAACAAATAAAATGCATAGATTGTCATTTCGTATTAAGACTGCCCCATCTGAATTTAACCGAATTATCGATCAGGGTCTTAACGACTTACCAAAAACACTTCCATTATTTCGACGACGAAATAATCCATATGGACTCACATTAAAGATATGATATGCACAGATTACAGGACCTGATATTTCCTTTGTTGTGAATAATGTAACCTGATTTACCCATAAACCTAATATGTGGTTGAACGAATTTTCGGATATTTTAAAGGAATGATGTTCATACGAGTTTGATAGCTCAAAAAATAGAAGGAGGAAAATTATTGGATATGCTGATGCAGACTGTGCAGGCGATGTTGTCAAAATAAAAACCACAACTGATGTTTTCCTAGAAAATTAAACGGCGATTTCGTAAGCCGCTAAACAACAAACCACATTTGCTTTATCTGCGACAAAGAGCGAGTAATCGCTTTGTCGATGGCCGCTCAAGAAGCCTTATTAGGACCTAGAAAGAAGAGGCAATTCAGTAGAAAATAATGGTGCTGCTTACCATGTTCGTTTTAAACATATCGACGTGAGACACAATTATTCAAGGGAGTAAATTGAAGAAAAAAAAATTGAAGTTGAATGTTTCTTCAACAACTGTGTTCTGAGGGTGGAAAACACCGTACATTATATGGAGATAACTGTGCAAGCAATCGTATGACATAATAACAGGTAAGATGGCGAATTACAACAAAATAGCCCAAGTGAACACACATCACGCTAGGGGAGCACCTGCTGCTATAGCGCGGTTGTTCATGTCGGCACACTTGGAAGCCGTATCAATCCAAGAACCTTGGATATATAAGGAGCAGATCAAAGGTTTACCAAGTAAAGGGGCAAAATTAATCTGGGACAGTCGGTGTAACGAGCCTAGAGCATGCATTCTTCTGAAAGAGAACATTAATCATTTATGTCTTCTAGAATTTACGTCGCGGGACTTGGTCACCGTTCGGGGAAAACTTATCACCGACCAACCACACCGCAACCTAGTACTGGCATCAGGCTTCTTCGCTGGAGATGGGCAAGCACCACGAGAAGAAGTACATAAACTAGTCGAGTACTGCAACAGGAGCAAACTACCACACCTAAATGGTTGTGACGCAAACGCCCACAGCACCATTATGGGGAAGTTAACAAATCTAAGAAGTGAGCAACTGTTAGAATTTATCTTTCAAACAAACCTAAATATACAAATTGTAGGGAATACACCAACATTTGTTACTAGGGTCAGACAGGAAGTGTTAGAAAACACTTTGTAGTCCAAATATTGACTAAATGATCAGGAATTGGAGAGTCTCCAATGAACCCTCTCTCTCTGGTCAAAGAATCATAATGTTTAACGTAAAAGGAGTGCAGGAACGAACTACCTCATATAGGAACCCCAGAAATAAGAACTGGGAAAATACAGAACTAAACTGCAATGCAACCTCGAACAAAATCATTCTAGCTGCAAGAATATACGTAAAGTAGAAGAAACCCTTCAAATCCCTAACGGAGCAATCATGGAGGCATACGAATCCAGCTGTTCCGTAAAAGACCAAGTAACCAAAAATGGTTGCCCATGGTGGAACAGTCACCTATCACGACTTAGATTCGAGATTCGTTGGCTTTTCAACAAAGCCAAACGAGGCGGAGAATAGCAGGGCTACACCGAGAGGCTGACTGAGTACAACAAAGAAATCAGGAAGGCCAAGCGAAAAAACTTCAGGAGACTTCTGTGAATCTATTACAGAAACACCATCAGCAGCCAGATTATACAAAACCCTGGCGAAAGAACCATTGACACCTAAGAAACCAGACGGTAGTTACACAAAAAATGAAGAGCAACGAGCTGCTCTATTACTGGAAACTCACATTCCGCAGGAAGCACACCCAATGATACTGAAGAAAGCAAAATGCCGGCCCAGGAAAACCAGGCAAGAAAACTGGGAGGTTGCCAAAAACCTTTGCACTCCTCAGCGGCTTACTTGGGCGATCGACTCGTTCCAACCGTTCAAGTCGCCTGGAGTTGACGGTACCTTTCCAGCCCTGCTGCAAAAAGGGTAAAATGAAATCATGCCGTATCTGATCGAACTCATCAGGTACAGCTTAGCGACCGGATACATACCCAGTCAATGGAGAAGAGCTAAAGTAACTTTCATCCCAAAGGCAGGGAAAAGAGATGCCACTCTTCCGAAGTCGTTTAGACCTATATGCCTCACGTCCTTCTTGCTGAGAAAGTTGTAAATAACTACATTAGAACAAGTGTTTTAGAAAAGACGCCACTACATCCTGGGCAGCATGCTTACAGAGCGGACAGATCAACGGAAACAGCTTTACTTGAACTCACTAGTCACTGACAGCATCTAAAGCACATTGCATAATAAAGAAGTAGCCATCTGCGCCTTCCTGGACATAGAGGCAGCATTTGATAACACCTCTCGTGAGTCAATAAAGAATGCGCTCGTCAAAAAAGGAGTGGACAAAACCACATCAACCTGGATGTGCGAAACTCTAGCCACCAGAACTACAGAAACTGACGTAAGTAAACAGACCATATAGGTCACCACCACTAGAGAATGTCCTCAGAGAGGAGTACTCTCACCTTTGATGTGGAGTCTAGTGGTTGATGGCCTAAATATACTGACCGATCAGGGCTTCACCTACTTTGGATACGCCGATGATATTGCCATGATGGCCAGAAGCAAATACGAAGGAATAATCTACGACCTTATAGAAAAAGCACTTTGAACCACGAAGCAATGGTGTCAGACAGTGGGGCTGCATCTAAACTCAGCAAAAACCACACTGGTAACATTCACAAAAAGAACGAAACTCCCAAACCTGAGAAACCTTCGCCTCGATGGAAGCAGACTTGACTGGAAAAAAGAAGTTAAATTCCTAGGAATAACCCTAGATTCTAAACTTCTCTGGAACCGATATGTAGAGAACACAAAAAACAAAGCAATTTTGGATGGTCTGCAAAAACATTGCATAGGATTGTAACCCGTCAGTCTTAAGATGGATGTATACCATGATAGTGAAACCTATCATCACCTACGGAGCGGTAGCCTGGTATAACCGAACCGAGTTAGTAACAGCTAGGAAAAGTACAAAGACTCGCGTGTCTCTGTATAATAGGAGCAATGAGATCATGCCCAACCGCGGCACCAGAATTCATTCTAGACCTCACACCACTCCACATAATAGTGAAGCGGGTTGCCAGTGGATCAACTCTCAGACTGGAGAAGATAGGTCTACAAAGGGAGATGCACCTTGGCAGAACTTTTCCACTCCCAAACTGTGCACACACATGGATCTACCAAAAGACGTGATTGTTGATAAATTATAAATTCAGTTTCGAGAAAAACTTTTCCATCGAACTATGTACAAATAACAGATGGAACATGGAATCTATCCAATTCCTTTAAGCAAACACCATCAAATGGTACACAGACAGATCCAAAACTGCTGAGGAAACTGGAGCCGGAGTATTCGGGCCACGGACCACATACTCGGAGCCAATGGGGAAATCACCAAACATATATTATATATCTACATATCAAAATTATCATTATTAAGTATGTTGATGAGCAGATGAGCAAGGTGCAGATTCTTTGACTAGGACTAGGGCCGTTGACAAGACAAAAACCATGATGTGTGTAAAGAAGCAAGAGTTAGTTTATTTTAATTAGACGGGCTGGTTAAAATAATGTTTATTAGAAGTTTTCTCAATAAACGTCTGACATCTAATAAGAAATGTAATTATTGTCATCCTCTTTGTCCTAATTCTGCTTTCCAAAAGTTTTCACCCTACCTATAATTCATTTGGCACTGACATGTTTCCAAGGTTTAGGTTTTCTGAAACCGATATTTAAATAATGGCTGAGAGATGAGGGACAATGTAGTGTGGACAATACATAGGCATGGGATTTCTGAACAAAATAATTGAATATGATAGGACACTTGTATGTCACTTGAAACAACAAAAAGAAATGAATGCATATATGATACAGAAATAGAACGGATAGAAATAAAATCGCTCAAGTGGATGAGGATGGAAGATTGCTTTAAAGAAATCCATATTGATGAAGGGAACGAGTTCTGTGAAAATTTCGCACTCGAGCTGATTCAACTATGAAAGGTAGAAAATCAGAGCGCCATTTTTTCTGTTCCTGAATTTCGCGGGGAAAATGTCCAATTACGAGTAACTCTAATTATATTCGCCTATAATGATTATATTGATTTTTCACTTACTTCTTAGTAATCTCCGTGCTGGAGAAGCTTGAGGCGGCCCACTGGCTTTACTAGGACCCTCTTCCTTATTGTTAGACGACTTGAAGAGCCTTCGAAAAACTGCTGTAACTTTGTCTTTGGGGCGGATATTCATTGTGCTTATTGTTTTGAATTTGTGCTTTGAAGTAACTACAATAATTGTCTTCCTTATGCTATAGCTCAACTGCTACTAGCCGCCAGTGGTTTCGTTTTACCTGTAAATGAAAGAGATAAAATAAAACTAAATATATTTGAGGAAAAAGTAAAAAATAAAACAATGTTTTGCCTTGTCGAAGATTTCATTTCCGGTTGCAACGTAAATTTCGCGTTTATTTTCGTAAAAATCAACTCTGACACATAAACGAATGTCCTCACTTCTATGTACTACTCCAAGAAAAGGGGGACACAAAAACAATTTCAGGTTAAATTCGCATTGACGTAACATTTACCCTTGGGGTATCTAGTTGATCAATGAGCCCTTCTTTCCCACTGTTTCCGTTTTATGTGTTTCTCTTTTTGGCGTCACGTTTTGCTATACTAACATTTCGACTCGGAAACTTTTAAGACGTTTTCGGTAATAAGTTCGTCAATTAGAGATCTTGTCAGGCCGATTATAAACACAGTTTTTTTTTGGTTAATGCTTATATAAACCCAATGAACTGAATTTGAAAAGAATTTTTGAAGTTGGGTAAGTAAACTGTTATAAAATTCTAAAACACATAGGAGACAAATTTTAGGCATTACCTACTTTATTAACCAAAGTATTTGAACCATTAACCAGCCCGAAACGTTACAGTAGAAGTTGGAAACTTACACCTCATAAATTTACCAACCCCTTCATACGCCTACATGCATACAATTTGAGATACTTTAATGCTTTTGTATTTGCATTATTATATCGCGTCCCACATTCCACTTTAACTTCAAATATATGGCGGTTAGAAAGCGAAATCAAAATGCCCAAGGAAGCGGTATGGGGGAGAATTTATGGACAAAAGACTGGGGTTGGTGAAATGAATTTATTTTCCCAACATATTCGGGAAAGGAAAAATGCATATTTCATGATATTGAAGTAATGGAAACGGACATTGTTTTTTCAAGTTTCCCAAAAATAAATTATTTTTCGTGTTTTGTGAAATGAAAATAATGGAACATACAATTATATTAGTGGGAGCAGAAACTCACGTTTCACTTGGTATGGTTGTCAAAAAGCTTTAGGTATACATATACCTAGTAATATATGCTTGGTCATACACGTTATTTCACTAAAAAATAACTATAGGGATTCCAAAAGTCCTACTCTGATCTTTCAGGATTTTTGCTCGTTCGGGTAAAAGGTTCCAACAAACCTAATTTTTAAAATTTATATTCCGCTCATTTGCCGTGAATTCCTGTGTAAAGTCTTTAGCATTTTCATCATTAAGGAAGTTGTGGAGTGGATTTCGCCTCTTGTATTTCTCTCTCCATAAGATACACTGTAGTGGCTGTGGTAACTTTTCCCTATTTTGGCAATGAAATCACGTCAGACTTAGTAGGATAAATCTAATTAGGTAGGTACTCCTATATAATGGGTTTCGTGCAAGATGTTCAGATGAAAATAATCCAAACCGATTTATTTGCACAGACATAATAAAATAGCTTTAGAAACAACATACATATAAAATACATAATCCATTTTTCTTTAAGAAAAGAAAATTGCCTCACGTTATTGGACATTTTCTCATGAATACGTAGGTATATCCCAGGGATATCGCTTCTCTAAATTGATATGTTCGTATCGGATAAATTGCACAATTTTCAACAAAAAGTAGGTATACCCTACATCTACTTATGTAGGTAGGTCTTTAACCTCAAAAATCGATTAATTTATTGAAATTCTATGTTATAATATTCAACGTTTGCCATAGAATGAAAACATAGGTATTTATTTAATTGTAAATTGAGTTGATCCTATTGCTGTTGAAATGTGCTGACTATTCGCAAATAGTAATTAAAACTGAGATTAAAGTAAAGATGTTCTGAGTGGGTAATTCCAGAAACTTCCCTAGAAAATCCCAAATAATAATTGGCTTTCGACATTAATTGAAGTTGTTACGTAAGTAGTTGTTAAAGTGATTCTATTTTATTTATTTTTTTTGCGTAGGATTTATATCATTTGCTGCGAATTTCCTTTTAAGGATGCTGTCCTGGAACGACAGCTTGTAGCATGCCAAATGTTAGGTACTGTTTTTCTTTTTTCCATATAATATTTTATAAAAATTACCTATCGCCTTGAATACAGACAGTCTGGTGACTGCCATTATTAAAAGAACCCAAAAGTAGGTTTCTGTCGAAAATATTAGTAGCAATTATTAACCTAGAGGGCACGCTTTCCGTTTAAATTTGATGGTACCAACACTCTCCGTTGTTTTTTTTTTTTTGAAGGGAAGCTCTGCTTGTTCAGCTTGTCCTTTTCATCGTCCCTCTTAAATTTCGCCGTTGGTCCTGAAAGGTCCACTCTGGCCTGGGGGCAGCCATCTTCCTCAACTGTGATTACCGTTCTCGTGAAGAAAAGTACCTTATCGGCCATCAGGCATTAGTTTGACGAAATAAAGGGTGGTATGAGTAAAAACGAAGTACTTGCTACTATAGTAGTAGTATATTCTACGAAGTATTTACTTCACAAAGAAAGATTTACTAATTTCCGGTAGTTTCGAAATGTAGTATCTACTTCATTTTAAAGTAAATACTACGGAGAATATACTAATATTTGTAGTAGCAGCAGATATTTCGTTTTTATTCATACCACCCAAATGTTGCGCAAGGCAAAGTTCCGTTGATTACCGGAAAAATTTAAAACAAAAGTTTCGTGATTACCGTTTTATTCCAGTTTGAAATTACGAACCCCCTCGTGGTAAGTCCTTTTTAATTTTTTGTTGTTCATGGAATGCCTCTATTACTTAAGGTTTTCGGAAGAGCAGTTTCTCCCAGGGAATCCATTTTCAACAATCCCACATTTCTAAAAATCACCATTTCCGTGGAGCGCGACATAGAGCTTTAGAAGGGATTGCCTAGAGGAATCAAGTTCCTCACGTGTCGACATCATCCACATTTGACGGAGAAAACTGAACTTCTAGCCTCTATCTACCATGATTCAAGACTAGAATCTGCAACTTCCATTTGCAACTTCCCTCGTCAAGTGACAGAAAATGGATGGCTGCCGTACTCTAACGTTTTCGTTGGAATTGAGGCTTGCATAGAGTTTAATTTATAACCTTTTTTATGAAATCTACTTTATGATCAATTACCATAATTGATCAAATTTTTACTGACATTATATTTAAATATTTAAAATTTCAATTTCACATTCTTGACACCTAAGTGAAATTTAAATAATTATTTCCGATTTTTGATTTATCGTATTTGCTATAGATTTTATCTCTACTTAACTTTTAGTATCGCCATATTTAAAGAATGTACTTATATTTCAAGGTTGGACAACATGTCTAAATTTACAGTATCTACATCGTCAAAAATTGATCAATTTTCAACCCTGGATCCTCATATATTTGAGGATTTCTATTATATCTCCTGACCATTTAACCCAACCTTTGATTTCATACAGGTGCATTTGATTTTACTGAATTTATTCTTTTTTTTTCTACAATTTTCAAACATCCATTTTTTTTAAAATTAGTCTTCTGGAAACTTAAATCTTTTATATTTTCATTTCATGATAATGATATGGCCAGCGACTGCCAATGAGCTTATATGGCAAGTATATTGAGGTACATTGTAATATTATTTTTATTTGAAATTTGCTTGAGTGTTTTATTGGTTTTACCTATGTCAAGATTTGGTTGAGTTATATGCCTTATTTATTTCCTTTTCAGAATAATTATCAATAACCGTTTGCTGATTATTTTTTTTAGGTGTGTTTCTGAATTTTCACACTTCAATATTTTATGTATTTAATTTAATTATTTATCTACAAGCGTTTGGTTATGACGTTTTCACATAACCATTTTTCTAGTATTTCAGTTACGTCATTAGACTCATAACACAACCAGTGGTGTTATAGAGTAGGTTATGAATTCATAACCTAATGGAGACTCTGTCTTCATCTCACTTGTATCAAACACAGTTCCGGGATGGAACCAAAAATGGGTTGTGTTTTCTCTCTGCGGGACCTAACCGTGCTGATGAGCTGTGGCTGTGATACAGCGAAACGCGTCGACGGATGGTCCTGCAGAGAGAAAACACTTCTCAATCGGTCCTTAATTGGGCAGTTACCTAATTAAAACAACTAGTGGTGTTATGGACGAGGTTCTGAGTCTATACCACAACTATTTTTGGTGATTTGACAAATGTCAAAGGTAAACCTGTGAAGGTAAAATGAAGGTAGACAGCTACCAATGAACGAAAATAATTGGAAAAATATTCTTATTTTTCGCTTTGTAGATAAAACGTTGTACATCACACGTCCGTTTAAACATGGCTATAAAACTCGTGTGATTAGAACGACTCGGTTTACGACCGCGTCGTTCTAATCCTCCACACTCGTTATTGTAATCATGCTCATAAACGCACTTGTAATGTAAATAACTATAATTTTTTTAAATTCAGTGGCGCCCTTGCCATTCTGTACTTATGAAACTCCTAATAATTATTCGCTGAGTAAACTTAGCATATTATGGGCCTCCTGTTAATTTGTTAACAAAAGGGGTATGGTTAATAATATAATTAATGTGATCAAAAAACGTACCTAACGTAATGGTAAATATATTCTTATTATCATTTTGTAACGTACTACCTTTTTTTCAGTTTTTTTTTTTCAACTCTTTACACTTACCTGTGACTTTGGTTGGGAAAAGAAGGAAGTTTATGGAAAGAAAAGCTGTGCAAACCCTCTGTGGTGATCTATACAGTTCAAAGAAAAAACCGAAGGTTCCAGTTTCAAAGATATGCCAGATATCGAAGAATTTGAGATTGGGAAGGCCGTTAACGACCTGAACAACAAATAATCAGAAGAAGTGACAACTGAAATTCTGAAAGAATTTAATGAAATCAACATTGAAATGGCTATTTAACATATGTCTGAAGGAGAAATTCTTCGCTATTGTGGAAATACCAGAGAAATGAAATAATGGCCTCGTAGTTCTGTTGATGGGTTTGCTGGTTCTGAATAAGTATTTCGAAAATAAATGAACACTACTGAATAAAAGAGCGGACTGTATTAATGGGTCAAATGAACTAATGACCTTTGAGCTGGTCAACTTTGAACTCGATGCGCAATAAAAATGTGAATTATAATGTAACCGAACTTACTTGTGTATGAAACATAGAGCGTTCATAGAATTCGGCATGGCCTTTATTTATTCCATGAAGTCTGATAAAATTGTCTGACTTGCTTCGGGAACTTTGTCTTGATTATCAATGCCTGCTTGACGTAAGGCTGTTATTACAAGGAATGAAGCGAATGATGTACCATAGGTAACAGTATTCAAATTATAATAAGAAATGTTTTCTTCAGGACAAGGACGCCATAGAATACGTTGTAAATGACGTTGTCCTGGATTTACCATTACTTGTCTGTACATCTTTGTGATATCAGTTTATGTTTACGAAAACGTGGTAAAATGCTTAACAAATCATCTTGTACTACAGGTCCTACACAGAGAACATTATTAAATGATAGACTACTTGAACTTTTACAACTGCCGTGAAAAACAACACGTAGCTTTGTCGTTTCTACTTTCTTTGCACACCCTATGATGAGGTGCATAATATTTTATATCTACATCATTTTTAATTTGTGAATCAGATAACTTGGTCATGTGACCTAAGGCTTCATATTCTAACATGAATGGTTTATATAATTTACCTAAACTTGGATTTTGAATCAGGAGCAGTGATAGATAAAGTTGTTTGTGAAATTTGACCTGTAATGACCCGGGAAAAATAGACCCGTATTTTACAAGGACTTGAAATACAAAAACAGTAAATTTAAATATAATCAAATATTGTTAATTGAATCAAATAATCTAATGTAAATGAAATCTCCAACATTCAATTTTCTTAATTTAGCATTGACACATAATATTAATTGAAATATTTAAAATACGTTCAAATTTTAATAGTTAGTCACCAAGCGTGTGTCATAGTCATCACATTGAACTCATCATAAATCAAATCCATATAAATATTAAAATACAAGGTTAGGTAATTAAATTGGGTCCCAAAGTGACAGAAGCTTAACAAAATAATGATTTACTGCCGGCACGAGTGCGACTTTTCTTTGAATTAGGTGTCTTCCGCATTCTTTCAAATATGTTGACCTCGATAATCCAGGAAATTGCGCCACATACGGTTTCAGACAAATAACTATATTTCTTAGAAAAGAGGAAGGTTAATGAATGGACATGACCCGAAATTTTTTGGGGCATCGAAAAATATAAAAGCAGCGGGCTCAGTTCAGTCTTGAGTTCAGACTTGAGTTAAGCTTAGAGTCTTGAGTTTACAGTAAGATTAATGAGTCGCAGTCTAGATGAAATTGCGATGAGTTTGTTGCCTCGGGAAAACGCGCTAAATCGGATCTTTTGAAGAAAGTGTAGAAGTCGTGAAGAAAGAAACATTAAAAATTCGTTCAACATTATGTGCGAGCTCTAAATAATCAAAAGAATTATTTTAGATTAGTTCAGTGATTTAAGGACGGAATATAAGTACTCTAGTGACATGTTTATTTTGACTTTATCAATGATTAAAATGACTATGAGGTAAGTGAATTGACAAAGGGACTTCGCAAATATGTTATTAACTTGCAAATTTGGCAGAAGCGAATTCAGGGTTTTTGATACGCTTATAAAATTGGACGTTTTATTAATTATTGTAATGTTTTGACGTGTAGGAGTTTTGGTTAAAAATATTGTAACCTAATGTAGTAAGGCTTTTATAGAAAAAGAGTTATTTAAGTACAAGGCTTTTCGATCGTAACATTTTATTTACAAGCTCACAGAGAGTATAGAGGTGGCTGTAAGTTAGCATCATTTCTAGAATTGTTTATTTTTGTTTTAGAAAGGTGTTGAGATTAGGGTATAAAAAAAAATTGTACAATTGTAATTGGAAAAGCTCTGGTTATTTTCTCATTAATAAAGTATATTTATCAATGGATAACCGTACATCAGTTGTTTCTTTCACTTGTAAATAGACCCGCCCCCACAATCTTATTTTACAGTAGCTGCCCAAGGAAATAATTACCATCAAATACGACCGCTCGCAATTTACCATCTTACTTAAATAATAGAGTACTTGGTGGCTACAGACCTGTTATTTTATCTATTAATAAAAATGGTAATGATTTAGTGAATTTATTGAGAACTTCCATCGAGCAAGGCCCTACTCAATTTGAAATTTCCTGAATTGTCTTCAATAAAATTGTTAGCTGTACCCAGCAAAATGTGAACATTATTCATTGGATTTAAAAACGGAATGATTATTGATACTAGAATGAGCAGAAAACAATTCATTAGAATGACTCTGAACCGAGTCTTGAATAGCAAAGCTGTGATCTTGTTCATGAACATTATTATTTTGAACATTGTCATTGTTGTATTGAGAAACATTGTGATTGAATTACTTTGATTTGGTCGAGAATTGAAAATACTAGGCAGCGAACTTTGTGAAACATGTTGAACATTTGAATTGGTTTGATTTCCAATTCAATCAATCAAGAGAAGAGTCAAACAGGAAGAAGTGATATTTATCCAAACTTTTCACGCTGGCAATGGAGGATGTTTTCAAGTAACTAGACTGGTTATGTTGAGACTTGGCATAAATATAAACGGCAAATGAGTGAATCATGTTAGTCGACAACATCTTCCTTATTTCTAACAGTTTTGAATAGCTACATTTGATGACTAACAGATTGTCGAGAGTAATAAATGGGTGTGGAGATCAATATGGGAAGAGAAAGTGATGATAGATAACAGCAAAGAAGAAAAATGAGTGACCAATATTGAAAACCTGTTTTCCGAAAAACTCATCAAATAGAGATGAAACTCGAAACTAATAAAATGGAGACCATAATGCTGGGGACAAATCAAATGGAAGTGAAAAACCAGATATCTTCCATGTTGGATCAAGGAATTATCAGACCAAGCCGGTCACCTTGATCTTCCCCGATATGGATAGTTCCAGAAAAACTAGACGCCTCCGGAAAAATAAAATGGCGGATAGTAGTGGACTATAGGAAAGTAATTCCAAATTAGACATCTTGGACAAACTTGGTAGATGCCAGGACTTCACGACCTTGGATCTGGCAAGTGGTTTTCATTAAATCGGAATGGCTAATGAAGATATCTGAAAAACTGCTTTCAATGTCGAAAATGGCTATTACGAGTATTTCCGGATGCCGTTTGGCCTAAAAAATGCTCCAGCTACGTTCCAGAGGGTAATGGATAAAGTTTTGAAAGGCCTCCCTCCAAGGAGAAATTTGCTTAGTGTACATGGACGATATCATTGTGTTCAAGCACATCACTTCAAGAGATTCTGGCTTATCTATCGAAAATCTTTCAACGTCTCAGAGAAACTGGATTCAAAATTCAAATGGACAAATGCAAGTTCCTAAAAAAGGGAGTTGCCCTTCTTGGACATATTGTTACACTAGAAGGAATAAGACCAAATCAGGCTAAAATTAAAGCCATACTTGACTATTCAATACCGCGAACCACGAAGGAAATCCGAGGATTTCTAGGCCTTCTTGGATATTACAGGAAGTTTATCAAGGACTTCGCTAAAATTACTAAACTTCCTGCCTCATAAAGGGCGCTAAAATAGAACTGACACCAGAATTTTTGAACTGCATTAGAACTTGCAAAAGTTCACTGACAAATCAACCTCTTCTGCAATATCCAGACTTCAGCAAGCCATTTAATCTAACTAAGAGTCAAACAGGAAGATGTGATATTTATCCAAACTTTTTACGCTGGTAATGGAGGATGTTTTCAAGAAACTAGACTGTTGAGACTTGGCATAAATATAAACGGCAAATGAGTGAATCATGTTGGTCGACGACATTTTCCTTATTTGTAACAGTTTTAAAGAGCTACAGTTGATGACCAGCAGATTTTCGAGAGCAATAAATTGGTGTGGAGATCAATATGGGAGAAGAAAGTGATGACAAATAACAGCAATATTGAAAACCTCTTTTCCGAAAATCTCATTAAACAGAGATGGAACTCGGAACTAATAAAACGGAGACCATAATGCTGGGGACAAATCAAAAGGCAGATCACAGGCTAAAGAAGACAAAAAAAATCTTTGTTATACAAGACGTTTGCTTTTGGTAAATCAATTACTAAAACACTTTTTTTTTTATTAATTAAGTTCTCAGTGTGGGCGCAAATTCCTAATAAGATATTTTTTTGTAGTCGTCTTGGCTAGACGCTGTATTGCAATCGATAAAGCGTAAATCTATCAAAAAAAAAAAATATATATATATATATATATATATATATATATATATATATATATTATACATTATATATATTATACTCACCGATGAATAACGTTATTGAAAAATAACTTTTAATAGAGCTCTAAGAAAAAATCGAGGCAGACGAACCCATCGGATTGAATGACTGTCTAGTACAATGTGTATTTACGTCTAATCTTTTTGTTTTTCCAGGATAAATAAGAGTTTCTCCAAGAAATGATATGACATAGACTGTTTTTAACTTAAGTAAAATAATCAGAAAATGTATTACATCCTATGGAAAAATTTTGCCGTTCTTGATTTGTTCTTAAAGCCTCATAAATAATGATTTTAATGTAATAATTATATAAACAAACATTCTTATCGGTCGTTATAATAATCTTATATTTATAATGTTAAACCCTATACACTTGGATTTATTTTTAGACTTATTAATATTCATTTTTTCCATACAAAGTTTGATAAGCATTTCATTCGACGATTTGACTTATCTGAAATGTATATTGTTGGAAGAATGATTTTTCCTTAGTAAAGTAAAGAAAATTATTGCCAGCCCATTGAATTTCCTAGAACTGGGTAGCGTAATCAGTGACCAAAAATAAAAACTGTTCGAGTGAAAATGAGATATCAGTTGAAATAATGCTCTATCAAATAAAGCTCTACCGATTCTTATTTCGGAAGCCATTGAATGTATTTTGTCTTTAGCCATTTACAAAGTTATGTACAAGACACTTCACATTTCCACAAAATTTCCTTTGCATTTAAAAATTATGAAAAGTCTTGCCTAGTATGTTCATTGAACTGAAAAAACAAGAATCCATATATTAAACTTTCTGACATTTTAACTTCTCACTGCAAAATTACCCGATTTAACTATTTTTCAATGATAATGCCAACGCAATGCCGTCTTCTCAAAACTTTAGAGCAGTTCAAGCGACTTGAAATAGAGTAAAACGAGTTACAGTATAATCAATCATTTGTAATTCTCTTGGGAAATGTTTGAGTTTGAGAATATCTGATGGGTGAATTTAAACTTCAAATATTATCTAAGAACAAAACTAATCTAGGAAAGTGCAGTTTTGATTCTTCTCTTTATCTTCGATTCTTCGAACCTCAAAACTTTATAATAATTATATAAATGCAAAATCAATCAAATTGTATCAATAACGAAGATAGGCAAAAGACCGGGATATAATCGAAAACTTTATAGATTCGCAAAACCATTCATTAGTAATTCTTGTTCTCGAGATATTATACTATTGATTTAGAGAAAAAAGCTTATATTAGTTCAAGTTTACATAAGTGAATCGAATATGAAGAAGGAAAGTTTTTTCATATATTATCTGAAGTGTTACTAATAATAGAAAACGGTAACTGTGCTAAAAATGTCCTACATAATCGATAATTGACCTCCTCGTATAGCCAATATGTGCCTTTCTTTCTCTTTTCTCTGAGTGTTTGCTTTTAATGTCGACCTAATGATTGAAGAACTTTATTCCAGCCTCCCTAAAAAAAGTAAAGCAGTAACAGCAGATTTATCAATCGAAGTCTTTAATTTGAAAATGTCTGCGTCATTGAGCAGACGAATCGGGATGTAATTCCAATTTCAATAAAAATACAACCCACACTAGTTGAGGCAATGCGTTAAAGCTTAGAGGCTTTATAATATTTTAGAGTTTGAATATTTCAAATTCAGAAGTTTTTGGCGCTATATAATAATGTCACGGATTCCGGGTCTACTTCACTAACAATAACAAATTTTATTGAACAAATTGACCTTATAACAATTCAGTTATTATTTATTATTTATCGCTTTATTCAAACCGTAGATAACAAATCTCGTATTGAAACTGACTTCAACAATACTGATATTTAAACTGACTTCCAAATGACTACTACGCCGACGCCCTATTTATAGACGACATCGTACTCCGGATTTATCTAGAAAACTTGTTTTTTCGAATACAATAAGGTTTCCAGAATAAACGCGCTTAAGGCGTAAACAAATGGGTTCCTTGAACCTCGAACTCCGGCCAGGTTGTCGTGATTATATATCTACTACTACCTTACCATAATATCCTACAATCTCCCTTGCTTAAACCTTCTTCAATAATTGTATCCTACAGCAAGGACATGAATAGACTAACAAAAAACAAAATAAAGATGGCAAAACAAGAATAGATAACACAACAATATCAAGAAATGGAAGATCTAGATGCTAAAGATGACACGTTTAATTTGCACAAGCACATAAAGGAAACGGCCGGATTGTTTAATAAAAAAACAAGCAGGAATCCTTGTGGACAACCAAGGCAAAATTATACCTGATACCAAAGAAAACTTACAAGAATGGTTTCACTACATAGAAATGCTCAAACCAAACCAAAGATTACAAAAGAAGAAGTTCAGCACGCAATATCTTTGGCTAGAACCAGAAAAGAGGTAGAGCAAGACGAAGTATACACGGAAGTTTTGAAACTTCTAAAGAACGAAGATTCGTTAAATATGCTGGTCGAATTATTTAACTTGATTTATCGCAGCGGTAAAATTCCAGTTGACTGGATGAAATCGCCTTTTGTTTTATGAGCGACTGGCATGTCAATTTCCTGCTGACTTCTGCTGTTACAGCAGGTTTGTTTTCAGTATTACTACTGAAGTGGACTAGGACATTGATAATGTACGAGATAATTTTATGTTAATCGAAAGCACGTTGGCTTATTAGCCAATTAGTTGGTTTACTTTCCCTTGGCCCAACCAGTTTCTCCCGCGGATTCAGCATGTTTTTTGATTGCACGACAGAAGTCGATATGGACTGATTTTGAAGCGAGGGGTAAATCGCAGATCAACTCTTGTAGACTGCAGGTTTAGGGGAAATCACGGATGATTTCCTCTGATTTATTCTGATTATCAGATATAAGATTGCCCAAGAGTTCCCCGGATAATATAACCTCAAATTTTGAAAACTGCGCATGCGTTAGATCTAGAGATTGACTGATTTCCTTAAGATTACCCATGATTTCCTTAACATTTCCCTGAGTTCCTTAGGATTTCCTCTGATTTACTTATGATTTCCTCAGATTGGCTTAGATTTTCTCGGGTTTCCTCTTGATTTGACCGTAATTTGTACAGTAAGAAGCCTTGTGGTTAATTTTTGTACACCAGATGCGGTTCTAGGAGAAATCATTGATGATTTCCCCTGATTTTTCCTGATCACTAGTACGATTGCTCAAGAGTTCCCCTGGAAACTGCGCATGCGTCAGATCTAGAGATTGGCTGATTTCTTTTAATTTTCTTATAATTTCCTCAAAATTTTCTCTGTGACCCTCAAGATTTCCCTTGACTTCCTCCTGATGTCCTCTGATTTCCTTATCATTTCTCCTGATTGCCTTAGATTTTCTCGGATTTATATTGATTTCCCCTAATTCCTATACTCCAGATTTTCCTTGCGATTTACCCCTCGTTTAATAGTGCAACTCGTTTATCTATCTATCTACCTCTAACTCTTATGATATAAGTTTGATGATGGGCGCGTTGACATGTCAATCGATTGCAGCTTGTATTCCGCCTGTCTTACAGAACTGGAATTGACAATAGTCGTTTTTAATCTTGAACCTCTAACTTTTAGAAGAAAAGTCATGACAGGATAAAATATCAATCCGTAACAATTTGGCAACCAAATTGGAGGGGATACACCGGTGGTGGATTGCTTTCCTAGATGTTGACGACACAAAATTTTGTTTACTGTAATGTCTAGAGTTCGTTTCACGAGGGTTTATACTTTTGACATCGAAGACATCATAACTTGAAAAAAACGGGTTGTCGTAGATTGATGCATATGACACATTCAATTTTTTTGACAAATTAAAATAAATGACTTCTGGTTTAAGAACCGATGAACGTTTTTGACGACATTGATTTGTTTCAGTCAATTTTTATTTGTTAAAAAATGAAGGCAAATTATGTCAAAAAGTATAAACCCTCGTGAATCAAAGTTTATCTGTGTTAATATGTCATTGGCGTGGAGTATGTTGAACATAATGAATTTCGATCAAGTACCTACAGCTAAGGTATTTTTAATACCCATTCAGAATAACCCCATTCTTATTTATCAATCGCGAATCAGATGAAACAAAAAATTACCAACAAAAACGAACGTCGATTGTTAACACGTCAATTTCATCAACAAATTAGGCAATTCAAACCACGTGACTTTCAAGATGGCGTGGCGGCCACACAAGGGCCAAAAAACACAAAAAAATATCTAGATTCTGCCCGATTTATTAGTTTAGGTACCTAGTCAACAAATATTTTATTAAATAATCCAAATCAAAATTGCAAGCAAAACTCAAAGCAAAATAATTTGAAATACGCATAAAAACACATTCAAAACAAACTTGCTTGGCCGCCACGCCATATTGAATTTTCCTATCTGACAGATGGATTGAATTTCCTAATACAAATAAGAAATTCCTAACCTAATTTTATTTGTGTGTTCAAGAAACGACATACGTAAAGTCACTAGAACGACTGGTACTTCCAAATAGGTATTAAATAGCTATTTATGTACCAAGGGGATTATGTAGATTATAATGCCCGAAGGCGAAACTAGCCCGAGGGCCTCTGGCCCGAGGGATATATTTCGCCTGAAGGGCATTATAATCTTAAAATCCCCGTGGTGCATACAATGCTTTATTTTCTACTCAACACAATGTTTTTTCATCAATTTATTATTAACAAAATCAGTTAAACTAGTGTGACAGAATATTGTTTTGTATTTTGACATCTACCTATACCTGTGACCTGTACCTGTACCTGCGACCTGTACCTAGAAACGAAATAAATTAATAAATCTATAAGCATCTCATAAGGCAAGGCAACGGTGGTGGTCCTGTGGGTTAACGCGCTGGACTACATGGGAAACGTTGATGGTAGACCGGGTTCGAATCCTGGCTAGACCGAAAATTATTTTCGGTCAGATATTAGTGGCTGCCTAGGGTAAAGTGCAAATTAATAGAACAACAACAACAACAACAAAAACACCTCAGGGTATTATAAGCGGGCGTTATAGATCATAACGCCCGCAAAAGCGGGCGTTATGGATCAGGTTGTTATAGGTGTATTAACGTATTTCGTTTTCTAGGTATTATGGATCTATAATAGTAAAGTAGAAAATAAAATATTATATTGGAACTCATAACCCGGAGTTCCCCTAATAGACCTATCTATTTTACCAGACAATGAAGTAATAATACGGAAACTTCATCTGATAAAAAAAGATACAGAACGCTCATTGCGCAAGACGAGGCAAAACGTACCAAATTATGTTAGACTTATGTATAGCAATTCGTGCTTCTTATTAGCACGGGATAAAACGAGAGAAGGAGAAAGACCGCGTGTTGTGCAACGTATTTGTCAATAATTCAAACAACTTTTGAGTATCACTCGTCAAGCAGTCAAGCTATGTCAACTTGAATATCAACCGTAGGTACTTTTATTCTTGTCAGACCACGGGCAATGAACAAGGACAAGAAGATGCTCAGCGTGCAAAACAAATACCTCACACCTGTACTAGTTATAAGTTAGCCAATAAAAAGGGATTGCCTCGTGTTGCGCGCACACACCAGGTAAAAATAGATAGTTCTATCACAGAGCAGGATTTTCTCCGAACATTTCAATAATTTGCAAAAATTGATAATATGAAAATTTCCAACAGTTACTTTAATTTGGATTCTTTTTGTTACGTCTATTTCACTAGAGTGTTTTACACTGGCAAAATGTCATAGGAACGGCCGGTTTCCTACTGACAAAACTCCTACCTGTTCGTACCTGGACAAAACCAACATGATGGTTTTTCAGCGACAAAATTTTGTGTGGTTAATGTAAAAAACTATTGAGTTTGACAAGTGTCACCTAAAGAAAATAAATTATCCAAATGAAAATTTGGCTTGTTTCTCTCGCGAAATAGTCCAGCCGAATACCATTCAAGAAAAAATTATGTAGGCAAAATTATTCTCTTGGTTTTATTCTCGGTTTTATTCAAGACAAAACCACTCGCCTGACGGCTCGTGGTTTTGTCAAAAATGTCATTCGCGAAATTGCCAAGCAACAAACTTTCATACCAGTCGAAAATTTTGCCAACAAAATTTTTTCTCTTGTGGTATTATATATGAGATAATTTCGGTATTCCACCCTCCGTGACGTAAGTATTCTATTTAATGAAATTTTCTTGGTAATGATTTCATAAGAAGTACAGGGTGATCTATTATAAATGTAACCCCCTGCTAACTTTTTCATTTGACGTTTCTGACAGAAGTGTCAAATACAAAAGTTTTAAGAAATTGTCAAAAGTTTTTAACGAAGTCAGTTTTAGGCATACAGGGTGCGCCAAAAAGATACAGCAGTGTGAAGTTATATTTTTTTAAATGGAACACCCTGTATATTCTGCGCTTATTTGCTAGACCTGTTTAACCTAATTTCAACGTTATACGGTTTGATATGTTTATCTCTCGGTTTATCTCCAATATTAATAGGGAAAAAACGCGAAAATCCCTTCCTAGGCTCTCATATTATTTTTTTTTAAATACTAATAATAACTTACACATCTGGATTTATTATAATATTTCACCGTTTATAATAATGAATAAAATTTGACCAATAAACTGTTAATAAAAAAAATTCTCGAAAGCCTAAATGGTATAATTTTTCTTTTTTCAATGTGAAACCTTGAAAGGGGTTTTCATGTTTTTCCCTATAGGTATTGAAGATAGACATATCAAATCATATATCGTTGAAATCAGGTTAAAAGGAACTTACAAATAAGTGCACAATATACAGGGTGTTCCATTTAAAAAAATATAACTTCACACTGTTGCACTTTTTTGACGCACCCTGTATGCCTGAAATTAACGTAGTTAAAAACTTTCGACAATTTATTGAAACTTTTGTATTTGACACTTTTGTCAAAAATGTCAAATGAAAAAGTTAGAAGGGGATGACATTTGTAATAGATCACCCTGTACCTAAATCGTTTAGATGGCTCAACATTTTTTCCGTAGCTTTTTTCTTAATTTGATAACATGCGATAATTTGAAGTTGTGGCAGGCCCGACAAGAAGGGGGGTAGACGGGACAAATTCCCGGAGCCCGTAAGACCTGGGGGACCCGGATTTTTAATGGGGTGACCAAAAAAAAAAGGGGGGGGGGGCGTATTCATTTATTTGGGAGACCAAAAAAAAATAGGGCCCGTTATTCTTTTTTCTCCTGGGCCCGACCCGGCCCGGCTTTCGGCGGCCTGTGTGTAGGTACTAATAATTATCATTCGATTAATGACACTTAAGCCCGGTTTATTCATCTTCAGATAAACTTGCTGGTAACTATCTACAAGATAAATTTACTGTTCTATAATTCTATTGGTCGGCGGATAACTGGCTAACCAATGGGATTACAGATTGCGTTTTTATCCGCTAGATTGCATGCCTGACAGTTTATCAGAATGTGAATAAACCGGCCCTTACTGTTTCGCAGATGGCACCAAAGTTCCAGTTTTGAATTAAAATTATGCTTAAGACTGCTGCGACAAAATGGCGCATATGGTAAAATAAATTAATGCATAATTTGATTTGGGGATTTGCATCGTGTTTTACCTCTTCTACTAAGGATTAGAGCATTCAGGTGCCTAGTACCTATAGGCATGCTTTTATAATTAAGTTTTGAATGACATTTTGAGCAATTTTGTTCCTATCCTGTTGGTTGGTCGACGGTCATAACTGAATTTTAGGAAGATATTGGCGTGCCACACCTTGACGTTTTCACACGTACCTAGTACTGTGGTACCTATATAGCATTTGTAATACCCATTTAGAATAACCCCATCCTTATTTATCAATTTATTGGTGTGTCAAGAAGCGACATACGTTTTGTCACTAAAACGACAGGTACTTCTAAATAGGTATTAAAAATACTATACCTACTTATTTTTTTTCTGTTCTGAAAAAGTGCGAACAGTAAAAAACAGTACGAATATTGAAAAAGTCGTTAATAATTATTGAAGTCTATGAAAATTCAAATTTTTATTTGTGTGTACGGCTCCGAGCTCAAAGATCGAAGATCAAAGATTCTATGAAATCGTAAATATGGTGACGCAGATCTAAGAAAACCAGAAGAAAATACGCGAATTTGGATAAGAAAGGAGGCAAGGACAAAAAAGTTAATTATTTAACGAACACCTACATTAAATTGATAAAGTTCTAGCACCTTCTAAAAAGTTTCAGAACAACAACAATGCCATCTTTCGTAGGATTTATTTTATTTTAAGTTTGAAGAAATATACAGATATCCGAAGTCTTTGAAACAAACTGTAACCGGAGACATGCTGATTTCTAAAGCTCTTTCCGCTTTGCCCGAAAACCATAAAAATATTGTCCATTGAAGGGCAAAACACTTACAAATTTAACATGCTGGCTGCAGAAGAAGTAAAATGCAAGCAGATGAAACTGAAGAAAGGGTAGGCGTAAGCATCATTGAAAGTAGAAGGAAAATATAAAAGAGGCAGAAAACAAAGAAGCTATGACAAAAACGAGATGGGTATAACATTGCTGAAAATTGTAGCGGAAAACGATGCTGGAAAAATCTAACCAAAAGGGAGAAAACTGTTTTGTCTCAAAAATGGATCGGAGTTTTTTAGAGATCTGGAAATAATCTTATTTTTCTTATCTCATGGCTCATAGTAATAAAAACTTGGGTGAAAATGAAACTATTTACGTATTATTTGACTCTATGGACAAAGTGAAATCTGTGTAGCAAAAAAAAAGAAGAGAAAATACAAGCGAAAGATAGAGATGCCGCGAGACGAGACTAGACGAGACTTAAGGTTGGTCTCGTCTCGTCTCGACATCTCGAGGCGAGACCGTGACTTAGTCTCGGTCTCGAGTACCAAAGTCTCGTCTCATCTCGAGTAGTGTGCTCGTCTGGTCTCGAGTTATGCAGGGTGTCCGGAAAATAGCGTAAAAACTATTCACTACATGGTGGAGGACCCTTCAAGGAACCCCAGAAAAATAATTTAAAAAATCTAGTGGCATTTTTGAGAAAGTTATTTGCATTTTAATATTTAATAAAATTGGCAACACTGAAAATATCCCTTTGACATGCAATATGTCAGAGAATTAAATTAAATACCTATGTAATAGACCTATCTATTTTACCAGACAAAGAGGTAATAATACGAAAACTTCATTAAATAAAAAAAGACACAGAACGCTCATTGCGCAAGACGAGGCAAAACGTACCAAATTTTTTTTTTTAAAGATAATTCCCCAAGTCAAAAATGTAGTAACTATGTTGGCAACACAAGCCTTTTCTACATAAAAAAATTGAAAGCATTGACAATTTTACATTGTATTGCCAACAGAATGTCATTTTGACTTTTATCTTTAAAAAAAAAACAGACTTTATTTGTCAATGAAAATGTCAAAAAACTTTTGAATGACAGTTGTCAACTTGAATATCAATTTTAGATTTATTCTTGTCAGACCACGTGCAATGAACAAGAATAAAGAGATGCCCAGCGTGCAAAACGATCACCTCACACCTGTATTAACTAGCCAATAGAAAGACATTGCCTCGTGTTGCGCGCGCATACCAGGTAAAAATAGATAGGTCTATTACCTGAAGAATTCGAAGGTGAATTTCCATATTTACCTCTTCATAATACCAAGAATAATGCTGGAGAACAAAACAGTTTTTGGAAAAAAGAATCACCCTGTAATTTTTTTGTGAACTAATGGGATGCTTTCTACCTACTTTATCTTCAGATCTAACTTCCAGTTCAAGCGAAAGTGCTTTAAACATTTTTCAAATTGATCTTACTGGCTAAACCGAAAGTGAAATTTGAAAATTAAGTAATCATCCCATTCCCATTAATTGTTAGTATTAAAATTTACTGATTTCATATTCAAAGAATAGTCCAATAATAAAGCTATGGAAGAAAAATTTTAATTGTCATCTCGAGACTCGAGACTACACGAGATTTTTACCGAGTCTGGGTCTCGTCTCGTCTAGACTTCACGAGATGAGACCAAAAGCCAGTCTCGTCTCGAAAAGTCGAGACGAGACGAGATTAGTCTCGAGTCTCGCGGCATCACTAGCGAAAGAAGTTGTAAAAATTGTCGGTAAATCTTGTATTTTGGACAATGTACATACTTATTTATGCTCCTGATTGGAGCAAAAATTTTTTCTCTGTTTCGTCATAACAGTGAGGGAAATGTGAGATTTCCTAGAGACGGATTGGTCGTGTATAAAAATAGCATTGAAGTGTTGGATGAGGAAGAATATAGTAATAAGAATAAGCTAAGCATTTTGTGAAGACAATAAAAGTTTGGTGGCTGGAAGAAAAAACAAATATAAAAACTAGTAAAATTAGGACACTTGTGAATACAAAACATGGAAAAATCACTCGGAAAATCATCAGTTTCTCAAGGAATGGAAATAAACAAGAACAAATGTGGTGATCTACAAAAGAGTTCGTCTGTGTTAGATCGAAACATATTATCTGTCGTGTGTACAAGTTATTTACCTCCTAGGAAATAAGTATGAAGGTGCAGACTATTGGACTTGGGACATTTAAAATAACTCGAGAAGTCGAGAATACAATATTTTCATTGCTTTCGCCCAAAATTACTACCTATTGCATGTTCGACAAAGAAAAGCAGTAATAGTATAGTTTTGAGAAAAGTAGTCTTTGAAGGCGAAAAAATGGAAAAAATACAAAAAGACACAGAAAAACCAAACACTAAGACCTAACAGTTTTAGAGATTGAAAGTAAAAATCAGACTAAACAAACAAGTAGGTATAGATGAAGAAAATATGAATAATGACAATAAACATGAACATGAAAAAGAAAATGCTGAAAAAAATTATCAAAATGAAAACGGTTCAAAAGAAACTCTAAATTGAGGCCAACAAGAGAACCAAATAGTAGAAGCCGTGTTAGACGAACAAAATTGCCATCAAAATGCGAAGATTATACCATGTTGGCCAGTTAAGAAGCGGACGAGAGTTCAGAAAAAGTAATTTGGCAAAAAGAAATAAAAAAGTTTCTGAAAAATGACACTTTTGATAATGTTGATCACTCAGAAACTGAAATTGGGTAAAGAAAATTTCAACAAGCAAGAAAAACGCATAACGAAAAACGGAACATGGAACGTAGGTACCTACTGGTAGAAGACAGGTGCAGCGGCCAGGACAATAAAAGAAATTGAGCGGCTGAAGATGGACGTCACTGTACTACAGGAACTAAGATGGCCTAGATCAGGAAATATAAATATAAATAGAAAACTCAGTTTAGTTATCTTCTATTCGGTACCGGCTTTGCAATTAAGAAAAATATGTTGGGCTCAGTCCTAAAATTTGAACCCCTGAGCAAACGATGATTGGTCTATTCTATAATTACTTTTTACTGTGTGTACATGCACCAACCGAAGACAGCCATGAAGCGTTAAAGGACGAGTTCTACGACACCCTGGATAGTAAAATAGGCTCCTGAACAGGATATGAAACTTATTTTGGGAGATTTTAATGCATAGCTAGGAAAAGAAGCGGCATTGAGGCCCCACATGGGTACAAACAGCCTACACATGTTCTGAAAAGATAATGCAGACTTGTGGAACTTGCCGCAACCAACAACCTACTTATTAAATCTACAATTTATGAATATAAAGATATCCATAAAAAGACATGGGCCTCCAATGACCAAATTGATCACGTCGTAATTGATGCAAGGCAAGGGAAGCAGGGTCCTGGATGTATGAAGCTGTCGAGGGGCAGACTCGGACTCGGGCCATTTTCTTGTTAGAGCAAAGCCGAGAATCAGAATATCTGTGGAAATGTATCAAAAAAGAATTTCTATTTTATCACCCTCTATATTATTTCACTTTAGGTAACTATGAAAAAAAAAATAGTTTAGTTTATTGACTGGTCACCTGTAATATAATTTATAACATTCTGCTGGTTAATAAATGTGTTTCCAACAGGTTATGCTGCCCAGATATCTATATATATATAAATCACAGTTGGGTTGGGGGTTGGTTCTACTACTTATAACTCGAGAACGGCTGTACTGATTTTTATGATTTTTGCTTTATTGGATTTGTCTTTGTCCCTAATAACATAATAAATCGAAAAAAGAAAAAAAAAAAGAAAAAACAAAATTACTTATTTTACCTATTTATGAAAAAAATTCACCAAGCCATACGGCACCATCTTTTATAACCGATACCAAGTTTACCGCCACATTTTCATTGCAAACCATTTTGTATATGGCGCCATCTCTGATACCTAGAACGAAGCTCGCCGTTGCGCGGTAATTTCATTGCAGATACAGTAGAACAATGCTGCTCAGGAACTGGAGCTATTCCGAACAGAACTTATCCATTATTCCGATCAGATAGAATGGCGCGGAAAGAGTAGATCAGATAGAATAGTGCAGATACAGTAGAACAGATGGAGTAGTGCAGTGCATGCAGTGCAGATTAAGTGAAACAGGGCTACGCTGGATATTTTTTTTCGTTTTCTTTACATTCTTTGAACATTCCTGTGCCTGAGTTTATTTATTTGGTGGTACACTTTACAAGAATAATGCCAACAAGCTGCCTAAAAAGGGATGAAGTAAAATTTTAATTTTAGGTGACTTCTGATCCAGAGAGTAAACATTAATTTTCTTCAACCAAAGCCTAATTCACAATCGAAAAAAACTGAATTTAATTCAGTTAATAGATACGTTAACACAACATTTAATAGGTATTTAATAATTCAGAGGCGGTACGAAGTTCGCCGGGTCAGCTAGTTTATAATAAAACAAAGAAAGTGGGGAAAAACTTAGAAATTCGTTGTTTTTCAGTAGGTATACGGTGTCGAATTCGTGAATTCTATGCTGAAAGCTGAAAATGTCTGTGAACTACATGTCCAGAGTATCAAAGCTCTTGGGCAGGGAAAATTATGACGGATGGGCGTTTGCCGTAGATAATTTTCTAGTCCTGGAAGGACTCTCCAAGTGCATTGAAGGTACGGAACAAGATTTAGATAAAGATGCCAAGGCTTAAGCAAAGCTGATATTGACGATGGACGCCTCATTATTTGTACATGTGAGAAATGCCAAAACCACCAGAGAATTATGGGAGTATCTGAAAAACATGTTTGATGACTCAGGCTTCACACAAAAAATATTTTTGTTGCGTACGTTGATATCATTGCGCCTTGAAAACTGTGATTCGATGGAGTCCTATGTAAGTTCAGTTATAGAAACCTCACAAAAATTACGACGTATAGGATTTTCCATTGATGACACATTGGATCTCTTTTGTTGGCGGGATTGCCTGACAGGTTTGCCCCAATGATCATGGCAATCGAACACTCAGGATTGAAGATAAGTGCAGACGCTGTGAAAACTAAATTGCTAGATATGCAGGTAGATAGTAGCATAGGCGCAAAAACAGGAGGTGCTTTTGCAGCAAATGGCAAGTTTAGAAACAACAGCAGAAATGGTAGCACTCATCCTAGGACATTTGATAAGAAAAACATCAGGTGTTTCAAATGTAAAAGAATGGGACACTTTATGAATAAATGTCCAACTAATGAGAATAAATCGAGTGAAAATGAAGGAGATTGCCACAGAAAAAGTAGTGCATTCAGCGCAGTTTTTATAAATGGCCATTACAACAATACAGATTGGTACGTGGATTCAGGAGCCATTTTACATATAACGTCAAGGAATGACTGGATAGAAAATACAGGCTCTGTGGGACTACAGGAAATCATGATTGCAGACAAATCAAAGGTACCAGTAAAAGATGTGGGTGAAGTTAACATCCAAACAATTGTAGATGACAAAAAACATGACATATGATAAAAAATGTACATTATTTTCCAGATATAACAACAAACCTTCTATTTGTTAGTCAGCTCATTAAAAATGGTAACAATGTGTTTTTTGATGGCAGTAGTTGTAAAATTCACAACAATCTTGATGAACTCGTGGCAGTAGCCGAGTTAAATGATAATGTATATAAGCTAGTATTTGACAAAGGTTCACAAGACTCTTTCGTTGCTTTAACAGTGTCAAATGAAGTATGGCATAGACGATTAGCACATATCAACTACAATGACCTGAAAGTAATGAAAAATGGCTCAGTTGAAGGTTTAAAAGTAGCAGGAAAAATGGACAATGACATTTTCTGCCAAGTTTATTGTGAAGGCAAGCAAGCAAGATTGCCTTTCAAGTCTAAAGGCAATAGAGCCTCAGCATGCTTAGAAATTGTTCATGCAGACCTTTGTGGATCCCTGGAACACAAATCCATAAGATGTTCGAAATATTTCTTGTTGTTTGTAGATGACTACAGTAGAATGAGCTTTGTATACTTTTTGAGCACAAAATATGAAGCCCTTATTAACTTCAAGGAATTCAAGAAGTTCGTAGAGAATCAGGTGGATCGAAACATTAAAGTTTTACTGACGGATAATGCTGGAGAATTCTGTGGTGCTCAATTTGAGCAGTTTCTCAAAAATTATGGCATCGAACATCAAAAAACCAACCCCTACACGCCCGAACAGAACGGCATGTGTGAACGCATGAATAGAACAATTGTTGAAAAAGCTAGATATGTTATTTGATGCTGGTTTGAACAAAAATTTTTGGGCCGAAGCAGTTAGTACCGCAGTGTATTTGAGAAATCGTAGTATTGCGAGTGGATTAAATAACAAGACGCCGTATAAGCTATGGACCAATAGAAAACCAGACATAAGTCACCTAAGAATATTTGGCAGTGAAGTAATGGTTCATATTCCCAAAGAAAAACGTACTAAATGGGACTAAAAGGCAAATAAGATGATTTTAGTTGGTTATGGACAAGGTGTAAAAGGATATAGATTGTATAATCCTGATAAAAATGAAGTCATAATAAGCCGCGGATGTGGTAATTAACGAAAGGGTTAGCAAAGAAGTTGATATTGTTATAAATAAAACACAAAATGGGAAGAAAGTTTTGCAATGGTTCCAGAAGCTGAAAATGCAGCTTCAGTGGGGGAAACTCCAGTTGATGATAATTTTGATGTCTTCGATTTTCATGAAGATGAATCAGAATTATAGGTACATCAAGCGACAATGATTTTCCAGCCTCAGTTCAAGAACCATTGAGAATAAGAAGATCTGAGAGAAAGATAGTACCAAGAACATTTGACGAGTAGGTACGTACTTAACTTACCTATGCTCTGAGATTCAACCGAACTACATTGTTTTCTTGCTTCCCTCTGTGTTTCCAACAATATCAAGCGCAAAAAATGAAAAATCCCAACAAAACCAACAGTAGAATACAACAAAACTGGAAAACAAGCACCGAAGCCAAGAAATTACAAAAGCAGATGACATCGACACGATTTGGGAAGTAATATCCGAAGCAATCATAGGGGTAGCACGAGTGACTGTGGGTGTAAATCCAAGAAACAAAAATAGAAACCACTATTTCGATCCGGAATGTGAGAGGGTACTCAAGGAGAGAAATAATGCAAGACTAGTAATGATGATTCTACTGAAGACAATAACAGTAAATTCAAACAACTAAGAAGAAAGGATAATGAACTACTAAGAAGGAAAAAAAGAGAACAACTAGATCAGGAGATGCAGGAGCGGGAAGTCGATGGGAGGAACATTATCAGGAAATTTTATAAGACAATAAGACCAAGAATGACTTAAGACCCAGAACCAAAAACATCATCAAGGACGACAACGGAGATCTAGTAACCAGGAAAGATCAAATGCTGCAAACATGAAAAGTATACTTCGAACAACTACTT
Organism: Ceutorhynchus assimilis; assembly: GCA_917834065.1. NCBI lineage: Eukaryota > Metazoa > Arthropoda > Insecta > Coleoptera > Curculionidae > Ceutorhynchus > Ceutorhynchus assimilis. The sequence continues at coordinate 33,505,369 of OU892283.1, read as the reverse complement.
AACCAGGGTTATACAGACTGAAGAACCGGCCAGATTCTAAACTGCAGAAATGCGAGAAGAATACCCTTCTCGAATAAAAATTGAGAATGCTTAAAAAAGTTGAGATCCGCGGTAAAGACACGATAACCGCCGAACTCTTGAAACATGGCGGAAACACAACCACATCCCAACTACACGAACTCATAAGAACTTTTTGTAAAAACGAGAAGATCCCAGAAGACTGGAAAAAAAGCATAATGGTCCCCTTACACAAAAAAGGAGATAGAATGAGATGCAAAAAATTATAGAGGAATAACGTAGCATACAAAGATCTATCCGAGAATAACTTCATTGACTGATGAGATAATAGCAGACTATCAGTGCGGTTTTCGGATAAACCGACCAACAACTGACCAACTATTCACAATCAAACAGCTGCTAGAAAAAAGCTGAGAATTTAATAGGCAGAGACACCAACTGTTTATCGATTTCCAACAGGCCTATGATAGTGTAAGAAGAGTTAAGATCGAAGACAATGGCAGAATTCGGTATACCTCCTAAGATTATAAGACTAACAAGAGTTTGTGGAAGTTTCCAGATGCAGAGTGAATGTTGGGAGTGAAATGTCGGACGTATTCAGTCAGGGTAAATACGGGATTGCAGCAGGGTTACACTAAACACAGGACATTACTTAAAAGTAATGACATCTAAACAGCTTCATTGGTACCATGATGCTCATAATGGCTATAGACTGTTTGACAAAGAAAAGCGAGAAGTAGATTCGAGAGATAAATAAGAAGATGCATCAGAAAAACAGCACTAAGACTACCTACATTATTAGAAAATGAAAGTAAAGAATAAACTGAGCAAACAAATTGAGATGAAAAAAAGATAAACGATGACAATGAAATTGAACACGAAGAAGAAAATGATGGATGAAGACATTCTTAAATTAAAAGAAACCGGGAAAGTTGTGGTAGACGAACAAATCGCTGCCAAAAGAAATATGGCATAGATTTTGACGTGACATTCAGCCTAGTAGTAAGTTCAAGAGCTCTTAAGAGTAATGTTTCGTCTTACAGTCAAAAATAACAATATAGTGGAGAAATTTGACATAACAGCTTTCCTAGATGCAGAACTCTACGCAGAGGTGTCTTTACCTAGACATATCGCCATATTGTAAAAATCAAAATGGTTAGACAACAGAATAGAAACATTGTGGTGAAAAGAGAAATCCATCAGGATATCCAATAATGTGATGGTATGTAAAAAAATTGAAATCCTGATTTTTCAAAAAAAAAAATTCCCAAAACTCCTTTTATATCAATAAAACAATAATCTTTGAACATACCTGAATTGAATAACACCATAATTATTGAATAAGCGAATTCCAATAGGCTTCAAAACAACGTTCAAAACAACACACAATTACCCATCAATAAGCACCAAAACAAATAAAATATTATGGTAGGTAACTACAGGTGTGGTAGGTACCTCGTATTGTGCGAGACTGATGAATGAATGTTGGCTTATCATCGATTCAAAGCCGACAATTAATAATTTATTAGACCAAGTGAATCATTCATATGGTTCCCCATATCACGAATTTTTATAGTTCCCGGGTAGGTACCTAATTAGTTACCTGCAAGATTGGTAAATAGGTACCTACCTAAGCATGTTTGCCTTCAGTCAAAATTTTTTGAAAATTATGATATTCAGGTATAAATAAATAAGATCATTTCTATTTTACTATTCCGGCACTCCCAAGCCACTGTTCTGGATACATGTTTATGAATGGAGAAGTTTCACAGATGTTGGGAACAAGAAAAATTATGAAAGTTTTTTAAAAGGGCGTTGATGACAATAGAAAAATATGCTTTCCTATATATGCAGATACATTTTGATTTGTGTTGATGTTTATAAAGTTTCTACAAATATATTTTCATTTTCTTATCGGGTAAATATTTGTTATTAGGTTGCTTGTTTTGCAACAAGAGGTTAACAAAGGTTAGTAATTGCATAATTTGCTAAACTTGATGTGATTATTTCATGATCATAGTTATTTTGTAGCTTTGTTTGATTCGTATATGCGTATCATTATATCAAATTCTCTTTTAAAATAAAAAGAAAAATACTCCACCTAGAGCTTGTGTATAGAGAAAGTTGCAGCAAAATAAAGTTAAAAGCAAACAATCAATAAAAATGCACGTAAAATCGCCAACTTATAAGATCAATGACACTTACCTCTTCGTATCCGGCACATTTCCATTGAGAAATACTGGGATGAGGACACCACCAAGTAGTCTTCGGGACGACCCTATTGATAACACTCCACTGACTGGATGCCGATGTGATATAGAGCCCCCGAAACTTGATTGCGCACACTATAGAACAAAACGTCGATCGATTCTTGGCGCCTAGCGTCGTTGGCTAAAATATACTACGTTTCCTCTCTGGATATTCGCATCGCCACTGTTGTGATGTTCGTTTGGAAACTGAACCGCAAAGTTGTTTTGTTTACAATGAGATAAATCTTATTAGATTCTTTCCTACCTACCACGTTCTAAATGTAAATAGAATTTTTGCTACGACCTCCCCTTTAATTTGTATAGGGTTTTAGACATTCAAATGAGCTTATTTTGAGACGAATTAATAATTACTTAATAAATAGATATGATGATATGGACGGAAAAAAAATTAGGTCGTCTGGTTGTTCAATGTCGAAATTTGTGATTGGAATTTGAATTAATTATTGCTACGATTTTGTATCTTTCATAGCACAAATAATTACTGGGAAGTCGATACGTGTAAAACATCTCGTAAATTGTTCATCAGAAGTTTTTCTCATGGCTAACATATAATCCAGGTATTGCCATCAGTCTTTTGGAAGTAGCGGAGGCCTTACGGAGTCCAAAAAGCAGAACCTTGAATAGGTGAAGAAAAGACTTCCAGTGGAAAACGCTGTCTTCTCTCTAACTTATTTGGGTGATGAACACCTGGCCAGTATCCGCTTTTGAAATGCAAAGTAGAAACCCAATTGTTATTGCTAATATTGTAAGAGTATCGTCAACTCTGGGTATTTGGTAAACTGTCTTTCTTAATCTACAATCGATGCAGAATCTGTTGGATCTTTCTTTGTTACTATATTACCTACAATTATTGATGACCATGGATTCGAAGACGCTTCAACAACTTCCTTTGCAAGCATACTGTCTACTAATGACTCCACTCCTTGTTGTTTAATTATGGGCAGTTTTCTATGTGGTTGGTTGAGCACTGCAAGTATTAGATTCATGCTTAATGTTCGGTTTACCAGTTTCGCCATTTTCACCCCTAAAAATATCTTTGTTGAGCATTCTTCAATTTCCTAGAAAAAAGATGTTACAAAAGATTTTTCAATCTTGTCTGAGACAAATGAGAGGTCACACACGTATATATCGGAGACGAAATAAGCAATACAAAAGGTGAGAAAGCAAGTAGAACAAAGGATATAAAAAGCAAATTTTCTAAAAATGATACATGGTACAATTAAAAAGGATAAAAGAAAAAAGAACACAAACAGACCAAACAATAATGAGGGACATAGAGAATTTACGCCATGATTCAAACTAGGGAGAAAAAAAAAAGAAATAAAACAGACATCGGGACAAGTAAAACTATAGGATACCAACAGGCATTGGAATGAAAGAAAAAATTTAGTGTGATGAAGTTTGGAAGATGGACTGTTCACTGTTGAAGGATCACGAACTGACAGAGGATTACAAATCAATAAGGAAGAAAAGGAAAAATTGTCACGAAAGTTGGGAAATGGATACTGGATATATTAAACAGAAGTAGAGGAAAAAAGAAAATGCAAGGGCAGGCTTAGCGCTACTACTAAAGTAAGAGGAAAATATATGCGAAAACATACTACAATAACTGTAGAAGAATATAATGAGGGAATATCAAGGAAAAGTGCCATGTATGGTCAAACGAGGAATAAAAAAATAAGAAAAAGAAGCTTCTCGCAGATCTTCAAGAGGAAGTAATATAAACACCAGTGATTGTAGCGCAATAGAAATATGTGACTGAATGATAGAGGAGGGAACAAAAACGCAGGATTTGAAAACTGTTTCGAGAGACACTAAAAACAAGTAGGAAGTAATGATGGGGAACGAATAATAGACATCTCCGTAGAAAATGAATTACAAATTAGAAATTTGCACTTTGCAAAGAAAATTGGTGTCTTAACAAAAGACCAACCAGGTGAGAAAAAAGTGGAAAACATAAAAGTAAAAGGAACAGCAGAAATTCAATAGGTAAGTATAAATAAACTTTATAGAAAAGAAATGAATAGAATGGAATTTACCTATAGAAGTTGTTGACAAAAACCAAGGAAATAACAGATAGATAATATATTGAATAGGAGAAGGGATGAAAATAGACGCAGAAAAAAATATAGTACCGGCACAAATACGAGGGCAGTCGAAGAAGACAAGAAAAGAAGGACTTTAAGAACATGAAAACAGCTTACAATTTAAACCAGAAACTGCCTTCTTTGTTACTCTACATAATATAAGGAAAGTAAGACAAAGAAAATTCAAAGATAATACACATTTTCACACCTATTTCAACAACTAGTGCTCAATCTACAGAAAACTTATAAAGTTAGCCATAGATTTACATTACTCCAATCGTCTTGCAAATGCATCCAACAAACAAAGAGAAAGTTGATCGATTATAAACGATATTCGTAAGGAAAGCCGTTTTTCCTCAAGCATCAATGATAGCGACATGTCTCCTGAATCAGTCAACAAATTTCACTGTTCTATGGCAGAAAACCTGACCAAAAATATTATTCAACACACTGATCCACTTAATTTTCTTTCAAATAATGCTGAGGTCACTAATTCCTTTTACTTTTTTCCTACTACCTTGGAAGAGTTAAAACAGGTACCTATTAGAAATTAAAAAAAACTCTGGGGATTTTATATACCTATTTAAATTAAATATTGCTTCCCGTAAGCTACTTAATTTTTTAAATAAAATTGGATACTGAACAATAATCACATTTAAACAATTTATTTGTTTCAATGTTAATGAACAACAAGTTCGCCATCCGGTCAATAAATTATTGTTTATAATTCCAAAACTTGGTGTTTTTATTGAAGGGGTTAAGCGTCAAATAGGTATTGGATTTGTTTTACCTTTTCAGATTTTTGCCTTTATCTTTCTTAATAATAGCTAATTATATGAATACTGTCTAGTTTGGCTATTCTTTGATAACCAAAATAATTTTATACAAACTTGTGGCGCCCTCTTTTTACTGTACCAACTTCAAGGACCACCCCAAGCTAAAGAACCACTAAGCATAGTCGAGCACAATTATGAGCATTCTTTTGTTCCGACAAAAGAGCGTGACAAGTTTACCGTTTCTAAAATGCATGTATGTTACCTAATTTTTTTAAATGAAAGTCCCTCTTTATATTTATTGTAAATAATTCAGCGTCCCAACATTACTAAAATCCCCAAATGCAAAACCTCCAATTGACTTGATTTTCGAAATATAGCAACACATCTTTTCTATTGAAATGTGTGAAAACGCTCTCTCATTTCAGAGCACGCTTGAAAAAATGTTATAATGCGTAATCAAGATTTATAGGAGGACTGATAGGCCCACGTAGGAAATATTGTACATTTTTCTGGAGCCTGTTCTGAAATACAAGATGGTTTCCATAACATTTCAACAAGAAAGCTGTATTGCGATATTTCAAAAACCAAGTCAAATGGAGATTTGGCATTAAGGGTTTTCAGTAATGTTGGACGCAGAAGTAATTACAATAAAAAAAGAGAGGGACTTCCTTTTAAAAAAAGTAGGTTACATACGGCATCTTAGGAACGGTGAAGTTGACAATATTGCAAATACCACTATTGAATCGGCAATTCTCAAAAAACCACAGGTAGGTAATATGGTACATATTTCCTAAACGAGTTCTGAAATATTAGGCCGTTTCCATACATAACGACTGCCCTGTATAAGTGTATATTTATCGTGATTTTATTTTTAAAATCATTATTGGTGCTTTATCAATGAGAACTTTATGTAGGTACTTTGGACAATGAAAGCTCTTTTGAATTCGAATATCCAAGGATAAAAAATAATAGCTGAAGGGGAAAATATCGAGAATGACGACAATAGTACCTATTTACATATACAGGGTCTCCGGAATAACCTGAAGGAAGTACATGAGGATTTTGGAAACCATTGATGTAGTAATGTTCTGGATCACTTCTTCGCATTTCAGTTACAAAATTATGAAAGATTCCCAGCTGATTTCTTTTCGAGTAAATATCTTACGAAGTCTACTGCGGATTACCTACTTTATTTGTATTTATCTGTATTTTTGATCTATAGGTATGTAGGTACAGATCTTTTCACGAGCGTTCATACTTTTGACATCGATCGAACACATCATAACTTGAAAAAAAAGGTTTGTCGTAGATTCATTCATATATGAAACATTCAATTTTAGTGACCAATTAAAATGAATGACTTCTGGTTCAAGAACCGACGAACTTTTTTGAAGCCATTGATTTGTTTCAGTCAATTTCTTTTTTTTAAAAAATGAAGGCAAAAAGTATGAACCCTCGTGAAACAAAGATTATGTATGATGGAAGGATAAAAAAAAAGAACTATAAATAACCAGACAGGAATAATCAGAAATGTTTGAAACTATTATAGGGGAGTTGCAGAGTTGCTTTCTCAATCCTCTAAATATTCTCACTAGAGACGAAACTGTAGAAGAAATTACGAAAAACACGGAAAGTTAAAGTAACGCTGTAGAGTTCAAAGTTCCAGTTCACTGATTTTTCAAAAAACTGCAAGTCGTTCCTTTTATAATGTCAAAAACTCTGTAGCGTGATAATATGAAGTAGGCATGTTTGATGTTTGCGTACATGGAAGTGGATTGAAAATAACGTGAAAAGTTTGGAATGAAAATAAAATAAGAAGACATAAATGCCTCATGCTGACACTTGGCGGATTTCTTTCATTCCACATGGAACTACTTAACGATCCTTCAATTTTCTAGGAGTTTCGGATAAACCATCAATTCTCGATCTTTCCGTAATTCACTATATTATTGCATCGATGTTAAGTTTAATTCTCAACACTTCTGGAACACGGGCTTAAAGGATATCTTCGTTATTTTAAAGCCTAAGTAGGGACGATAATTCCTATTTGCGGTTTTGCCAGATTGTGTAAAATATCCACAGGCGACGTCAGATCCTGTATGATAATATCAATATTTGACTCTTATCTGAAAGGCAAATGATCGATTTCCGTTGATTTCTTTAATTATTATACATACAATCAGTTAAAACGCAAAACGATTATAGCGTACTTGTTATGTTTCTTGTTTCCATTGAATAATTTTTTTTTCAGGCTAGCAGTTTTTTATCACGAAAAATTGATAAACATCAATCAATACCTACGTAATAATTATTGAGCATGTTGTTTATGCATCCGTAAGCAATATCAATACCAACAGCAAACACAATCAAATACATAGGTATAAATTAAAATATACTTGTAAAAAGCAAATGGAGTTTCCTTTGTCTGGGTGTCTGGAATCGCTGAGTTGTAGTTCTTCTCAGCAATTTGTAACACCCTTTTCAAAACATTTCCAAGTTATATGTAACAATGAATTCTTTGAATTGGTTTAAAACTTGGACGTGTCTTAGGCGTAGAGCAAATGATAATTTAGTTCTGATCTTGTTCTGATGCATTCGTTTGGTGGCAAATAGCAAAATAATTAATATTTCCAAAATTTTGTTCGCAATGACTAACTGGTCCGATTGGGTTACCATGGGTTATTTGATTAATTTCCTATTTCAAACTAGCGGCACCAAATCTCAAGCACCGCTAAATAACAAGATGGAATTCGGTTTCAATTCACATTGCTCGTTATCCAGTAAGTCGAATAATCCTTTACCTAAATCTAATCTTAGAATTTGTCCAATAAATTACAGATGAAGAATTTGCTTTCTGCCAAGAGAGGGCAAACGTTTTCAACAGTCTAAAAACTAAAAAATAAAAAATTTAGTTTCAAGTCTCCTACTGCTTATATTTGCAACTTTGAAACCACTCCTCGTGCTTACAACTACTCCTCTCAGCCTTTTTATATGAATACCATTGCCCCTTGCTATGTTAACTTAACTTCCTACTCGACTTTAAGGGCAATTCTGACGAATGATGAAGTTATTTCCCTTATCGCTCTAACTGCTTTCATAAATTAGCTATAATTTCTTAAAATTTATGGGCACCTAATGTCGCTATAAATCCTTCACCAATCTAAAGGCTCACGCTTTCATTTATTGGCCTGTTCGCGACCGCCTTTTCTAAAAGAAGGTTTACCAGCTTTTTCTTGCTTTCTGGTGTTTTTCTAACATTTGGCGTTTTTTTAATCCAATCTCCAGTTTGTTCTGAGTCTTGTGAAAACCAGTCTGTCTGCATATGTCTTTAAAAATTCAAAATATTTATTAACGAACTTGGCAATTACAAAAGTAAAGTATTAGTAAAAAACAATACAGGGTAAAAGGACAATAGGAAACAAAAACAATAAAAATAACCTACAAACAATAAAAGTGATAAAATACAGCCAACAATTATTCAAGGTGAGTGATAGCTATTCCCAGACATGTCCTTAGAAGAGTCATCATTCAACCCTACAATCTACAATGACATTATACACAAGATAAAATAGGTACCTACATAACAAGATGGCTGCACACGGAAAGCTCATGATCATTTGGGTTTTCAACCATTATTAACAGCTCTCGTCAGTTTACTTTTGAAAACACCAATATTCTCATCACACACATTCTATCGATAGGTGAATTAGCGATATTATAATTTTTCCTATGACAAGAGATATGAGAAAGTGTTTTATTTCTTGAATTCCTAGATGGTATATGTATACAGTGAAGTGTGCCCACTTAAGTTCGCAGCATATGGGAAACTTTTATTATCAATTTTATGAAAAAAAGTTATTCTTTATAAAAGTTTCTGCTTCTAGAAAAAATAGTATTAATAACTATTGAAACTTGAAATAGCATGTACAGGGTGGTCAGAAAATAGAAAAATATGCAGGGTTTTTTGGTAAAAGTAGAAAAAAAATGGTACGTCACTATTAACTTTTGATATTTTTTTCATATTAAGCAAGCCATATTACACTCAAAAGATACCTGTCGTTATCACAAACAAATCTGCCAAATTTGAAAAAAAAATTAGAAAAGCGATTTTTGAGCTAAAAAAACGTTTTTTTTTTTCTAGAACTTTGACACCCTGTATCTCAGAAACTACGCATTTCCGGACACATGTTTATCGGGACTTTTTTTCTTAAAATACTGTAAGAAAACATATTCTGAAGTTACGAATCGTATACTTAGGAAACACCCTATCTATATACTAGAATAACTTTTTTTCTTAAAATTGATAATAAAAAAGTTTCCCATATGCTGCGAACTTGAGTGGACACACTGTATATGAAATCCAACCGATACAAGAAGATCTGGGGCATTCATTTGGTTGTTGATTACCTTGTAGCATTTTTATCTTCCTCTAATTTAAATTCATATAAAATGCTACAATTTTGGAACAAATAGTAAAACAATCAATTTTAGTTTTAAGAATGTTTATTAATTATAATTAAATAAATTATTAAATAATAGTATATTACATACCGAGTAGGGAAGTGTTTCATTACTGTCGAGAGATTTATATAGTCAATCGAGACGCGAAGCGTCGCGATTGACTATTAATCTCGAGACAGAAATGAAAACTTTCCTCCGAGGTTTGTATACTATTTTATTTGCAAGCGCACCATTAATTATGAATAGTCAATCAATTTTTTTAATATTAAAAAAATAAAACAAACATGCCAAAATGTGTCATTCACTGCTTTGACGTTTTTACCTGACATGTTTTCATTGTTGCCAGCAAAGGTAAATAAATTAGAGTGAGGGAAATCGGTGAGGGAAGTCGAATAGAAAAATCGGTGAGGGAAATCGAAGAGGGAAGTGACACAGGTAAAGTGTCACTTCCAAATTTTTAAAAAGTCAGTAATGACAAGATTACATATATGATTGCAAATAAACAATATGTTTGTCTTGGCAACTGTAAATTCTGGTTGGGAAATCTCCGGCATGAACTTCTGTTTTCTTTTGGGTGTCTACAAGAACCTAAAGAGAGAGAAAAAAAAAGAAAAGAAAAATGAGACAAAGCACCGATTACTTTTGTGATATGAAAACCTACCTGTATCTATCCCAAAACCAATTCAGATTCCGCTACTGTGAAGGTTCTCTTTGCTCACCCATTTTCAAATTTTTCTATTTTTCCATCAAAGTTAAATCCAACCCTGGTGTTTGGTCTATTTTAAATTATGGCTGGCCTTGTCACCGTTCAGCGAATATTTTTGGGGGTTCTCCCACCGCCTTGAAACTTGGTTCACTGTTGGAGCAGGGAGGCTTCGTTTTGGTACCAGTGATCACGGAACCTTTGTCAAGAGCTTTGAAAACTCTAAAATCCGTCCGTATCGCCCTTTTGATTTTTATCAAGATTTGTAGAAGTTGGCGTAGACCACAAAATATTTTGTGAGCTCAGTAGATCCAGTTTCCAGATACATATATGGTTCTTGAGCGATTTTATGAGTTATTTGGGATGATTATTTCGCGTAAGTTGCACGTGCCTCGTGGTAAGAATTTAACATCTAATGGTTTTTTTTATCTTTATTGATCCATTTTTGATTATCCAGTTTGCTTTCGATTGGCATTAAATTGCTGCTGATGTTCGCATTGGAATTTTCACTTCCTAATTTATTGGAGGGTCCAAATCAGAGTCCAAATCCAAATCAGAGTCCAAATCCAGATCCAAGTCTAAATTCAGATAAGTTCAGAGTCAAGCCCAAGGGGAAAATGTCTCCAAATTTTTCTATGAAGATCCAACCCGTGCAAGTACCAACTAGTCCGAGTTGTAGTTCTGGTCCACTTTGCGCCCATTTGATCTCTATACTTACTAGAAAATATCCAGCTTCGAATTCGTCCAGAGCCCAATTTTGGGACTTCATGGATGCACAAAAAAACTGACAGGTTTGCTAGAGATTAAGGCAGCTCAGTGAAAAACCAAATAAAAAAAATGCTTTGACTTTCAAACATTTTCTTATATTTTTTAGTTTTTGAAATAATGATTCATTTATCTATATTTAGGTATAATGTGAATAGCCGATTTGGTAATTTTTTAGTTTATTTTTACGGCGTATATTATTCAGGTATTTTTGAGTAAGACCCCAAAACCCCGAAGATTCATGAATTTTCCCCAGGTTTTCCATGATATAATTATCTTTTTACAGTAATACAATTTGACCAAATAGTGCTATATATTTAACAATCATATTTGATATTAAAATTTATCCTCAACTTAAATTTTCATAACTTTAATTACAATCTCATAACTTTAATTATTACAAAATACTACATTATTATACACCGGTGTAATTGTACAGTGTGCAGTTCTTTACTGTTGTCCAGGAAAATAAAGTCTTATTTTTTGGGGAGTACTGAGTATTTGTTTAGAAAATCTTTCTTGTTTTCAGGTCACAGTTTCAGGTACTTTTCAAATTAAGTTTTTCTAATTTTTTTCTTAATTGACATTTCAACATTATTTAAACTGTAATAATTATGTAAGTAATCTTTCACTTTAAAAAAATTAGTGGCGTCCAAATGGCTAGGTCAAAATCAAGCAAATATTATCTGAACCCATTACCCAATGCCACTGATGAAAAGCTGCCGCGCTTATATGCTTAGTGGTTGCTTTCCGGAATAAAAAAAAAAAAAATCAGGAAAATAATTGCTACAACCTATCTTGTAAAGGGTGCATACCTCCCTATATCGTAAATAATTCTATTTTCCAATGGTGGCAGATTTAATAAAGTCATAAGGTCATTATAGTTGATTTGTTCATATGGAATAAATAGTTTTAGTCAATTTTTTTCTGGATTCTTCCTATACTATCTTTTGCACATTGTATTGTGGTTGCCATACTGAGCTGGCATACTCAAGTAAAGAACGCACCATTGCACAAAAAACATTCCTTATGATAAAAATGTTATTCACTTCCTTGAGGGACCTGGCCTAAACACAAAACCTAGCATTATCATAGCTCATGATCTTATTTTTTGAATATGTTCAGTGAAGGTTAGGTTAGCTTACTATCAAACCAAACTCCCAGATCTTTCACCATATTTGTTTTCTCCAGCACGCTATTGTCAAGTGCTTAACAAAAACTAATAGGATTCTTAATTTTGCAAAAGGTTATTACCTACTTTACATTTATCAATATTTAAAATAGGTTGCGCACCAATGAAAAAACTTGTTTAAATCTTCTTGCAACGTTAGGGAATCATTCACACTCTTAACAATCTTGAAAATCTTAAAATCGTCCGCAAAACCCAGAAAAAGGCAGTCGTCAAAAATGTTCTTTACATCATTTACAAAAACATTAAATAAAAGTGTTGACAAATGCCCCCCCTGCGCAACACTCGATGTAACAACCATTTCCGAGGAGAATATGGTTTTTAATTTTAACTGCATTCTAATAAAGATCATATGTACATGTAGCAAAAAGCGCCCAAGTACCCTTTTTAATTAGTTAGATGGTAAATGGCGAGCGGTATATTGATGATGTTTATTTCCTCGAGCGGCTACCTATAAAATTGTGGAGGGGGTCTATTCGCAAAAGAGAGAAACAAACTATTGAGGTTTACTAAATTATATTTTATTATACATAAAACCAAAATTAAAATAAAGCAATCAATCAATCAATCAATTCTTTATTGTTTAAAAAGAATATACATTCTTATAACAGTAGGTTCTGCACAATAATAAACTTAATCTAAGTAATGCTACATTTCTCATACTTATAAGCTACACGTTTAAATATGTAAACCCAAATTTGAAATTGAAAAAGAACAAAAAATAATACTCTATAATAATTCAGGTACGAGGAGAATAGGAAGATAAAATTAAAATCTAAAGAATAGGTCTATTCATTTCTTAAGAACGATCTAAGTTTAAGAATACTAGTAACGGTTTGGAAAATAACCCTCACCAGTTGAGGGTTTAGATTGTCCAAATTATGAGCAAAATTCGGTATATCACCCCAATCTGCCGGCCTAACACTACGATATAAAGGACATTCAAAGAGAACGTGAAGAAATGTTTCAGGCACTCTTAGGTTACAAACCGAACAGAGTTCTTCTTGATTAATTCTATAAGCTATGCCATTCCAGAATATATTGCAGTTATAACTCGAACAAAGTCGTATTTGTGTAATAACTCTGATCATGTAAAAAGCACAGTCAGAATAAAGGTACTTCAACGAATGCTTATTTAAATCAAATTGACTATAAAACAAAGTATACGTAGAATTTCGTGCCACTCGATAGTCGGTCTGCAAACATCTTTCACGAAAATGTTTTAATATCTCTGGTTTACTACGTTTTAAAGAAATGTTATTTAAAGACCACAAGTGGGTTATTCCGATTTCTTGAAACCATCTGTAAAAGCTGTAAGCCCAATTAAACTTAGGGGAGGCACTACCACCAAATAAATTGAGCTGGCGATTTAGACAAATTTTGGGCAACCTGTGATTCTCCATGCCTAATAGTTTAATAAAATAGTTTAGCGTTGACTTGAACACGAAATACGACAGAGGCAGACTGTCTGTTTCAACTCTAATTATGGCATGGGAGGTATTCTTTGGGAGCCTTAAAAGGGACTTAAAGAACGAGGACTGAACCTTCTCCAGGACATCAGCATATCGAGGCCCCCAGACAAATTAAAATAAAGCAAATATCTTTCTATGTCTGACAGCTACTTCTACTTTTCCCAAATCAATCTATTTCACATCCGTTCAAATTTCATTACTACGGACCAGGAAATATCCATACTAAAACGCCCTACTTCTTCTATTCTTAAAACTCCTGAGTCATTTACTGACAGCTTATGCAAAATAATTATTTAAGTCATAATCCTACTCACTGGATTAAGTACATATCTATTATCAACTATATTTTTATAAAAACCTTACAATAATTAATTTCTAAATGAAAAAAAAAACCTTAATTCAAAATTTCCGCACATAAAGTTAACAACTTCATGAACAACAAGTTTCTTTTCAAAACTTCCCATTACATTGTATGTATCCTTCCTTTACTAAAGGATCAATTTAAACAGAACAATTACCTACTATTTTCGAATTCCTAGCCAACACACACAATTATTTAAATTCTTATTAGTAAGTTACTATAGCCCTTAAACTTCAATTGGACAATCGAATTCAAAAATCTTTAAAAATTCATACTCAAAATCGATAATTGTTAAAAGAATTATAATTTCCCCTTTTAAATTGCTTGCAAAATTAATTAAAATGTCATTATACTCGAAGGCAATTAAAGTTATGCAATAATGTTCCATAGTTAAAACCCTCGAGTTATTAATATTTATGCAATAATGTTCCAAAGTTAATTCATTTCATAGTCAATTATCATTTATAAAGTCAAAAAGTTTTTCTAGTCACTAGAGTACTTACATTTAACTTTTCACTCGTAAAATTACTTAATTAATTTACTTCAAAAATCTCTAGAGCTCGCACATAATGTTGAACGAATTTAAATGGTCTTTACGATTTTCCGTTACTTTTTCAAACATTCGAATAACGTGTTTTTCCGCGAATTTTAACCGCACTGACTCATTAGGTACTGTAGACTTAAACTGAACTGGACTGAACTAACAACTCAACTGCTCCTTCACTTCTGAAACCACTGTATTTATATGTTTCGTTTCCCCAAAAATTCCTATTTTCATCATTCAATAACCTTCCTCTTTTATTTGTCTAAAATCGAATAATTATGTCGCAATTTCCTGGTTATCGGAGTCAACAGATTTGGTTGTAAGATTGGACATATTACTCAAAGAAAACCGACACACGTGTTGACGTCTCGGCCATAAATCACCGATTTAATTACTTTGGCCTCGCTTTCAATATTCTTATGGATTTGATTTAGATGATGAATAAATAATAAGAAATTAAACGTTTTTTTAGATATTTTAATTAATTTGGGTCAATTTTTATTGGTTTAATTTTCAATTTATTGATACTGATGTTAATTATTAGAGATTCAGTTTTTGATCATTTAATAACATTTAATTTTTACAGTAAAGACATTGTAAATTACAGGTCTATTTTCCCGGGTCATTACATACCTATATCTACCAATAGAGCTCCTTTTGTCAATCATGATTTTATGATCAACTTTATCGAAAGCCTTTGAAAAATCAGTGCAGATTTCATCCACCTGATACTTATTCCCAAACGCATCCAACAATATATTTTCGTAGGTTAACAGATTGGAATTAGTTGAACTCTCTTTAATAAAACCATGCTGATTATCAATCATTAAATTTTTTAAATGAGGAGTCAACTTGTCACTATGATTTTTTGTCATGAAGTTATGGCTTTCAAGATTCTCTATAAAATTACGATGTGATGTGTGAGATGAAATGCGACATCGTGATCTTAGGTCTGCAAATTTTAAGTAGTCTTTATTAGTTTTTGACATTTTATAGGTCTTATGCGCCATTTTCTTTTGAATTATCATAGTTTTTAATTCAGAATTCATCCATGTCGGAAATTTAAGTGAGTTAAATCTTGACAAAGGTGTAAATTGCTCAATGATCCTGAATGATCCCCTCCAATACATCATAAAACAATGAAACCACTACATACTACATTGACATCAGTACATTTAGAAACAATATTCCACTCAACACTTAACACATGACAAGTTTAAAGCTATTTGATCAAAATTTGCCAATTTAAAGTCAAGATCAAAATAGTCACATGGAAGAGGCCCTTCCAATTTGCGGGATTTAAAACAACACTCGTAAGCAGGATGTGGCAGATCCAGTTTAACGTCAGCAGGATGTGGCACATCCAGTTTTAACAACGAAACAGCAAGTCCAAGAAGTTTCCATACACATTTGGGACATCTATCGATTGATACAATCCTAGGTAGGCCACACAGTCAGCACTAGCCAACGCCCCCGTTCCCAATATTCCAGATGGAACTTACCCAGTCTCACCGTTTTTCCACATAACATTAGGAAGATTGAAATCTCCCCAAATGGAGACATCAGTAAAATTACTTGAATCAACCAGGTATGTGCATTACCTACCAAAATCCTGCGACAACCAAAAGTTGCTTCCACATTTTCATGTTCGACATTTTCTGTACATGGTGTCAGGTGTCAGTAAACAGCAGGACATGTAGTTCTTAATTGCTACCAAAACTCCACCCTCAGTTTTACATAAACTGGTCTTTTCAGATATGTCACATCGGAAAACTAAATACCTATCCATCCAACCCCAGTTCACTAGTCACTGCGCCAATGTGAATCTTTTAAGATATCATGAGATCACCCATTGATTCTAGTTTCTAGACTCATTTCTCTATCATCCATATTCTATACTTGAACTTGAAGGACCTGATCGTCGATTTTTATTGGTCGCAGTCTTTTTGAGGCAGTATATCTCATCAGCATTGTACCGAGGCTCTCAAAGAGATTTGTACTCCACATTTTATGATCCCTCTAGAGACTTTGGCCGATTGTCCCACTATATTTAAAAAGATCACACAAATTTTACTTTGTATATTATCATCTCTCCGGCTGAGGACAGGGTGGCCCAAATTCGAGCCTCATCATTGGGATCGCGGAAACCGTAAGAGATACAGGGTCGGTTAAGTTATGGCAAAGTTGCGCATTTTGATGCTCAACAAAATGCCGCTTTGATATTTAGGATATTTCGAATACTTCCGGAGATATCCAGAAAAAACCGGAATTTTGCAAAATGGTTTTTTTTTTCCTGACTTGAAGTGATACTTCAAAAAAAATATTACTTCATCTTAGCCACTTTTTCTCCCCTACAAGATGCTATCATCAAATTTAAAATATGGGGTTTCGTCTTTGGGCCACTATCATCAACTTTACATTCCTATATATGGACCCTCATTTTTTATTTCAGATTTCAAGAGCTTCTGATATCCCAAAACCTATGACGTATCGCATTTATTCGAAAAATTTCTATTATTGGCACTTTCCATAAAAACTAAATGTGTTAGAGAGAGACAGAGAAAAGAATTTTGGTAGGAAATTACTAAGAAGTAAAAAAAAAATATTTTTTCTACTACCGTGCGTAAAGTACTCACTTTACGCACTATTCAGAAGACGTAAAATTTCTCTTCACGCACTAGTGCGTGAAGTAGTTCACTTCACACACTAGTGCGTAAAGTAATGTCATCAATGACAGATGTCGACCTGTCAAATTACTATATTTCTGGTCAATTACTTCACGCACTAGTGCGTAAAGTGAACATACTTTACGCACTAGTACGTGAAGAATTTGTCTAAATTTATTTTTTTATACATATTTGATTGGTAGTAGAAAAAAATTTGTATGCAATACGTGCGTAAAGCACCTTTTTTCACTCATGTGATTGTCAAAATTCGCATTCGTGATAAAAGGTTCACTTTACACACTTGTTGCATAAAAAACTATTTTCTACTACCGTGCGTAAAGTACTCACTTCACGCGCTATTCAGAAGACGTAAAATTTCACTTCACGCACTAGTGCGTAAAGTAATTCGCTTCACACACTAGTGCGTTAAGTAATGTCAATGACAGATGTCGACACTGTCAATTTGGCATTATTCTGGTAAATCACTTCACGCACTAGCTCGTAAAATGAAAATTCTTTACGCACTAGTGCGTAAAGTATTTGACTAAATTTATTTTTGTACACATATTTGATTGGTAGTAGAAAAATTTTTGTATGCAATACTTGCGTAAAGCACCTTTTTTCACTCATGTGATTGTCGCACTCGCCTTCGGCTCGTGCGTCAAAATTCGCATTCGTGAAAAAAAAGGTTCACTTTACACACTTGTTGCATAAATAACTATTTTCGGATAAATGAGATACGTCATAGGTTTTGGAACATCAGAAGCTCTCAAAATCTGAAATAAAAATTCCAGGGTTGTATTTAAAAAAAATAAGTTGATGATGTTGGCCAAAAGACGAAACGTCAGAATTTAAATTTGATGGTAGCATCTTGTAGGGGAGAAAAAGTGGCTATGATGAAGTGATATTTTTTTCGAAATATCACTTCATATGAAGTCAGGAAAAAATAAAAACAATTTTGCAAAATTTCGAAATTTTTCTGGATATCTCCGGAAGTATTCGGAATATCCTGAATATCAAAGCGGCATTTTGTTGAGCATCAAAATGCGCAACTTTGCCATAGTTTAACCGACCCTGTATCTCTTACGGTTTCCAAGATCCCAATGATGAGGCTCGAATTTGGGCCACCCTGTACAGTGACTCTCTGACTGGGAAAATTATCCCAAAAAGCTGAAGTGAAGAAATTTTTATGATAGAGGTTTATCGTCCTGTGGAAAATCAACCCAATAAACCAATTGGCAATAATTTTACAGGATATTTTTGACAAATAAAACAAGAAAATATCGAAATTAGAGGGTTTTTATCTTAGTTTTTATTCTCTTCTCAATAAAATAAAATATAAATATTTACATAATCCATCTCGAATAATTTAATTGACGGGAACGACTAGGAAATAAAAAAATGCTACAATCACAGAATCAATTACAACACAGGAATTACATACATCATACGGTAAACCAAAAAATTATTACTTTTAAATTTTATTATCATTCGTAATATTCCTTTTTGGTAAAATATATAAACTATTAAAAATGGAAAGAGTCAAGGCGAGCCTTTTTTAGTTATGCATGCATAAACAACCTACACAGATTTTATTTGAAAATTAAACTATACAAAGTTTGAACAAACTTTTCAGATAAAAATGTAGATTAAACACCAACTAGAATATTCCCAGAGGTATTCCGGAAAGTAGAAAATCTACATTTTGTTTACCAATAATTTTAGTATTCATCAAAGGCTTTACAGTTATCAAATAAGATACATATATAAAGGAAAACTGATGATGGAATTAATTTTTTCATGCCAAGATTTTTTTATTAACAAAATTATTCACAATTCATAGAATAGGTACCTAAGTCCGGGGAAGTCCGCTCCTTTGGAGGTTTAACTATGATTGAACTATGATTGAATCTAAATATAATAAAAATAACCAATCCAACCCTGATTCCTGTATACTAGTGTTCACTATAATCTATTTTTAACAAATTTCCAGATACACACAAAAGGAAGTGTTTTTATTGATAGAAACACCAGGTCTTTGGTTATTTTTGACGCACTATTTCACCTCTTTGGTTAATACAGAACACTTTGTACATGACTAAAAAAAATTAAACACTAATTTGGGACAAATTCATTAACATCCAGTATTTATACATGTACACTGTGACCTAAAAGCTAAAACAAAACACCATTGTTATCATTTATCACAGAAATAAATGTCTGGGTCTTTTTACATTACACTAATCTATTATTTGTTTGCACAACTCTCTAAGAGGCAATTTAATATTAACATAAATTAAATAAATGTTAAAAATATTTATTATAGTTTATAATGGGTTTTAAGGTTGTATAGCTGTTATTTGGTATTGGTAAATACACAAAAAAAAAAACTAGCACTAGCAATAGCTAATCTGGCACTATGTTGATATACATATTAAAATTATTGCTATTGCATCTAGGAAACTGCGTTGTAAAGATTATTTATTGTTCTAACAAGAACCAATCAAATTGCTTATGTAAACTTGTCCAAGCTGAGTTCTTATTGAAGCCAGAGCTGCTTACAAACTAAAGCCAAATGTTCGATTTATTATTAAAATACTTGGCAGCTTAGCAAATTATCTGTTACCTACTGATATGTTCATAATAACAAATTTATTATTACGTTGACACTCGAGTAAAATTCAAGAACGTGTAGCCTTTTTCCACTATAAACTTAGTTACTCTAGAGGTTTTCAACTTAGTAACTTTTTAAAATAAAAATGTGGCACTCAAATTGTACTAGATATTTGCTATTCTACTAACTTATGATAATTAAATTTTATTGCCTTAGATGAAAATGAGCAAAAATAAGCTTTCCTACAAACAGTCAAAATTCTAGCTAATTGATGTAAATTGTTGATTATTTTAACAATTAGTTAATAGCTAGTCAACAAGCAATTTTATACAGAGTGTTCGTAGTTGTCGAATGATTCTATATTACAAACAAAATATTAGATATTGAATAATATTAGGTGTGTTTGCTAGACTGCTTAACTTGAACCTACAATCGCACCTATGGATATACTTGTTCTATTGAAAAATATATGCATCAACTGAGAGTAGTTCTCAATTAAAGACGTAAAAATGAAAATATGATTCAAGATTACTATTTTTATAAAATATGGAACAGAAAACATTGTCCAGCCATAATAAATGGAAACTTCAGCAGTAATTACATACAGGAATGACTATTGTTAGTAGTTCTACGGTAAGTCACTGGATCAATAATTCTGAGAGAGTAGAGAATCTGAATGTTATTAGTTGTTCCAAAAATTAAAAGATTTCGGTACACTGAAGCACAGAATAGCAACAAATTTAACAAAACTTTTGGTTTGGTTTTTGTTAGAAAAAACAAAAAGTTTCCCCTATAATATGTTGCCTCAATATGGAGATATTTCTGTTTCAGATAAATCTGAGGAAGATTCGGCCAAGAATTGAAATACACTTCCAATCCTCCCTTTGTGGTCTATGTTGAGACATCCGACATAGAGCTCCTTATTTACGCCATTGATCTCTATTCTGTGCTGCTTGTTTCCCCTCTAGTTCACCTATTCTTTTAAGATAATAATTTTGAATCATCATATCTTGCATTATGTACAGCAAAACTACCTTTCAACCTTGTGATGTATTCCCTAGCATGTAGGACTTTTGTTCTGATCCATTCATAAACCATTCGATTTTATCAATTTATAAGTCAATTCTATGCACATCTGTAAGCCTATAGACAATTTCCAATTCTGCGGATCCTGTAGCTTACAGGAAATCTTCTTCTTCAGCCAGATGCCATCCACTCCTGGATGAAAGCCTCTTCCAATGGTTTCCATTGCCCTCTGTCCTGTGCTGTTTTTACCCAGTTTTACGATGTCATCCCGCCACCTTTTTTGGGGTCTTCCAATACTTCGCCTAGCATCCTGAGGTCTCCATTTTATGACTTTATTTGTCCACCAGTTCGCTTCTTGTCGGGTCACGTGACCAGCCCATCTCCACTTCAGTTGAAGTATGCGTTGTGTGACGTCAGTAACCTTTATTCTTCGTATTTCCTCGTTTTTAACACGGTCCCTCAAGCTAATGCCTAACATGCCTCTTTCCATTGCTCTCTGCGTGGTTCTGAGCCTATTAATGC
The DNA here is from genome assembly GCA_917834065.1 of Ceutorhynchus assimilis. Lineage (NCBI taxonomy): Eukaryota > Metazoa > Arthropoda > Insecta > Coleoptera > Curculionidae > Ceutorhynchus > Ceutorhynchus assimilis. The sequence goes on along the minus strand of OU892283.1, from coordinate 33,483,895 downwards.
TTTTGGCAGTTATTGCCATAGTTTAGAGACCGTACGTTATTACTGGTAGAACACATGTTTCGTAGACTTTTCGTTTGAGGTGTTGGGGAATATCAGGGTTTTTAGGGATGAATCCGAGTTACCGAACGCGGCCCAACTAAGTCCCACCCTTCTGCGCTTTGATTCTGTTTACCAAGTGTGATTTTATGACCGAGATATATATAATAGATGTATTTTCCAGTGAATGGTTATCGATAGAGATTTAAATTTGATTTTGGCTCATTATTTTCGTTTTAGACAAGTACATAATCAGACCGACGTTTTTTGATGCGTGATGGAGTTGTTCTATCATTATCTTGATCTCTTCAGCCGTGTTGCTTATTAGGACAACGTCATCTGCGAAGCGCAGATGATTTAGACGGGTTCCATCGATGTTAATCCCCTTTTCGTGCCAAGGTGAATTTTTAAAAACATCTTCGACCATTAGTGTGAACAGTTTTGGGGATATTGTGTCCCAGAGTCGAACACCTCTCTTAACTGGAATTTCATCAGTGATCATGTCTTCCTCGATTTTAATCTGAAGCGTCGCGTTATTGTAGATATTTTCTATAATATTTGACTATCCGGAATCAATTCTGGCATTATCCAGTGCTTTTAGAACTGCCCACGTTTCAACAGGAACGAAAGCTGTGTAGTACTGGATAAACGCCAAATGTAAGAGCATATTATATTCCGTACTTTTCTCAATAATACTACAGATGGTTTGTAGGTGGTCTGTTGTACTATAATATTTCCGAAATCCCGCTTGTTCAGTAGGTTGATAAAAGTCTAATTTTCCCGTTGGCCTATTAGTAATTACTTTGGTAAATAGCTTGTAGAGGTGTGATAGTAGACTGATTGGTCTATAGTTCTCGATATTTTGACTGTCTCCTTTCCTATGCAGTAAGATGACTTCAGCATTCTCCCATGTGTTCGGGATTTTTTCCGCGGTAAGGCATTTGTTAAGGAGTATTCTCACAGCCTCTTGAATATCCTCCCCTCCTATTTTAAGCATTTCGCTAGTGTTTGCGAACTACGCAAACAGTGTACGCCTTAAAAAGGCACCCAAATAGACAGCCTTAATACCGGCGCTGTTGTAGCGACGCCGTGGCCGCCCTTCTCTAGAGAGCGCGCGCACAACCGCACGGTACAAAAGCTGTCTCGCCCCTTCTCTCGAGAAACATGAAAAGAAGAGCATGTTCCCTGGTTGCTCCACAAAAAGCTGATTTCCATCGCTGGAAGTGAAACCACTCTTTTTTCATGTTTGCCCAGATACTCGTGAGTGTCTTAATTCTCCTCTCTCAACGATTGCTGCCAAGTCAGCCTCTTCCCAAGTAAATAAATCTTAAAAAGTAACACTCGAGTCTTGATCGCAGAAACTTAAAAAGTGTCGCGAAAAGTATCTGGTTGTTTTAACCTATTCAGTAACTCCGTGAAGGTTTGTACTATTAAGGCTTTAACACAGCCTTCAGATGACTGAATTGAATGAGAGTATTAGTTTGGCGTGATTGGTCGCAAGGATTAACATTTTATGGCATTGCGATACTAAAAAAGGGGAAACCGAAACCCGTCACCTCATCGGGCAGCATAGTACAGTTTGCTATGTTGCCAGCTCACTCGTCCTGAAATTTAAGCACGGACAATTTCGTACGGACTTATGCAGTTTGCAATGGAACTTCCTTGAGGAAATACAGCGCCTCCATTAACTAACAGCAATAAAACTTTTACGCAAAATTGTAGTGCACCTAAAAGCAATAATTGCTTATTGTTACTTTTTTTCAAATTTTGTAGTACCTTTTATTTAGTTCATGTTTATATTTAGTATTTGTGTGCTTGGTGTGTGAATGAAATTAACTTTAAGCCTTTTGTTTCAATGCAAGTTAACTTTATTTTATTTCAAATTTTGCATTGACATTATTTGATGAAATATCTTTGTTTTTTTTGTGTTTTTTTTTCAATATATATATATATATATATATATATATAGGTATAAACAATGGGAGTTTCTTGGGGTATCGGTCGTCTTGAATATATATATAGGTATATATATATATATATAATATATGTATTTTGTAGCAGTAGTTGTTTAATTTAATTGGTTGTTTATTGACGTCGCTTTACGCTTGATGGGCGGAACCAGGCCTCTAATTAAAATCAGTTTCATTAATCTCACTGACTCCCTAGAAAACAATCCCTCATTTAATTGGGCAGGAAAACGCCGCTACAACTGTCACTTGTACTAAAAACCAAGGACTTTTGTGCCCAAGTTGTAATTGTCGCCCGCAAGGGGATAGTTATCCCTTATGCCGTTTAGCTATCGTTAAACTAGCTCTAACGCGCAACAGCTAGTTACCCTGTCTTCTCCTGGACTTTTCCTATCTTTCATATGTTTCAGTGCATTTGTTATTTCCCAATTACTTACTTCAGGAATGTCTTAAGAACCAACATTTAAAACAATTTCTCTTTGTTGTTGGGGTTTCGGTACTTCTGAACTATAAAGTTTTTTTTATAGAAAAGTTGAATTGCGGCTACGATTTCTTTTTTATTGCTCACGATCGTTCCATATTGATTTCGGATTGATGTTATTCTAGCTTTGCTTTTAGACATTTTTGATCTCAATACCCTCCGTCATGTTTGTGTTATCCTCTATAGTATTATAATTTCTAATGTCTTTCCGAATTTCCTTTTTAATTGTCTTATTTAGTTCTGCGTATTCCGTATTATCACGATTGGTTTGTCTTCTCTGTTCTATTAATCTTACTGTATTTGCACTTAATTTACCCTTACCTCGATCTCGTTTTGGCTTTCCACATACTTTTTTGGTTGTTACTTGTATGCTGTTTACTCGGCTGTTTACGAGTTTTGTTGCCAGGTCGTTCATCTCCATTTGTTCTAATAAATTAATATCGCTGTTTACTTTCTAGTATTTTCAGAAATTCGTCTTTATTCTGATTTAGTTCGTTTGCAGTTGGGAAGCTTGGTTTATCTAGTAACTTACTTCTTTCTATTCTGCTGTTCACAATTATGGTTGCACGTACAAGCCGATGGTCGCTACCTGTGTCGAAACAATTTAATACAGAGACGTTTTGGCAAATATCTCGTTTATTACATAGTATGTAATCGATTTCGCTTTTTTACCTGGCCATTTGGGCTACTCCAGGTCCTTTTTCTCTGAGGGGGCTTCTTGAAAAAATAATTCATGCAGAAACGGTTTTCCTTTCTGAGATAATCCAGCAGTACTTCACCTCTTGCATTTCTAGTACTTAAACCAAAGTTGCCTATATTCTGAGTCATCTGTCAATTTTTCACCGATCTTTGCGTTTAGGTCCTCCATGACTATAACGAATTTTGCATTTTCTGCTTTTTGTGCATTGGTGATATCTTCGTATAGTTGTTCTATTTCTTCGTCCTCTGCGGAACTAGTTGGCGCATAGCATTGGATCACTTGCAACTTATATTGTACATTCAGTTTTAACGTAACGTATATTACATGGTTTGTGATGGCTTGCATTACAGAAAATCTTAAATATTTCCATCGGGTGTTTGGCAATCGATGCGTCTTCCATTCCATTGCGTCACTGTAAATTAGACGATAACCCAGAATTGTCACTTTCACGATTCTATAAACATAAAAGTTACACATCATCGTAATCTATAGATCTACAGGTTTATAGAAATTCTACGAGTGATCCAAGAATTGACCAATTATCAAGTGTCTAAGTATGACATAATCAATAATTTTCAATCAATATTATGACAACTATGTTTTTTGGGTATTGGAGCATCTTGAGATTTCTTAACTCCCAATTAGGTCAATTATGTGGACAACTGTAAGCAAATCTATAACTTTCTATGAGCCAGTTAAGTAGACAATTTGCAATGCTATGCTTCCTGTAACTTACAGAAAATCGATGCTTCTTATAGTGAATTACTAGATATTTATAGAAAGTATCAGAATTGACATAAAAAACAAAAGTTACAGATCATCGTAAGCTATAAGCTTACGAATTTATAGAAATTTTACGATAGAACCCAGAATTTCACTATTATATGTCATGAGTATATTCGCCGACCTTCTGTTGAGCATTGTCCTTTATCTTATGTCTTGTATTTTCTTTCTCTCAAGTATAATTTGTACCTCAGAGATTACGGTTTGAATCCATTCTTGATGAAATTTGAAATTTTCCTGAAGCTGTTCTTTTTCTTTTTGGGCTTACTCTTCTTCTTTATTTATTGAACTCCTATTGTCTTGTTGTGCTGCGAGCTGCAAGTCTTCTTCTTCACGTGTTTCTTTCAGTCTTTGCTTTACATAATTTTGTTTCCCTTTTGATCTCCGATCTTCTGTTCTAAAAGTGCTGCAAGCCTGTCATGTTTTTCTTGTTTTTGGGCTTCTTTTTCTTGCCATTGTTTCTGTCTTCGGGCTTCTTCTTCTTCTTGTTTTTCTTTCTATCTCTGACCTTTTCCTTGTTGGTAAAAGTGCCGCAAGCCGGCTGTTCTTCTTGTCATTTTTCTTTCTTCAGTCTACACTTTCAGTCGAGATTTTGATGTTTTCTCTTCTCGTTTTTCTTTCTATCCGCCTTCGATCTTTTTGTTGTAAAAGTACTGCAAGCCAGTTCTGTTCTTCTAGTCTTGGGCTGGGTCTTGTTATCTCTTGTCTTCGATTTTTTTCATAAGGTCCGGCAAGATTCCATTGACTTGCTCTATTTTAGTTGTTTGCTATATCGTGTATTGAACATAAGACACTCTGTACATTTCCTGAAACTTGATTCGAAATGTACGGAGGCGAAGTCAAAATGCCCGTACCCGCAAAATATCGAAAAACTAAAATATTCGGATTGTAGGTAATCGATCAAAGGATGTTTATGCCAAATTTCAGCCAACTCTAATGTGAGTTTTTTTTCTCTTTGCAGACGAATTTTAATAAATCAACCAATCGGAGCATAGAACTGATAGATTTCAAATGTCATTAACGTCCGCTTAAACTGAGTCACTAAGCTACAAACTATGCGCAGTTTTCTGCCGTTTATAGTGTCAAGTGGTCTATGAATAAAACCACTTTGTATATCAAACACCTGTTAAAACTAGAACACGATTTATCAACAATCAGCAGTTTAAGCAGGTCAACGCGTAAACTAATGTTTACACGAAATGGATATAAAAACCGATGCAGCCTATGGTATCAGTACCCATTTGGGTCCTTCTCTCCTCAGGGTCTCCTTACCTAAAGGAGAAGTAGCCTTACCAAAAGGAGCAGAAGCTACACTTCTCTTCAGGGTCGCCTTAGCCCAGATATTCTTGGAGCAATCCCCTTCAGGGTCACGTTATACCCGAGTCAAGATAGCATTTGACCTAACAAAAATAATATAAAGCTGATTTTTGGTAGAGATCATGCCTGAGGGCTAAGTTGCAACATACTCGGAGTCCTGGCCAATCATCCTTCCGCAACCCCCTTTTTTCGCCTCTTAACCCCCACCCTTTTAATAATTTATTGATTTTCTCGAAAACTATCCACTTTAAGGAAAAATGTCAAGAGAGCATTTTTGAAGCTGACAAAATTTCCCTTGCAACGACGTCATGTGGTACGCAGCAATGGCATATCAAATGAAGGGTTTACATTTAAAAAATATACTTTTGGCTATTTATTCTCAGTTTTTGTTTTTAGAAGTAGCATATTTTTCTCTAAAACGACCATGAAAAGGTAGTCTACTTGCGAATCTATAAGAAGTTTATCGCAATTACTTCAGCCAAAAAAAAAAAAAATTAGAAGTTTATCCGAGACTTCTCAGCTATCAATTTGCCAAATAACAGTTGCGCCTACCGCCCCGCGCTTTTTTAATCTTGACTGCGCTTGTGCAACAGAGTCCAATGAAAAGCGAGTTTGTCACGTGTTTGCGTTATATTTACATTTAGGGTTTGGACTCTGTAACGAATAGAGACATTTCCTCCATTTCTATTGACGTCCCCTCTCTATACAGGGTGTTTGGTAGGTCGATGCATATATTTTAGGAGGTGATAGAGTAAGTCATTTAGAACCTATTTAGACAAACTTATCTTAGTAGCAAGTCTTATAGTTTTCAAAATATGCCCGATTTAATTTTTTCTTAAAAAAATCTCACAAATCCTTTGTTGGGCGATATTCAGAAATACTGTCTCAATTATTTTTATTTTGTATCTTTAAGGAATGTCTATTTTTTGTGTTAAATGCATTAACAATAAAATAAATAAAAAATGAGCAATAAAGAGTGCCCGAGAGAGTGCCATTTTGAAGTCATATTAATTAATTAAAGTTAAGTTCTTTCGGAAAAAAAAATAGGAAAAAATAAGGACAACCAAGGTTTTCAAAGTAATTTAAAAACTTTTGTCACTTTGTGCCTTTTCGAATTGCACATACCACAAAATTATTATTATTTTTTTTTGGAGCAGCACAAAAATCTTTCAAGACTATAGATTCCCAAAAATGAGTAGGTATTTACAGAAAAAACTGGACTAGCCTTATTTTTCTTCTTTTCACAAACAAAATGTTCACTTTTAGACTGAAATGATGAACAGTTTGTTAATGTCTGGCTAATTGATAGTGATGTTGTTAATAAAGGATTTGTTTAAGAAAAAATTGAAATGGCCATATTTTGAAAACCATAAGACTTGGTACTAAGGTAAGTTTGACTAAATATGTTCTAAATGACTCACTCTATCACCTCCTAAAATATATGCATCGACCTACCAAACACCCTGTATATTGATTTCGAAAAAAGAGAAGAAAACAGGAAGTGCCATAGCGATTATCCCTATCGCCAGTTTTCCATAATCGACTGAGAGCTGGAAATGGAAAAAAATATTTAAAGACATGGATTGCGAGCCTTACTCTCGAAAACAGTTTCTAGGGAAGTTAGTCGATTACTTTGGACAACGAATATGTATCACCGAAATTACAGGAGCAAGAACAATTTTGAATTTCAGAGATAATATAGATTCAATATTGTTTAATTCTTGGTATACTAGGAAACTAGAAAACAGTGAGGCAGATGAAAGGTTGAGGGTAGTTCAGAAAGCTGCAGAAATCATGAAAGAAGATATACGTGCTGCCATATATGATTGCAGCGTTTATCCACCCGCAGATAATCCTCAGTTTTATGCAATATTCCTAAAAGTTTAGACACGCTACTGGAGACAATTATGAAATTAAAAAATTCAGAAAATAAACGCCAGGATACGAAAAAGGCAGCAATAGGTCAGGCAATAATAAGCGTATGTTGGCTGACCAAGGTCATTATCTCAAAGTCATATCTCCAATTTTACTTGGTATTGGTGTATATGTCCATAGAGAATTTGGCTCCAGGCATATCGTGGACTTCCTAAACAATTGGGGATTTTTGGGACCTACAACGAAACATATCAATATGAAAATCGCATGATAAAAGACAATGTTGAGACGGTTGCCAGCGAAAATAGTCTTGTCCAGTACTATATAACGCAGATTTTATTATTGAAACTCTTACTGGCCATGCCACATTTCACAATTTGCAGTTTGGGAGGAATTCGATTGAGTACTCCTTCGCCACCTGCAACACCAAAATCGATAGCTCGCCAAATTGACATTGTTTCTTCTACTGCAGCAGCAGAGAAAGATAACATTTCCATCAGTTGGTACAACGCATCAAAGACATTTCCCTTGAAAAATGTTATAGTAAGAGACATAAAAATCGGTAACACAGAAATGAAAAATTTAATGAAACATTCAAAAACTTTGGATCTATTATGGTTGACTAGCAACTGGGCAGTTATCTGATGATATTTAGTATGAATATCGTTGTTTGGTACAATTTGATTTTCGGTTTTTAGGAGTCGACAAACCACCATCCTGGGGAGGAACGATGAAACTAGCGCTTAATGGATACATGGAATGTGAAAAAACAAGTGTTACAATTTTACCTTTTATTAATATGTCTCCAACTGATCCAAGCACTATTTATTCTGCTTTGAAATATGCTTTAAAAGAAACTCAACAGCTGGGACAAGAGCACTGCATAGTAACTTTTGATCAACAATTGTATGATAAAGCGGTTAAAATTATAGTCTCTGAGCCTCAGACCTTCAGAAACATATTGTGCTTTTCACACGATTATGGCTTTCATGAAGGCGATTGGTTTCCTGATGGGTAAGATTTGAATAGCTTCATATTACCTATGTATATTGCGTTTTTCTCTAATGCCATAAATTTTCAGGTGGGAGTGGTCTTGAAGACGTATGGTGTCAAATTTATGCAAAAAACTCTGTGGTAAACATGATAGGAGGACACGCGTATAACATAGCCCTAAGAGCTCATTTCATCACTCAATAAGCCCTGGTTACTCTTCTCGAAAAGATAAACATCAATAAAGAAACCAGGGACCAATTGAAAATGTTGTTCCTGGATTTTCCAACTGGATATTCTACACCAGATAATGTCTATGAGAACGGAATTCTTCATATCCTTCAAGAAAAACTAAACAGTGTGATTGAAGCAATATCAAAAAATAGTCCAACTGCAGTTCTATGATTCCAATACAGGTTTATGCTGCCATATTTTCATGCTGCAGGGTCTTACCACTATGCCAAGTTAGCCCACTTGTATGTTCAGCAATGTGACGATCTTGAAAATTTTATGCCCAAGAACAAATACAAAAAAATTTGTAAAGCAGTATTTCACTATTCGTCGTTCGGAAGGCTTTTGGACTGGGGTCCTTACAGATCAAGTCATCGGGCAGGAACTGATGAGAAACTTCAAGGGACAGACACATGGAAGAGGTACAACCGAAAATACCTTGAGTCATTTTGTCTATTCTTTTCCTGGATGTCTTCCCCTGTGCAACGTCATGGAAGAATCATGTGGTCAAGCATATGAAAAAAGGTATCAGACTAGCGATCAGGTAAGAATATTTGGAAGTAGGCACTGTGGTTTGTAATAATAACCCATTGTTTTGTTATTTTTAGGACGTTGATCTAACTGAATCCCATAGAATTAAAGATTCCGAAGACTTACATACATTTATAGAGTGGTTTAGGAATCATTCTCCCTACGAAAAATATGTAACAAATTATACTCAATATCTACTAGAATAGCTGCAGATAAAACTATCAATTGTCATGTTGCCGAAGAAGTAGGAGAAAGATGTCTTAGTAGAGTAGACGGAAAACCATTTTCAGACATAAAGATATCTGTCATAAAGCAAGATCATTGTCGTTTATGAGTGGTACAATGAAAATCCAAAATGATATCGTCTCGGTTTCGACTCCCCAATTATTCCTACTGCTTTTTTGAGTTTTAAAATCAGAGAGCGACAAATCCGAATATTTCAGATATGAGTTGTCATCAGACCACCTTCTCTATTTGATGGGACCTATATATGAGAAAAACACAAAAGTCTGTTCTAACTTCATTTTTTCCGGAAAAAACAAGTGATATTTGGGAAGGAGGATTCTCCAGGACTTTTAGTATATTGATATTTAGCCCTAAATTATGATATAGGTATACCAAAAATTAGCTTTATATTATTTTTGTCTAGCTTTACCCAAAATTTCAACTATCTTGACTCGGGTATATTTTCGCCATTGATCTCTGTTCTCTGCTACTTGTCTTCATGTTCAGTGTCATCCAATTTTGGATCATTATTACAGCAGAGTTTATTATTTGCCATGGGTGTCATCTATGTTATGTCTGGTATTTCCTTTTTCTCAAGTCCGGTTTATACCTCAGAGAATACGGTTTGAATTCATTCTTGATGAAATTTGAAATTTTCCTGAAGCTGGTCCTGTTTTTTTTTTCTCTTCGGGCTTGCTCTCCTTTTTTATGTATTGAATTCCTACCTTCTTGTTTTGTAAAAGTGCTGCAAGTCTACTTGTCCTCTTCTTCTCATCCTTCTTTCTGTTTTTTAACATATTTTTGTTTCCCTTTTGATCTCCGATCTTCTGTTCTAAAAGTGCTGCAGGCAGGTCCTGTTTTTCTTGTTTTCAGGGCTTCTTCTTGTTCCCTTCTTTCTGTTTTCGGGCTTCTTTCTCATCTTTCTTCCTCTCATTTTTCCTTGTTGTTGTGAAAGTGCTGCAAGCCAATCCTGCTCTTCCTGTTTCGGAGCTTCTTCTTGTCCTTACGGATCTGTTATTCTTGTTTTCGAGCTTCTTCTTTTTCTTCGGGCTTCCCCTTTTCATGTTTATATTTATCTCTGATCTTTTTGTTGTTGGAAAAGTGCTGCAATCCGGTCCCGTTTTTCTAGTCTTTGGGCTTGTTCTTGTTATCTCTTGTTTTCAATATTTTTGGTAAAGTCCAGCGAGATTTGATTGGCTTGCCCCATTTTAGTTGTTTGCTGTCGCGTATTTACCATAGAATAGTCTGTACATTTCTTGAGACTTGATTCAAAATATGAAGTCAGATGGTGAAGTCAAACTACCCATACCTTGTCTAATTCTCAAATCGAAGAAGAATAACAAGATGCCAATTATTTCACTATTTAGCAAATTGTCATGGATTCCGCAGGTCCACTAAAACTCTTTTCAATAACCACTTTTATTGAACTCATTGACTGTTATATAATCTGATACTCCAAAGAAATGTGAGCTGGTGGCTCCCTATGTTAGCTTGACAATGGTCACCTGACTGCACACCTGTTTATGCTTGTTTTAAGAGCATGCGCTTTGACCTCTTTAGCATTTCTATCAACTTATTTAACATCTGCGCCTTTTTTAGGAGGGTCAGGTCTCTATTTAAAGAATTTTGTTACTATAAATTTTGTTTCTTTCCTACTCTCCATTATTGTGTTTCATGGAGGCAATCAATATTTTTCCTGATATTAACATTTCGATTTCAGCCACGTTATGCCTTCTAAGATCATATAATGTTTTTTTCTGACAAAATTTTCCCGAAGATTTGCTATGACGAATGACAATGTTGAAAATGTATTTCAAATTTGGGATTGTCAATTTTATTAAAATACTGCAATAATTAAAATATCGAGGCATGTATTTGCTTTTGGAGACATGACAAATAATGAATCCTAAATTTTTGAAGAATTTTGGCAATCCTACACTGATTAATATTTTTCCAATAATGGTCAGAAACTCTGAATTTCAAGGGTTAGTTTGGATTACTCAGAAGAATTAGGACCAGTGACTTGTTCATCAGATGGAATGCTATACCGCTTCCTCAATTTCTAATTCACTACAACTAACAGTCATCTATGGCCAGACATTAACTACTATACATAAATAAATAACTGTATTTTAAGGCCCCTATTATTTTCTTCACCTTTTGTATTAAAAATAAATGCCTACTACTACTAACCTTACTTTTTTGGACAAATTAATGTAGGTATATACGATAAAACACTCAATCTACAAAAATAAAAATAAAATGGAGCTCAGTAGGGGAAAACAACATTGAGAATGGAAGAATAAATCTCATCATGATCATTTTCAAAGCAAGATATGTCACTAGCCCTATTGAAACTGCACATTCAATTTTCACAGTTAAAAGCAATCAGACTAGAAAAGTGACTTCAATATGCTTTGAAAATGACTCTATGTATACTTGTAGGTTGTTCTAATAGTTATTTTTGCATGCCAATATTCAGGCATCCAGAGGCAGGGATAGACAAGACCCTACCCTATTAACATATTACATACTAACAAAAGTAATCTAGATAGCTACAACCTACAACATTTTTTAGAATTACCGCATTGGTCGCTAGTATTTTCTTTTAATAAATATATTGTACCTACTATGATCTTTTGTTAAATCACAGATTTCTAAAAATAACATGTTCCACGGTAAGTGCTCATTATTTTATTAATTAGTGGACAGTCTGTACCTGTTTGAAAATATGGAGTTGTGATATTCATTATACAATAATGTATCAATGAGGAAAATATTAAGTTTTAATTTAACAAATATGGGGTTTTAGAGTTTATACTAGTAAAAAAGCTGCCATCTCTAATGACAAATAACAATGAATAAAGGGAAATTACAAGTTACCTAACCAAACCTGACTTTATGCATGAATTACTCTCAACCTTGAAGCTCATCATAAATGATTACGAAAGCCAAGTTTCAGGACAAACATTATAAGGAAATGGAAGAAAGAAAAACTATAAGGGCCATTTACAGGTGTTGAAAGTCTAATTTTTCTTGTGAGGTGTTTGGCAGAATAACTCTGTCTTGAGAGAGATGTACTGTCTTTGTATACACATGTATATTTTTGATGCATTAGATATGGTAGCCTTTTCTAGAACATCTTTCATTACAATAACTAATGGTAACAATACAACAAATATTTTGTAGAAATATTACAAATAAAAATCTATAAAAAAGAAATGCACTTAAACAGCAAGAATCTGGAAACAAGGAAGCATAAAAATATCTGGGAAGCATATCATCAAAACCTTTTGTCATAACGTATGTCTATGTATAAGCATGCTAACCTTCGCTTTTTTCTTATAAGTAACGTTGCACGTACGAACCAGTTTATCACCATTGGCTACGCCCGGACAACCACCATTAATATTTTTATACAAATACTTTACATTTTCATCTGTTATATCGTCACCACTACCAGATGTGCTACTTGAACTTTCTCCGTTCGGTTCCACATTAACTTCATTATGAATATCGGCACTAACGATCAAATTACTCTGATTATCTGAGTTATTAGTTTGTGAATTATTTTCCTCGTGAGTGCTAGCAAGGGGTTCGCCTCCGCAACACTTACCATTTGTGAAGGCGAACTCGTAGTTGTCGTTACTGCTCGTTTCTGACGTTTCGTTAATTACAATTACCTCGGTATTAGATTGTTCTTTGTGTTGATGCGAGTGGTCGTCGTGTGTCCACTTGACGACCACTCAATCGATCCTGTGTGGAGCTAGTCGGCTGCTGTCAGGATTACCTTTGTAAATAAAAACTTGGAGTAGAATTAGCATGTCTATGGTGACCTGCATCGAACCGCAGATCCAAAATTGCACGGGCGCTTCGCGCAATAGGAAATATAGAGTCTTGAATATATCACCGCAAGTCCAAAGCACCACCATTAATAAACTGAAAGAAAATATGTTGTTTTTTTATTTTGTTGAGGATTTTAGTATTTAACCTACCTCATTCCTTCGGTGGACTTGCACCTATAATTCTTGATAAGTTGAGGCATACCAAGCATAGCCTCGGTGAACACAGCCAAAAATCCAATAAGTTCAACGAAAACAATATATTCTATAAACAGGTACATCAACAATGAAGCGATTATGGTAAAAACGAGCATGCAGTCTAAATACGATTGGAAGTCAGACCAGTTCCAGAAATTCTTGGCATCGAAATCTGAAAACGAAAAATTATCCTTTGTCCGATAAAGCCGAAGTTATGTAAAAATGAACTGTTACAAAGTGAAAAATAAATGGAATTTGCGGGAATTTGTTTGAATTTATTTTCAATTTGTAACGCATTAGCACACATTACCGTTTTACATGCAAAATGGGACCCATTTAGATATAATAAATGTATAGGTATAGTATGAGCAAAAAATAATGCCTGAATTTCATCTTGACGTTCTTTATACATATATCCAAGTTTAACTGCATAAATTCGAACTTTACGTGCGACATAAAACTCTTTTGAGTATCTTATTGCATATTTTTGCCCATACCATGAGAATATTTTAAAAAAAATTATATAATGATCTAGAAGGAATAATACTTAATATAATATGCTATATGGTACTTCTAAGTATAATTTCTATCCTCTTAAACAAGTTTTTTGTATTAATGTTAAAAAGATGTCTGTAAGGAAAAATTATACTTTTTACTCCCTATTCATATAAATCTTATGAAATTCATTTTAAGTGCTGTGTGATTTTTTTTTCAAACCGCTTTATTTATTCTCGTATGTTGAAATGTATTGGTTAGGTTAATATTGTTTTTAAAATCTTGCCAATAACTAGATAAGCACCAGCATCAGTTTTATAACCATAAAGGCTGCATCTCTATATTTAAGATTACATTTTGTTTTTGTTACCTTCTAAATTGTATTAGAAAAATTGGAAAGATGTTACCAAAAGCGAAACCCATATTAAATCAATCAAAACCCCATTTGAATCCCAGAACAAAAAACCCTAGTTAGTTACTGTTTTGATGCTATAATAGGTATTAATCAAAGCAGATAAATTATTATACGAACAAGCTAAAAGCTACAGCGTGCAAGCCTATTACCGATTATATACTGCGGAGGGCGCGACTTTGTAGCAGAGAGAGATTTTAGCCTCGTAACTTCCTGGATATTAGCTGCCAAATAAAAAAAATAGAGGGTATAAGTGATTTAATAAAATGGGTATTGTGAAAAACTACAAGGCCAAGAGTAATTAGATAAATCGGTATTGATTTTGTGTTAATCCTGTAATAAAACAAGCATAATATGGTTTAGCCGTTATTTTGCTAGGGAATTAAGTATATACTTACATATTTACATAAATCTGGGTTAGTTGTGCAAAAATTATTTGGGTTTTCACTACAATTTTGCATTAAAGCTGCCAGTAATTTTTTTTAAATACCTATGTAGGTACCTGCTAGTATAGACATCTAATAAATTGGAGCCAAAATTCTCTTTATAGGTATCAGATTCAGATATTTACTACTTTAAATTTGCAACCAGTATGGGTAATTACAATGCATTTTCATAGTTATTGTATGAGAAAGAAAATAAGCAATCACCAATAAATCATTTCAATCCATTCATATTTTCATAAAGTATTAAAAAGGGATTTGAATGCCATATTTCCCTTGAGGGTTTAAAGGATGAAATATCGAAAGCTCTTTGATTACAGTTTGGCATAAAAGCAGAAGCTTCATTTGAAAATATTGGAGCTTTACAATACTAGAAAAACCTATAATGTAAATCCTTTTTTTATTTGTTAGGTTTGGAAACTTCAAAAACAATTATCCAAGCAAAATTACTATCACAATAGAGTTTGTCAATTGAATAAGGTTCAAAGAGAAGCCTTGCGAATAATAAATGAACTCAGGCGTAAAACGACGGTCACATTATTACCACATGAGGAGTAGGTGTTATCAAAATATCTATGGGGCTCTAACGACACGTAACAATAATATGCACACTAATCTACTAAATAAAAATTAGGTAGAAGATATTTCTACAACAGGTGTAGTTAATGCGGTGACCATTTAGGATTGTCAATTAGAATACATAAATTTAGGCATCTAAGGGTTTAAACTAAAAAAATGTTTTCCAAATGTTGGTGATTTCTGAGCTAGGATTACTATATTTACATGGATATGTAAGATAGTGAAATTCAGATGAATCATACAAATGATATAAAAGTCCAAAACCGATTTAATGAAAACAGGACTATGTTTAATTTGGTAGAATCAACATTCCTGATTCAATTGGCATTGACAGATCTTTTGCTTTGCCAATAGTATAAAATCTAGGAAATTGGGTAATCATGTTCCACGCTCTGAACAAGGATTAGTATGTGTATGTGTGTGTTTGTTGGTAATATGCACATTGACTTGCTGGCATCTAAATCACATTTGACAAATAATCATCTCACTGTGATGCATGGAAATGGCTGTGGAAGCACAGTAAACAAAATAACTAGGGAATCAGAGACAGGGCGATCTTGTCTCGACCATTGTTTTGTCACATCATTACCTACCCCATCATCTTGGTTGACATTCCACTGGGAAATTCAGATCAAAACTTTATATGTAGGTACTTGAAAAAACTTTTTGCAAAATTCTGAATGATGAGAAACTTTCCGAAAGGATGAGGACTGAGGATTGGAGTGATGTTCTGCAGAAAAATAATGTACAACCAAAGAATATACGAGAGTCTTCATTGATAAAATATGATTTCTGAATCCATTACTGTCAGGATTATATCTAATAAGGAGGCTGAAGCCATGGATCACTGGTAACCGCTTGATATCAATTTGAAACAGAGAACATCTATTAGACACCAACAAACATCATGAAAGTGTTTATAGGGAAAGTCAAAACCATACTTTGCTATTTGAATAATAATAGTTCTTTGGGACATTCCCAGACAAACTAAAAGTAGCCTTTGTACAAGAAGAGAGACGAGGAAAAAAAGACAGTTACAGGCCTATCAGCCTTTTGCCTGGATTTTCCAAACTTTTTAAGCTTGCTATATGCTAAAGACTTCTAAAATTTATGAACGACTGTAACTTGTGCAACAGTAACCAGCATATTTTTTTAAAGGGAGAATCCACTCAAATGGCAATGTCATCAGTTTATAACGCTTATCCCTAATTTTTTTGAAAGCGGAGAGGGAGCGATGAGCATGTTCCTCGAAGGTATACTTATGACTGTCTTGACAGAAAATTACTTTTGGGCAAACTTGCTGGATATGGAATAAGAGTAGGGCCTGATATATTTGTAATATTTATAAACACGATCACGATATATACATGATAAGAGATAATTTAGGTCAAATAATATCAAATTATGCAGATGATACGAATTTGTTGGCTCGTGGTAAAGGTCTGTGTCAGATTTTGGTGAATAGTTAATATTTTCTAGATAAAGTAACAAAATGGTTTATTGAAAATAGATTAATTCTTAACAAGGATTAGACAATTATTGTACAAACACAGCACAACCAAACAATCTAACATAGAAAGTAATGTAAATTTGTCAAGTGGCAACATGAGGGTTTTGGAGAATACAAGGTTTTTGGGATTGTGTCTGAATGAAAATTTGGACTGGTCTTTTCATGTCAGTAGCCTTGTAAAAAGTTAAGTTCCATCTGCTATGGCAGGGTATTGGGGTAGCAGGAAGATATATGAATAAGAAGACTCTAAGAACGTTGTATCTTGCCAATTTCGAATCAAGATTAAAGTATAGAATCATTTTTTGGGTATTAAGCGCATATATACTCAGGATTTTTTCATTGCTCAAACAAGAGTGGTCAGAATTATTAAAAAAATTAACTATAAGCAGAGTGGATTCAATTTAAATTAAGCTGATTTATTTATTTATTTTTTATTTTATTTTTCAACGGGCAGCTGCCCAATATAAAGAAAGTTAACAATTATAACAATACTTAAACTCAATCAAGACCTAACCTAAGTACCTATACCAAATCCAATTTATCCTAGAGCTAGACAACCAACAGTAAACACATATGAACAGCAACATAACAATTCTAGAAACTAGGTATTCAAGTAGAGGCAATAAGAGTACCTAGTACCAAAAAGCAAAGATAATACTTTTTCAATGGACTTAGTTACATATAGCAGCACACAGGCAGCCCATCAGTTCCTTTTTAAATATTTTTTGAGTTTGAAAACAATCTAAATCGTCTGAAAATTTATTTGCTAGTCTAGCTGACCTGGATATCTATTCTCGAAACCGGGGAACAGTGTTCTCATGAGAATGATTGCACTCTCTTCGTCAGTGTTATGGAAATATGAATCGAGCGACGAAGACAGAACCTTCGCTCTCAGGAGAATGCTGCTCTCCTGTGGGAAATATTGAGGATAATATGAAGTGGTCTTGAACAGATGAAACTAACATATTTGATAAGGTTTGGTGGGAGACCATCCGGACCAGCTCCTTTATTTATATCCATACTTGATAACCATTCATAAATTGATGAGATTGATATATATTAAAATGGTAAAGATCGATGTCACCAAAAGTTAGAGAGTCATTCAGGATACAGTCCTCGTCGCTATACATTTTTGAGAAGTATTCAGCAAACAAATTGACAATATCCTCTCTCAAAGAACAACTTACATCATGACTGATGGTAGGTACTTATATAGCTTTCTTCCTTTCTGCCATCCACAAATTTCCAAAAATGTTCAACAGTGTTTCTAAGAGACGATTCAGTTAAAGCTGAATAATTAACATACCATTGCATTTCTAAAGATTTACATTTTGCTCTAAAATTAGAAAACTTATTATGAATAAAACCTTGAATTAAGATATTTTTTGTGTGTTTTCTTTTTTTCTATTATAACTTCTTTAAGTTCTTGAGAAAATCAGATGGGAAATTTTTGAGCTAAAATTTTCATTGAAGGAACAAAAATAACAACTTTTAAGTGAGCAATATTGTTGAATATGTTGACCATGTCATCAAGGGATTTGTTATTGAATAGCTTGTCCCATTTGAACTGGGATAAAAAAAGTACCTAATTACTGCGTCAATGTCTACTGATTTAAAGTCCCTATAATAGCCATCAACCTTGAGACCAGCGCTGTTATAATGGATGGATTCACATTGTATGGAAAAGGATATTGGTGGGTGGTAAGGGTCCATTGGTAGTAGAGCACTCTCTGTTTCACCAATCAGACGTCCCTCTCTTGTGAAAGCACTAAATCCAAAAGGTTGTTGTTAACATTTCGGACAGTGTTTAATTGAAACAAGTTGTGGTAGGAGCAAAGGTGAGAAACTACCTGAGTGGACTCAAATTTGTTTTGGGTGCATCGTGCTAAGGGGATCGTCACTGAAGCCAATTTTTCTTTTTTCTAAATCATTTATTTAAATTTCATTTAAATCGCTCACATAAATTGTGATTTAAATCACACGCTAGGTACATGTATAACAATGAACCAAAATAGTCTATCAGAAGGTGAAAATGAAACTGATGACAATATCGTTTTGATACCAGGAGAAAGATAAGGAGCATTGGAACGTGCAGAAGAATATTTTTAGCTGGGCTTTCTCCAGCTTGTACTGAGATTCATCAGTTGAAGTCACCTGTTTCTGGGGCCATTTATGAGGAAAGCTGCATCCGATGGAATTAATGACTTTTAGTGGTGGACGTGCCATTCTAGGTCTGGCCTCATAGAAATCAAAAATCAGTAAGAGCGAATTTCATTGGTTGAAAATAGTCAGAAAACTGACGTTTTAATGTCAATGCAGCAGTTAATCTGCTTGTGAAAGAAGAAATTATGCAGCTCATGACAGCAACTGCATCATCAGCAAGCATGGAACGCGTTTTCTCAACCTTTGGTATAGTACAGAGCGATGTGTGAAATCGATTGGGGGACAATATGATAGATGTAGACTTTTTGATTTTTAGGTAATTGGTTTCCCAAAATATCACAATTAATTCAAACCAATTAAAATTTAAAAAAAAACATGATTTAAATTTAAAAAAATCTGACTTTTTGACTTTTTCTAATAAAAGTCATGACTTCTATTTTTCACAGTCTTGCAGAAATACTTTCAGAAAAATGAGAATACTAACTGCATATCGAGGGGCTTTTCACCTACCAAAATTGCAAAGCGCGTTCAAAAAGTTTGTGCCAATTCCAATGGCTACAACTGCCTATTAATTTATTTATTCGATTCTTTATATTAAAATGACACTTCGTGAATTTTAAGGTCTACTTTTGTTTTCGATTCAATTTCATAAGCATAAAAAGTAATACTCCCATTACAATAATGCATCGTTTGCCCTTAGTAGCTTTATCTCTCTCTCGGATCTCTTTCTCTTATGTTGGCCGCAAGCGCGTCTGTGTTTGTTTATAGGGGACGGCCGGTCCAAACCTTTTAGTATGTCATTGCGTTTTACACATGCTTTTAGAAAACCTCCTCTAAAGCTGGTGAGTAGCAAAGAACATTTTTGGTATTTTTATTGAATCGGCTTTTAAGTATTAAAATTTACTTAAAAAATCTTTTATTAGATTTTTGGTATTTGTGGACAAAAAGGAAAATTCTGCATGAGGTCAATAAACACATATAGGGTATCAAATTTTAGGGACACTTTTTACAAACAAATAGTTATTTATGATATAAGTGCTAAAGGTGAAATTTTATTTTGTGAAAAGGTAAGTTTGAACAAAATAAAACCACTTTTAGCACGAATATCATACACTATTTTTTCTACAAACGCACTAAAAGTGAGTGCTAAAAGTAATCACTTTTAACACCAGTGTCATAAAATGGGATTTCAGACACTGACAGCATCCGTTAAAAATGACACTTTTAGTAACGTTTGTAGAAAAACAATTTTTTTTAACTGTTTACTGTTATTACAAATAAATCTAGTTTTTACAAGGGAAACCTGTTCTCTTGTGTTAATAACTTCAAATAAAAGATCACATGGTATTTTTACTATTTTTTCAACAGTGTCATCTCTTATTAGCTCGTGGAGGATTAGCAAAATTCTCCTATAGATTTGTCTACAACTGCTTTGCGCATGCACGCCTGTTGACGTCACTTTGGAGAGACCACATAAATGGACTAGAAATTCGACAAGGACAAAAAAATTTTTAAATTTCAAACTATTTTCAATACACTGGGAATCAATTTTCTACACAACAAGGAAATGTTTTTGCCAAACATAAATAAGATAAAAATGGCACTCAAAATATATACAGGGTGTCCCAAATTCAAGCAGTATCATTATGATATTGGAAACGGTAAGAGATACAGGGTCGGTTAAATTATGGCAAAGTATCGCAACAGTAAGAGTACCGTTTCCAATCCCGATGATACTGCTCGAATTTGGACACCCTGTACACACTTAAGTACCTTTCAATAAGTTCTCACCAAGGTTCTCACAATCAAATAAAACTAACTTTGACTGTAAAAATTCAAAAAAAGTAATTTATGAGAAAAAGCAGCGCTCAGGAAGCTCCTAAACATACTGTTTTCTCACATCATTTGGCACGTATTACCAAGTATTTCAAAGTATTTCTAGATATTTCCCAAGGTATTACCAATTATTTCTATATATTTCTCAGTATTTGTATTTCCAAAGTATTTATAGGTTTTTCCAAATATTTCTAGCTATTTCCAAGTATTTCCAGGCATTTGTACACCGATTTCCTTGGGTGAAAATCCCCTCGCTGCATATGCTACCTACTTTATAACGGGCGTCAGGTTATAGAGTACCTACCACCCCCTGCAACTTTTTTATGTGTGAACAACAATAGAGAAGTTACAGAGGGTAGTACTTTATAAATTGACACCCTGTACATATTTGAATGTCTCATGTTTTTACGAAGAAATTTATTTGAACAGCTAAGAACTGAAAGGAATAACCGAGGGAATAACACCATGGCAGAATCTTACCCCAGACATCGCCTCCAATTAAGTCAAAGAAGTCTAGAGTATATGTGCATTGAATAATATAACCTATTCAAGGTTATATCATTCGATGCATTGCCACAATAAATAAGACAGATTGAAGGTATATTTGCATTTGAAAGAGAAGTCAAAAAATAGGTTATAAACCTAGAGCCATACCTTGGACGATTTCTTGAATATGTGACTTATAGGGATTTGTTTTTCTGTATAGCTGTAATGTTAGTAGCATATTATTCAATTATACAGATAAATGCTTAGTTATATCTTTTTTGCCTTTATAGGCTTATTGACGTAATTTCAATTATTATTCTGTCTGTAACAATTTTGAAATAAATATGTATTATTATTATTATTATTATTATTTAAAAAAAAATGCACTCGTAATACAAGTCATTATCAAATCCTTAAATTACATACATCATACTTATAAATACATACAAAACTGTATGAAAACTTTAAGTAAGCTTATGAAAATGTCAAATAGGTACGGTGTTGTTTTATCTTTGATATCATTTTGATCACATGTAACTTTATTGTTTTTGACGTTATCCCAGACTGGGACTAGAATTATTGAGACTATTGAGAGTGTATATAAAAATTTCATATTTTTTTGTTGATTTGTCAAAAACGAGTGGACTAAAATATGAAGTGTGTTATATCATTGAAATCAGAATAAAATATTCTATCGAACACATATAATATACAGGGTGTTCCATTTGAAAAAATATAATGTAGGCTAATATGTCAAAAAATTGATAGTGTTTTGTTTCATGTGTAACTGGAAAAATAACTTGGCTACTAACTCTACATTTTGTATTTTTGTTTACCTTGAAAACTTCAAAAACAAAAAAGTTACAGGTGGTCAAAATGAAATCAAAGATAAAAAAAACACCTGGTACATACTTTCATAAAAAAAAAACATTAGTAGAAGAAAACGCATCTGATCAAAACTCGGATCAAAATAATAATAAAATCTGGAAAAAAAAGGCCACCAACGACCAGGACAATAAATCAGAAAGTAATTAGGTGTATAACAAGTATACTAATACTTACACTTACAGATAAGAAGGAAATAGCAAATCAATTTAACACTAATTTCTGTAACAAAAAGGTTGACAGGAAAAATAAAACAAGACAATCGGGTGGCATAAACCTCGGGTGGTAAACTGTGTGGAAGAGGGCAGTGTACACCCATTTTTTTTAGCCCTGTTTCAAATCAAGATATAGAGGAAGTGATATTGGATTAATAAAGTCAGGCATGGGGAGGATGATATTTATTTGAATCTAATAAAAAAATATAAAGGTACCTTAGGTAGCTCTCTTTTATGCATATAACTAATCTCATTTTCAATACTGGGGTTTTTCCTAATAATACACATTCTAAAAACTACTGTAATTATTCCATTACATAAACAGGGGGATGAAAAGTCACTATCGCTATCGAATTATACACCAAAAACAATGACTAGCACCTTTGGCAAGATCAAGGGCAAGATTGTTGAAAAGTGTCTTAGGAATAAACTGAGGAATAAACTATCAAGCGAGCTATCAAGTAAAATACAATTTAATTCATAAAAACAAATTTGCCTTCACAGAGAACTTAAGCATTGTGAGGGCTTCACAGGTAATTTAAAAAAACTTAGTTCAGGGTAACAAAGTAATAGCAATTATCTTAGACTCAAACAAGGCATTTTACACTGTACCCGAGGTTTCACCCCTGATTTTCCTACATCCTTTAAATGGTATTTGAGGTAGCTATTACAAATGAGCTGATCAAATCCCATGTAAGTGGTAGGAAACAAACATTAGAGATCAGGAGAGTGATAAACTTCAAATGGAGTCTGGTGTGCTGCCTCAGGGGACAGTACTCTCACCTCTTCTGTTTCATATTTATATAAATGGATTTAGGGAATTGTTCGGGGACTCCCCGGGGAGGATATTGTCTATTGTTTTGCTGATGACACTACCCTTGCCCTAAAGGACACTAGCTGCGAAAACAGAACATAAATTTTTGCATGAGTGGCAGCACGAGTTTTACCAACAGAAAACACTATTAAAATGTGTTTCTGATCTCAATAGAATCATTTATCTACAAGTATTTTTAGCAGAATATGCACAGACCCAGGTGACTACTTGCACATTATTAAAGATTCGTCATATACTGAAAAATGAACACAGCCTTCAGTGATTGTTGAAAAGTCAATAAACTCAAAATAAGATAAATTCAATGGATAATTAAAACCGAGATTAAAACTAACCTTTAGCCTATCATTATTAAAATAAATATAGAAATCTGGATTTAAAGTCAATATTGAACTGAAAGCAAGCTTAATAGAGTGACAAATGACCTTTTCGCCTCACCTTTACCAAAAATATCATCAAAGGTCAGCCTATTTTATCAAAATGCCACTGTATTATTTGATAAGATATTGAACGTATTGCAAATAATTTGCTTAAATCAAAAAATTATACCTGTGAATATCCGCTGCCTCGCCTGAAGTAATTGATTCTTATTTCTAGTTCTTACACACAAATGAATCATTCCAAACATTGTGGCATTCATTATCAAGCTTTGCATCAATAGTGGATATTCGAAATGCTTGCCAAACCTTGAAGAAAAAGTATATTAGGTAACTAATTAAAAACAGAAAATCTATAGTGCCTGACTTACCAAAATAAAATTCTTAAAGTATTTGCTATAAGTAGAGCCAAGCAGACCAGCAACGAAAATCCTTCGGCGTCTTTCGTCCTCTTGATTTGCCGATATTGGGGTATATACGGGACGACTCCTCCAACTATCATGGCCCCTGCACTTACCCAGCCGACGACATGCCCCACCGTCAAAGACAGTTCATCGGATATGACCCAATCCATTGTTTAATATGCTTATATTTCGGCTACACTGATTTTACAAACCCATTTATTTGAAATTTTGTAAATTTTGCTATTTTTTCAAAAAGCTCTGTACCCCAAAATATGATGCTGAATCCCCCACTACTAAACGTCAAACACTTTTCCTCTGACTTGACTTTTCTTTTCGACGTAACGTAATTGGCAATTAGCTCTTCTTTTTCTTATGGCTTTTGGATATCAATTACTCTAGCTTCGTTCGCGGTAAGAAATTAGGACAACTAGAATCGGTTCCGGGTCGAGTTTGAACTAGTTCGGTCTGTTCCAGCTGAACTATTTCCAAACTGGTTCCGGGGTCGGTTCGGAATGTGATCGGCGAACATAGTTTGCGTTTGCAACGTGACCGTAGGTCTTATAAATCATAGGATGCACACTATCTAATCTACATTCACTCTGGGTACTCCTTGCTTCATTTACTCGACTCTGTATAGCCGATCGTGATAGAAGCTAACTAGCTAAATGGAGTAACTACTCCATTTACGCTAAAAAGTAAAAAGTCTTGCCCTTGCCCGAACGATTGGAGTGCCAAGGAGTAAGTGCAGCGTGCACGGAGTAAGATTGAAGAACCTTGCTCGGTATGAGAGGTCCGGTTTTGAGAAGCCACCAATGAACTGAGTGAACAGACCTGTGGATTCCTCTTCTTTTCTTTTCCGGGGTTTCAAAACTCAAAACATATAAGGTTATGTAGGGAGAGTTGTTTTGTTTTTGAATTTTGTTGTGATATTTTTTAAAAAAATTAATAGAACCCCGTCGAGAACCAAGCTCTGAATTTTATTAATAATGAATAAAAGTGATTTAGTGAACTTGTTGGAGGGGTTGTTAGTGCCGGACTTGTTAGGTTAGTAAAGCAAATCAAACATTCTTAAGCGTAGTTTACGTATGATTACACGAGCAACTCAAACTATCGCAAGTTTATGTCTGAGAGTGAGAGTGCTTCCAAAGAATTTGCTGGCTTATTCAAATGTGCTCGTTTTGTACTCAATTGTGCTGGTGTTAATGCGAATTGTGCTCTTTTCCATACACCAAAAAAAATTGAGACAAATCCAGGGGTTAAAATTATTTTTAGTGGTTGAAAAAATTGTTATAGATTGTTTCTTCCCTTTAATCCCTTTATTATATAAATATCCCTTTCTCGTTTGTTGTGATCTAGGCGAGGATCTAGGTATCATTTATTTATTCAGCTTCAATAGTTTTGCAGCTGTAAAGCTTCAGTCTTTTCCGAGGGGTGTCCCACGGTCGGAAATAGGTGTACAAATCTCAAAATAATTTCCGGAAATGTTGAGAAATTACAGATATTTCCTGTAAATTGTCACAAATTATGTTAATTCTCAGAAATTATAGGAAATATTTGAAAATTTTGGGAAATGTCAGGAACTGTTAGGAAATTATTCGAAATTATAGAAAATTTACTGAAATTATTATAGGAAATTAGGAAATTTTCACCATAAATCTTGAGAATTTTTGTGTTTCGAATATTGTTTGGTTCCTCTTCAGTGTTTTGTGAATAAAAATACCTAACTGCTAACAAAATAAATTTACAGATCGTTTTACGCGAGTTTATACTTTATACTTTTAACATTGAACAAGTCATAAGTTGAAAAAAAGGGTTGTCCTATATGGGCACTTTCCAAAATTCACCAGTAAATTGACCGGTTAAATAAACCGGTAGCTGTCAAAAAATTCCGGTAAAAGTTACACGCAAGTCCGGTTACAAGATTTTTCTGATGCATTTTGGAACGCTTTGGCGTGAAAGTTTGGTGGTGTTGCTTATTGTTGTTTGGAATGGGTTTTTTGTGGGACGCAGTGAGGTTGGTATGCATCTTTATTATATTTAACAGTCAACAAACGGTAGTTTTCAGTACGATTTTTGTAGATTATGTGAGCTGAGTGTTTGGTTTGTCGAGTTCATAATGAATGAAGAAAAAATAGTTTGAGCCCACGCACAAACATTTTTTTATTCTGCAATCTACAAGCAGCAATTTAACGATAGACTGCCAATAGTGCCCATTCAAAGCAATTAAATTAATGTACGTCAAAAAAAAAGTGTCAAAAAATCTTCAACCGAAAAAACCGACAAAAATTCCCGGTGGATTCGGTGCCTCACTGGTTTCAAACCGCTGATCATTCCG
Source organism: Ceutorhynchus assimilis (assembly GCA_917834065.1). Taxonomy (NCBI): domain Eukaryota; kingdom Metazoa; phylum Arthropoda; class Insecta; order Coleoptera; family Curculionidae; genus Ceutorhynchus; species Ceutorhynchus assimilis. The sequence goes on along the minus strand of OU892283.1, from coordinate 33,457,747 downwards.
GTCAATTTTGGAACGGTTTGGTGAGTAAACTATTAAACCGGTATCGCACCGGTTCAGAAACCGGTGAATTTTGGAAAATGCCCCATTAATTCATAAGACACAATAATTTTTTTTGACAAATTAAAATGAATGACTGGTTCAAGAAATGACGAACGTTTTTGACATCATTGATTTGTTTCAGTCAATTTCTATTTATTAAAAAAGGAAGGCAAAAAGTATGAATCCTCGTGAAACAATGTTTATGTATAACCACATCTCATAAACTATAGAAGTCAAGCTTCATGTTGTTATCGGGTCTTCAAAAAAAAAAACCAATCAAAGATTGCTATGGTTTTTCAAACGTATGTCTTAGCATAATTTTCCTTCAATTTTGTCAATGAACTTTAATGTCAAAATGTCATGTCAAAAAACCTGAACAATAAAGAAACAATAATGCGACATACGTTTTCATAATCAAAGCAATCTTCGATTGGTTTTTTTTTTGAAGACCCGATATTTTCTACTGGAAAAATTTGAAATTTTGTGAAAATGAGCTCCTAACTTTCCTTTTCACATGCAAAAAGTTTCAAATTTTTCTCTTTATCAGTCTTCCGGGAAAACTTTTGAAATGTGTGACCGAGTGTGTGACTATATTTTTCTATGATATTTTTAATTAATTTAGTTTTTGTAAGCTGATTTCCAAGATTCTTCATGTTGTTATTTTCCACCGGAAAATATTTGAAATTTTGGGAAAATGATCTCCTAGTTTTCTTCTTGACATGCAAAAAGCTTCAAATTTTTACCTTCACTAGTTTTCCAGGAAAACTTTGAAATGTGTGAAACTGTATTATCAAATAATTCAGTTTTTGTAGGCTGATTTCCAAAATTCTTCATGTTGTTATTTTCCACTGGAAAAAATTGAAATTATTTGAAAATGAGCTCCTAACCTTCCTCTTTACATTCAAAAAGTTTCAACATTTTTCCTTAATTAGTTTTCCAGGAAAACTTTAAAATGTGTGAAATTGTATTTTCAATTAATTCACTTTTTATTTGATTTCCAAGTTTTTTCCTGTTCTTATTTTCCCCTGGAAAAAATTGAAATTTTGGGAAAATGACCTCCTAACCTTCCCTTCACATGCAAAATATTTTAATTTTTCCCTCAATTAGTTTTCTAGGAAAACTTTGAATTGTGTGAGACTGTATTTTCCAAAGGGCAAACCACCTAGGAATTCTTTGCCAAATATGTTGGGAATCTAGGTATAGGGAATTTGAAGAAATTTATGGGAGATTTAGAGAAATTTTCAGTAAATTTGGAGGAATTTGTGAGGAATTTACGAGGGGGCGACCACTCCCGAAAAATATGTACATGTATAGGGAATTTTCATATTTCTCAAATTATTTTTTTTTAGATACTTCTAATCATCAGTTATCACATAATTTTCTTTTTTTCCATTTTAATTTATACGTTGTACGAAAAATTTTTTATTGAAATTCAAATGAAATACTTTGGCGCGAAAACACGAAATTTCAATTTGACAGCGCTTGTGACGTTGAGATTTTGTAAACGTAAAATACGCAGCAAACGAACTCTTGCTTACGCAGTGCTATTTTTGTGTTATTCAAGTGTGTTAAAGTTTGCTTTTTGTGAAAATTGTCGTAATGGATGAAGAATATTGTGAAGGACTGCTTTTGTATTTTTTTTAAGTGCAAATTCCCTATCACAGATTTCCCTATTGACGGGTTTGTTTACAGAATCGTGACGTCAAAACAGGTATTCATCATAGGAGCATTTTTTTGGCGGGAAAATTTTTATTTCAAATTTAATATTATTTTTTGTGTAACAAGGGCGGTATCAGTTAAATAAAAACTGGTCATATGAATATTGTGCAGCATAAACTATCGATTTAAAACAAATTTGGAAAATTTTACTTCACTTGCAAGTTCCCTATTGCGGAAATCCTATGATTTCCAAATGATTGCAGCGATTTCAGACAATTTTTCTAAAAAATTTGCAATGTCGGAGGATTGCGAGGCGATTTAAGTGACTGCAGGGGGATTGCGAACTAATTTTTGAGATTGCGAGGTGATTTTTGGGATTGCAAAGTGATTTCGGGGATTGCAAATATGATTGCGGAACATATTTCATTCGATTTTTTCTCACTATCTTTTGAATTTTTATAACTTTAATTTCAGTTTTTCATTCATAAGTTTATAGATAGGTATCTACAGGGTGACCCATTTTCGATGTTTTAATAGGCTATATAGAAAACCAGCAGTGCAGAGATATCAAAAATGTGGGAGCACATTCTGGAGCTCTTTTCTAAGAAAATAACAATTGCGAAGCGAGGACAAATCAAAGCTAACTTGATATGTGTTTAGGAAATACAGGACACTTTCAAAATTTTGTCCAATTTTAAAAGAGTTTCAAAGTTTTCTATTAATCAAGATATCCAAAAACCAAAAATACTTTCTACAAGCAGTTTTACAAGTAGCATCCTGTGGCATGACAATTTTTTTTTCCAGATGCCTTCGATTTTAGAATATTAACCAAAGTTGTGTTTTTTTTTCTGAGAAAATAACAATGGGGAAGACAACTCACGGCCAAATTGTTTTTCAAGTAGAATTTTTTTTTTTCGAGATGCCACCGATTTTGGAATAGTAACCCTGATGTAAAGTTGTATTTTTTTTAAATGGGATACCCCATATATTATTTTTCCATTGCATAGCTCTTTTTAGCTGATTTCAATGATATAAAGTTTTATAGCTTTACCTTCAATAGTTTTTGAGGAAAAAAATAAATTCCGTTTCTCCATAAGAAACAATGAGGTAAAAAGAGGTAAGTCATGGAATAACTAATGTAAAGCTATAAAACCTTATATCATTGAAATAGCTCGAAAAGAGCTATGCAATGAAAAAATAATATACGGGGTGTACCATTTAAAAAAATACAACTTTATATCAGGGTTACTATTCCAAAACCTGTGGAATCACGAAAAAAAAAAAAAAAAAATAGTCATGCCACTGAATTCTACTTGAAAAACAATTTGGCTGTGAGTTGTCATCCCCATTGTTTTATTTCCTCAGAAAAAAATCTCTGCTGGTTTTCAATATAGGCCATTAAAACATCGGAAATGGGCGGCCCTGTACAGGATGTCAAGTTAAAAAGTATCACCACCTGTAACTTTTTTATTTTTGATCGTACATAAAAAAGTTACAGGTGGTGGTACTTTATAACTTGCCACCTTGTACATATCCAACTGCTACTTTAAAAACTTGATTCAAGTGTCATTTTCCAATGATTCTGAAATACGCCCAATAGACAAGGTCTCATAAAGAGCTGCATTATATTTTTCATTGGATATCATTTCCACTTGTTGCACACGAGATCCAACATTTGATTCTTCACAAAAAAATTCTGCTGAATTCAAAAATGAGAGAAAAAAAACTTGATGTCAATTATCAATGTACCGCAAAATCCCGATCAACAGCTGATTTTTTATCCCCACTAGAGTTGATTTTGAGCGATTTCAGAGATTGCGAAGGTGATTGCATAGGATTTCGGCGATTGCGGAAAACGATTTCGGGAATGCAAGAAGGATTTCGGATATTGCGCACTGACTGCGGGATTTCAGAATGATTTCGGAGATGATTGCAAGTGATTTCAGGCCAAATGTACACGAATTGCAGGAAGTGGTCGCCCCCTCGGGAATTTATGAGGAAATTGTAGGGTCATGACGCCATTGAGATTCACATTCTTATTACTTATAAGAAGGAAGCACTAATAATTGGAAATTTTTAAAAAAATCTAGTTCTGTATTGGAAAAATGAATGTCCACATTTTTATCAAAGAAATTTTCCCAAAATTTCACTTCATATGATTTACAAGTCCAAATTTAAAAGAATAATCAGTTTGATAATTATGTAAATGTTTGAAAATTTTAACAACTGATGTCAAGGAAAAACATTGGATCCACTTAGACTTGAATGGATTTGAATGCTACATTCAAGATACTTTTCACATTGGGGCCAAATTAGAAAATCGCCTACTGCGAAAAAAATTATTGGTCATTAGAGAATGAAGATTACATAATTTCAGTAGATCATTTTAATATGGTGATTGGAAAACAGTGGAAAACACCGAGGACAGCACGAGCAAAAAAGAAAGTTGAGATAACTTCAATTGTTAAAAAATTAGGTTGAATTTAAGAATGCAATGCATTCCTTGTTTCATTCATCTCATTCCCACTAAGGAGTATTAATCGGAGCGGAAGAATACAATGATAGACTGCGTTAGGTGCTTCGTGCAGGAAAAAATATTTTGGCATTGAGGCGCATCCAATACCCTTAAGTACAAAATCTCCTTAAAAATGACCCTGAGTGCAAAGGAACTTCAAGCTGCTTGAAGTTTATTTATTTTTTTTTTATTTATTCACGGGATGTCCCCATTTTACAAAAGTATAATTACATTAAGTAATTACAAAATATTCCATTCTAACCAATCAAATTAACAATTATAATATAAAATTATTTAGAGATAATCTGGCAACTTAAATAAAACAAAAATAAAAATATTCCATTAAAACTAACATTTTCGCTAATACCCAGATTCAATTTATATTTCCAATATACCTGCTCAGACACTGCTTAAACCCTGTATATTTAATATCAATCAGATCATAATACTGGTTGAATTCATTTCCCAAAATCTGAATTCTATTAATAGGAGAAAATTTACCATAGTTTGTGCGATGGTACACAACCGAAAACAAAGGCGAGTTTCTGAGAGTACGCTCACTGCATCTAAAGTTCATTAGACCCAGCAAATCGGGACAATGAATATCGAAATTGAGCAGCTTATATAAAAAGTTCAAGTCACAGATAACTCTGTAATCTTCCAGAGAAATGAGGTTCAACCTCGATCTCAGATCCACCAGCGATATATTTTGCAAGTTAAGTCTCCAAGCACAAGTTTTAAGGAACCTGTTCTGCACCCTTTCAAGGGTGAAAATGTGACTTGAATAATGGGGAGACCATACTATCGAAGAATAAGACAAAATACTACGGACAAGTGTTAGGTACAGGACTCTAAAAGCAGACACCGAAAAATCCCGTGAGTTCCTAGTGATAAAACCAAGACTACGAAGAGCTTTACCTGACAATCCATTGATATGGGGAATAAATGACAGGGAGCTGTCAAACAACACTCCCAAATCCTTAAATTCAGTGACTTTTGAGAGAAAATGTGAACCAATATGATAATCGAACACCATTAGCTGTTTAGCTTTAGAAAATGACATAGCAAAACATTTATCCTTATTAAGAAGTAAGGCATTGGAGAGAGACCAGTTAAAAAGCGAGTTCAAGTCTTCCTGGATCATCAGACAGTCGGACAAATTTGAGATTTTAAGGAACAATTTGAGATCGTCTGCAAAAAGTAAAAATTTGCAGAACTTTATTTCCTCTCCAATGTCATTAATGAACAAATTAAAAAGAAGAGGGCCCACATGCGAACCTTGCGGGACCCCAGATGTAACCGATATGGCGGACGAAGTCGAACCCTTGATATTCACAAATTGAACCCTATCCCTCAGGTAACTACTCAACCAGGAAAGCAACCACTCAGGAAACCCGTACAAACTTAGCTTACGAATGAGCAATGCGTGGTTGACCGTGTCAAAGGCCTTCGAGAAGTCGGTATAGATGGAATCGACCTGGTAACCACCCTCGAAAGCCCCGACAATGTAGTTGTGATACAGAACAAGATTAGTAGAGGTAGACTTGCCCTGTCTAAACCCGTGCTGTTGGTCTATTAAAAGATCCCTGCAGTGCCATGCCAGGTGTTTGTTCAAGATTGACTCGAAAAGCTTAGGGATAGCGGATAGCATAACTACTGGCCTATAATTCTTTATATTATCTCTCTCGCCGTTTTTGTATACGGGAGTTATAAAGCTGTCACGCCATTTACCAGGGAAGGTCTGTAATTTCAGAGACAGATTGAATAAGATTTGTAGAGGTTTAGACAAACTAAATACACATCTTTTCAAAAAATATGTAGGAATATAATCAGGGCCACAGCTAAGCTTATCTTTAAGACCAATGATAGATTCAAAAACCTCAGAAAGATCAAACTGAATGAACGGGACGTCAACCGTGTTTTTCGCTGCAAAGCCAGGCTCAACGTCTATCTTTCCAGTGCTGTACACACTGGAGAAATGACTAGCAAACAAGTTAGCTATGTCCACGCTTGATTCAGCTGTCACGCCATTGAACTGCATTACATCAGGAATTCCATGGCTTTTATTCAAGGAATTAAGATGATTCCAAAATAGTTTAGAATCAGAATGAATTGATTCATCAATAGTAGAAATATAAGAATGATAACATTGCTCCGTCAATGCCCTACACTGAGTCCGAAGACTAGAAAACAAAGTGTAATCAGCAGCTGACCGGCTAGATTTGAAGTTTGAATGAGCAGCCTTTTTTGATAAAACGAGACCTTTTAGTTCCGGTGTGAACCATCGAGGAAACTTTGATGGCCTATAGGTTTTCCTAGGTACATAATGTGAAATTACATTTGAAATCAGTTCATAGAAATTATTAGTGGAGATATCAATATCTGATTTGTTAAAAACAGTGTCCCAGTCAACTGAGCACAGGTAATAATTCAAATCAACAAAATTTGCATTTCTAAAATCTAGATATGTGGTTTTATAGTCCAGTTGATGAATCCTATTGTCCTGAATAATATCACAAATAATCGACACATGATGATAATTGTTTGGTAGTAGAGTGTCAACTGCCTGCTGGATCGATAGTTTTTGGTAGTCACTAATACTGTTGAAAACGAGGTCCAGAAATACTCCATGTTGATTAGGTACTACATTAGATTGCATCATATTAAGGTATGAGAAAGACTCGCATACATGTCTTGCTGGATAATTCTGTGGGCAGTGAGTCGAAAGGCCTTCGTCTGCTGAATAGCACCAAGTAGCAAGTGGAAGGTTGTAATCGCCAAACAAAAACAGCGGCACTGCTGGCTCATCAGTCCTCAACTCTTCGACAGCGGAGCAGTGGGCAAGATAGATATCCTCTGTAGAATTCGGCGGAATATACACACCACCCAGAATAGAAGATCCTGATCCAAAATCAACCTGGACAAAAAGATGCTCTACATTCAAAATATGCGTTTTAATCAATTTAGCCTTAAATTTATTTTTTATTAACATTAAAACTCCACCTCCACGTTGTTTAGTACTAGTTCTTGAGTTACGATCCTGCCTGAAGATTTGATAATTTGAGTTTGACAGTTCATTATCAGAGTAGCCATCATTTAGCCAAGATTCAACCAGAATAACAGCATCATAATCACATTGAGAAATTGCACAGCGCAACTGGTCGAGCCTAGTACGTACTCCACCCAGATTCTGATAATAAATTGATATTGAGCCTACCATCCTTAATTTTTTGAAGGAGGTTTCTTGCTTACAGTGGGTTTTCCATTAACAAATTTAATAAACAAGTCAGGCTCTCCCTTTTCTTCACGCGAGCGTAGTTCAGCCAAAGTGGCCCTAAATTGATCCCTTTGAAGCTTAGTTTTGTCATAGCTCATCTTAATGCTGTCAGCTTTAATTCTGTTTCGTTTTGCTATTGCACTTCTGACTAAGCCTGAATCCTTTGTTACTAATTTCAATGGCCTAGTCTTACCCTCTGATAGCTGTCCCACTCTCAAAACCCTGACGACATCGTTCTGGTCAAGCCCAATATCGTCAAGAACTGGTGAAAGCGCCGTCTTATCATCAACCACTCTTTGCTGCAAATCGCCACTCCTCGATTCAGGAACACCATAAACCATCAGATTATTTGCCCTCTCAGCCCGTTCCTGGATTTCAAGAATCACTGAGTCAAACCTAGCTGGGTCGCTAGTATCCGGTTGTAAGTTATTCTGCTTAATAACTTCAATTTCTTCCTTCAGTGATTTGATTTGCTCCTCAAGCTGAATGAACTTGTTTGTAAGTAGAGGTATTTTTTTAAAAGACAGCACACAATCATCACAAAAAAACAACATAATTCGTTTTTGAACAACTATGGCCCTCTGTTCACTCGCACAGAGTCCTGAACATTTTTCCTCAAGATGGAAAATCACACGGCAGCTATCGCATCGGGGAGCCTTTTCTGCTTGTTCAGCGCTGATTGGCTTGGAACATTTATGGCAGGGTTTCATTATGCAAAAATAACCTCAAAAACTTGAACCAACAAAATACAACTCCAGACAGCAATTGTCGCAAAAACCAATTGAAGCAGTATATTCGGCACACACTACTCCACCAAGAACTTCACTCTCCTCGAAAAAACCATAACTTATTACTATTAAAATTATGAAAAATAATCGGAGCCAAAATAAACACAATGTGATAATTTGAGGTTAGGTTAGTCTTTTTTGGTTGATATGAGTTTAAATGTATTTGAATCCGAATATGTATCCTAGAGCATTATATATGAAAAAAAGGCTGAACGTTGAAAAAATGGTTTACAATTATTGAAAAGGGAATTAGACACATTCGTATGGCCTACTTACCCCATGCTGAGGGCTGAGGCTCATATTCAATTTATTGCTTATGGTCCTGTAAACCTGTTCAACTTTTAGGAAAAGGTCCATTTATAATAAAAAGAAATAATATACCCTCAATATTGTGAAACAATATACATATGGTCCGTTTCACCAGGGTTTATACTCGACCTTGAAACTTGAAAAAAAAGGGTTGTCGTAGATTAATTCATATGACACATTCAATTTTTTGACAAATTAAAATAAATGACTTCTGGTTTAGGAACCGACGAACGTTTTTGACGTCATTGATTTGTTTCCGTGAATTTTTATTTGTTAAACAAGGAAGGCAAATGCTGGTGGCAAGTACAAACCCTGGCGAAACAAACTTTACCTACCTAAGCTAAGTTGTTTGAAAAGTAACTATATGTATATTATACTTGGTATTTATAAAGTATTATCACAGCCCATTATATTTCTTTTAATCTCCTTAAAAGGTTTTTTTTATCAGATAAATCTCGGTTTAAACCCCTGTATTCTAGTTTACCGGAAACCAATCATTAGGTTTAGCTCTAAAGTCAACTAACCTAACCTTGCATTTGTCCTCACTTGATAAACTGTTCTTGTGTTTTAACACTAAGGGCCGGTTTATTCAGCTTCTGATAAACCGTCAGGTAATCCAATCTGACGGATAAAATGCAATTTGTAATCCTATTAGTTGGCCAGTTATTCCTTGACCAATAGGATTATGAAATGGATACATTTATCTTATAGATAGTTACCAGCAAGTTTATCTGAAAATGAATAAACCAAGCCTAAGCAAAATAAAAATTTAAAAAAATAAACTTATCACGAGCAATTATGAGGATTTTCAGGGAATTTGTAAGAGGCATTTGTGGGGAATTTGAGAGGGGAGTTTGCAGGAATTTGTGGGAATTTGCAGAGAACTTAGAGGAATTTGGAGGAATTTTGGGAAATTTTGCGTAGAAAATTCCCCTTGGAGGAATTGTTTGCACAAATTCTGGGGAGGTGGTCAGAAATTTCATAGGAAACTAGTAATTATTTGGGGAATTCAGGAAATTATTCAGGAAGTTTTATAAATTATTTAAGAAATTTTAGAAATTATAGGAAATACTTATAAAAATTCTAAATATACAGGAAATTTCGGAAATTATGGGCAGAAAAACATTTCCAAAAAGGATATACCTAGGTGTATAAAATTTAACAGTGTGAGACACCCCTCGGTGTTTTCACTATGATTTTTATTAGGAAAATGACAGTAACATACATTTTGCATCACAACTTTGGTAATTTATATTCGATCTTAACGTAATTAGGCTTCAATTAAAGCCAATCAATTCATCAGCAATAGTTTTGCAGCTGGGAAGCTGGCAATTTAAATTTAATTAAGCTCAAAATTCATGAATAACAGACAATTGAAGAGCCTGTAATACTCGCTGTAATAGGAGCTCTAATAGACAAAAATTTAAATAATATGGGCGGAAAATTCTAAATTTCCCAACTTTGAAGTATGAAAATTCATGTAAAAGGCCCTTTTTGCCCTTAAATTACTCAAAAATACAACTTCCACAACCAAAATGGAACAATATATTAAAAACAATTTTCCCCAATTTGAATTTTGAATCTGGGAGTTGTTCTGGTTAGATATTCTAGAGGCAAAATCAAGCATTTTTTCCTCTGGAAGAACTAACCCAAACTAAAAACATTGGAAACGAATTTTTTCCCAATTTGATTTTTGTCCCTGGACATTGGAATTGGAGAACTCACTTTCAACAAGTCGGTAAAGTCTTTTGAGATTCCAGTTTCCAAAATGAAAAAAACTAAACAAACAGTAAAATCTTACCATATGGGGTCCAGGTTTTTTTGAAGTTTTTTCCATGCATGACTTTACATAATTCTGGTGTCTTTTCTAGCTTCTTTTCTCACATATCTACAGATTTAGGATTAAAGTTTATAATTTAAGTTTTTTGTTGTAGAAAACTTTTATTTTCAATAACTAAGCTTATTAAGTTTGCCAATTGTAACTTGAATAAGCCCAATTTCCACACCACCCTAGAGGTACAAGCTGTCAGTGCGTTTTCTTTTTTGAGTGGTATCCCCGATAGGCCTAGTCCACTCGAAATTACACTTGTACAGCCAAAACCATCAACTATTCATTAATCCAACCTTCACTTGCCAGCTAGGAATGCACCACTGTAAACACTTACCATAAATAGTATATTAGTGCGACAAAAGGGGTCCAGGACAACTATGGCATTAGGCACCCTCGGGGCTTCCCTGCCTTGAAGATTCAGTTGAATCCATGAACTATTTTTCAGGAATTGATGCACATATGAAATTTCACCTGGAAGAGACAAGTAATGCAACTGGATCCGTGCAGTCATGTCCAACATTTCCAGTCATTTATGGCAAGAGATGCTGTCCAATGTCCAAATTAATGATGACAAAACTGGAAAAAACGGACATAGAAAAGAGAAACCTGGAATGTTGGAAAAATGTATTATTATTATGCCTGAAAAAGACACATTTATTATTATTATTAATCACCCAAAGGGATCCATAAAGCCTCTGTTCGTCCATTTGTGCCATATCTAGAGCTAAAATCAACTTGCTTTCTGGTTCAATTTGGATAAGGGATTTTAATGTTAGTGAACATTCAATGTAGAAATTACCTATTTCAGCATCCAATGATATCCTACCCTGAAAAAAATTAAATATTCAACGATGTCCAGGGCATCCTACCCTAGAATATCCAACGGTGTCTAGGGCATCTTACCCTGAAACGCATAAAATCCTCATAAACATAATCCTGAAAAGCATGAAAATCAAAACCACGTGGTTTAGGAACAGGGAAGGGAAATATTGTTTTAGGGTTTACAATGTTCTGGACAGACCTCTGAAAGGGGCTTATGATATCCACGAAGCTATGTTGAAGCTTCATCTGAAACACAAAAATCAAAAATGTATTAAGCTGTTAATATTCTGCAAACAATGTATGCCCAGGAAGCTGCCTGATGATGTTGATATTGTCTTCATCCGGAACACACAAATCAAAATTATCGAATAGAGCATTCAGCTGTTCTGTGTCCCTTTGGGCTTGATCTACTATTGAAATTACATTGTACCGACACCTAACAGCATCCATAATTTAACCCCTTCTCGCCAGTATCAGTTTTGCCGCTGCTACACTTACCGTGATAGTATATTAGTGCAGGAAATGAGATCCAGGACAACTATGGCATTAGGCTTCTCCGCGGCGCAGCTGGTACCAAAAAGAAACGCTCAAACCACAAATTAATGTTGGTGGATATTGGTAAAATGCAACTTCAAATTTTTGATTTTGAGTGAATGAAAAGCTTACAACCGAATGCTCAATTAATATATGTAGAAAATGTACTATTACCGTGCGTTTTTTTGTTTTGGGACTTTACACACCTCAATTGAGATTTTGACCAGAAATAATTAAGAATCTATTTTACTTGATTAGGCTCAGATTCTGGACTTTCTTGGGGGAAGCTCACATAGGAAATAAAAATGACACAATTTTGAACTCTTCCACATTTAATTTTTTTCTGGAAAACTACTGAAGGGAAAATTGTGAAACTCTCAGGAGGAAAGGAGGAAAGTTAGGAGCTCATCATACTAAAATTTGAAACTCATATCCAGTGAAAAATAACAAAATGGGAAATTAATGGAAATCAACTTGCAAAATCCAAATTAAGCGAAAATGCACCCCCTTACATTTAATTTTTTTTCTTGAAAACTAGTAGAGGGAGAATTATGAAACTTTCAGCAGAAAAAGAGGAAGGTTAGGAGCTCATCATTTTAAAATGTCAACCTTTTCCAGTGAAAAATAACATCATGGTAGATTGATGAAAATCAACCAAATTAGGCAAAAATGCCCCCCCTTACATTTTAATTTTTTTTTCTGGAAAACCACTGAAGGGAAAATTATGAAACTTCCAAGAGAAAAAGAGAAAGGTTAAGAGCTCATCATACTAAAGTTACAAACTTTTCAGTGAAAAATAAAAGAAATTGATGAAAATCAACTTGCAAAATTCAAATTAAGTAAAAATACACCCTTTTGCATTATTTCAATTTTTTTCTTAAAAACTACTGAAGGGAGAATAATGAAACTTTCAGGGGAAAAAGAGGAAAGTTAGGAGCAGCGTTATACAAACGTTTCCAGTGAAAAATAAAAAATGGGAAATTAATGGAAATCAACTTGCAAAATCAAAATTGAGCCAAAAAGGAACCCTCTTGCATTTTAATTTTTTCCTGGAAAAGCACTGAAGGCAAAATTATTAAACTTTCAGGAGAAAAACAGGAAAGTTAGGAGCTGATTATATTAAAATTTCGAACTTATCCATTGAAAAATAACAAAATGGGAAATTAATGGAAATTAACTTGTAAAATCAAAACTAAGCAAAAATGCACCCTCTTGCATTTTAGTTTTTTCCTGGAAAAGCACTGAAGGGAAAATTATGAAACTTTCAGGAGAAAAACAGGAAAGTTAGGAGCTCATTATATTAAAATTTCGAACTTATCCATTGAAAAATAACAAAATGGGAAATTAATGGAAATCAACTTGCAAAATCCAAATTAGGCAAAAATGCACCCTCATACATTTAATTTTTTTTCTGGAAATCTATTGAAAGGAAATTAATGAAACTTCCAGAAGTAAAAGGAGAAAGTTAGGAGTTCATCATATTAAACTTTCAAACTTATCCATTGAAAAATAACAAATTGGGAAACTAATGAAAACCAACTTGTAAAATCCAAATTAAACAAAAATGCACCCTCTTGCATTTAAATTTTTTTCTGGAAAACCACTGAAGGAAAAATTATGAAACTTTCAGGAGAAAAACAGGAAAGTTGGGAGCTCATTATACTAAAATTTCAAGTTTTTCAGGTGAAAAATAGCAAAATGGGAAATTAATGGAAATTAACTTGCAAAATCCAAATTAAGCAAAAATGCACCCTCTTGCAATTTGATTTTTTCCTGGAAAACTACTGAAACGAAAATTATGAAACTTTCACGAGACAAAGAGAGAAGTTAGGAGTTTATCATACTAAAATTTCAAAATAAATATGTACATACCTACCTCTCAAAAATCCGTCTAGCAATTTTTACCAGGAGTGATATTGATTAAGCTCAGATGACTTCGGGATTTTGTTTGCTTACAGGGGGGCTCACCTAAAAAAAATAACACAGCGGCAGGAAGATTTATAGTTTGATGACTCGAATCAAATAAAATGTGCTGATAACATGGAAAGAGCATTAAAAAAACATCAAATATGTACTTCAAAGCTATATCTAAAACCTCAACATCAACAGAAGTTCAATTTACTTATGGTGGACCACCCTGTACTTAATTTACTTGTACTTTGAAAACCTGAGGCATAATCCAGGCATAAGTTATGTTTTTGTTAATGAATGTAAAAAATTGCTCATATAAACATAAAGAACATGTCAACACAAAGTTTCAGTTCGTGTTCCAAAGTGTTCAGGTTTTTCCAGAGAATTAACTTGGCTCCTGGACCATTATCAGCCTACTAATCAACTATTGACCGAATTCTCTTAAATACTTTAATGACTGGCTTTCCAAAAGTGCACCCAACACATCAATGAGTGTCTCAAAAAAAATTGAATACTTTCAAATTGCCTTTTTCAAACATATACATACAACTGGATAGCTACATATCTCTCTAGCAATAAGCTAAAAATGTTAGTGGACTACCATTAGCAATTACCCAAAGTTAAAGTTAGTGTTAATTTGGGTTAGTTGTGTAAGGTTAGTTGGGTTGTTCTTAGTGGTATAGTGGCTTGAAGTTTGCGATAATTAGGGCTTATTTTGATACACTTTTCAGACATTGGAGCATTACACAAAAACATCTTTGGATAATTTCCAGTGAGAGTAGGTAACATTTGTAAAGTTCGCCTCACGAGTCTAGCACTACAACGTCTGAAGAGCAAGGGGAAATAAACGCCATTAATTTCGAGCTTTATGCTGCATATCATAGGCGTGCGCGCAACATTTTTAAATATTACTTTTTCCTTATAAATGTAGGTGTGTAACATAAATAACATAAACAATATTGCAATTTTTTCATCTGCATTCTTTCCATAGTGCTAGACTCGTGAGGCGAACTTTAGCTATGGATTTAAAGTGGCTTAAACAGCCATTCAATTGAAAACTGGACCAAAATAATTTTTTTTGGGACACTCCAGCATTCTATTAAAACAGTGCCTACATCCAGCCTACAGCATTCTTTTCAAACAGTACACAGCATTCTCTTACAGCAGCACCTACATCCAGAATGGGCTCTTTCACTAATTTTTGAAATTGGCATATTTGGATAAAACAACTAAAAACAGAATTTTCTGTATTTTTACTTTTGAAAAATTCATAGTCCTTCTTGAGAAAACAGAAAAAAAAGAAATACCTCCAAATAAAAACCCAGAATTTATTTCTATGACGTCGCAGCTCGCTATTTGACCGTGTTGCCACTAATTGTCAACATTGAAAATTTGTAATAGATTTAATTCTGAAATGTTCCCAAAATATCATGAAAAGTAGTTAAATTAATTAGTTATGGATTCAAGATTTTATAACATTTTTATTGAAATTATGCTTAAACACAATTTAATATAATTTTCTATGTTTAGTTTTATTTATTTTACGTTGCACTACATTTGGTCACCACCGACAACAGCGCATTCAAACCTTTACCTGCATTTACTACAGGATAAATACAGCAGAGGCGGACAGCTCTTTCCAACAACAAGCGAAATGAAAAATATTTATGCGACGTCAGCAAATCGGCGCGTTTTTAAATAATTCAAATTTTGGTAGTTTAAAATGCCTGTAAAAAACTTATTTAACCTTGTAGAACATTTTTTTTTGGTATATGTGCCTAAAATAGTCCCTCCTTTGGGATTTTATACCTAAATTACGTATTTAAATTTTAGTGAAAGAGCCCATTTTCCTGGATCATTCATCTCTCACACAGAACTCATTCATACTTTCTTCTTTTTCAACGCACTTTTGGAAAGCCAAGTCAAAAAAAATCAATGATAAAAGTGTCAAATGCACATCGGAGAAACCAAATGTGTTTATATAGCATTCAGCTATTTTATTAAAGCCCCAAATTCACTTGAAACCACGTTGTGCAGCTGACACCCAACAGCAAATCACAATTCAACCATTTCTCGCCGGTAGTCGGTAGCGCCCCACTTCTACACTTACCTTTAGAGGTAAAATCAGCACTAAAGACTACGATGACGACATAAAAAGCTGCGCGAAGCGGGTCGGATCTCTCTCCCTCGTCTATCTCTCGCTGTCTGCCGTGACCTCGGCCGTGAGCTGAAGCCAGCAGCGGGGTATCTTTTCAGACAAAACTTGGATACAAAATAAACCAAATAAATATGCCTGCTGGTCGTACGACAATGAACCACGTACTTGGCGTTCGGCAGCAGCACCGATCGATACGATAGTTCGGTTAGTCTTCAAAATTGGGTTTGTGCGCAAATGACGACACCGTACTCTTTAGTCTTGACGCGGACTCTAACATCCTAACCTATTATGGCGTACGGCTTCCCCGGAGGACACCAATTACAAAAAAGAAATAATCAAACCATGATTTGTTGGCCTGGATGTCAGTGACGCAACTTTAATTATTGTTAAGAGGAAGTTATTGAAAACATCTACAGCCAAATGCTTAAAGTCTAATACCAGACATGCTCACCTAGAAGTAGCTTACCAAAATTCTGATTTGAAGGGCAGATAGGTATATAATTATTATTTTTTAAATAGATTATTCCTCCACAATAGTCTACTGCCGAATGACGAATATAAAAATAGATAAGAAAAGAAAGGTACAATAGCTTGTTTACATAACTCTGGTCCTTTTTTTTCTTACTTGTGTGATGATTCATCAATTAGGTAGGTATAATAATATTGAGATAAACAAATCCTTCCATCTTTACTTGCTGAAAATAAATGCACAAAACACCTATTTCAGATTGTTTGGAAAATGTGACGAAAAACCTTTTAAGAATGATCATTATTCGACTGGCAAAAATTGCCAAAACTACTTAGTGCAGAACAATTATTATTTTTTATGTAGGTACCGGCAAAGACAATATTATATCTCCTGGTAATACTATGTAAATATATAACTTTTCAATCGATCCACACTGAACTCTTCATAGACGTCTTAATACAGGGTATTTTTTCTGAATGGGTCATATTGGGTTTTACATTGTACCTGTTGGTTCATGGTCATCGTCAATTTACTGCGTGACGTCCCAAACAAGTCATATTTTGCAACCTCTTTCCGACGTCGAATTTTAGTTAATCAACGTGAGTCTATTTAAAATCGACGTCATAACGACTAACCTTTGCTGCTTGGGATGTTTGTTGGAATAGAAAAAAATATTTGCTGGGAAACATCCTCCAGCATTTTAAATGTTTGAATGGATTTGGATCAGACGAATTTTTCGCAGATCTGTTTTTGTATTAAAATTGTATTCGCTAACATCCAATGTTCTCTATCTTACACCTGGTTTATTCATCTTGAGATAAACTTGCTGGTAACTATCTGCAAGATAAATTTACACCTGTTGGTCACTGGATAATTGGTTGACCAATGGGATTACATATTGCGTTTTTATCCGTCAGATTGCATCACCTGACAGTCTATTAGAAAGTGAATAAATTGGCTCTTATATGTATTAAGAGGCTCTTGAAGAGCCGGGAATAGACACAATTGAGAATTGAAAGGCAGACAAGGGAAAATGGAGTAGATAGGTAGACTTGAGTACCTAGATGTTGTTTCTGTTCCAGGCTCTTGAATTTTCTTTATGTAGAGATATTTAGAAATACACAATTCAAGAGCTGGCAATAGACAAAAATTTAGACAGAAAACTTTGAGAACTGAAATGCAGAAATTTAAATATAAGGAAATTTTTCTGTAAAATCAGCTTTGGTAAATTTATTGAAAAAAATCGTTCAAATCCAATGAGTCTATTCCCCTTCAGATAGTTTCCTCGCCGTGTTTTCTTGAGCCATAATGTCATCAGTATGGTTTTCAACTTGGCTACGTTTATGGACAAAATTTCTTCTCATATGAGGTCACAATAGTAAATTACTTGGAAAACAGATGTAATACATATAATAATTTCCAACTATTGATTCCTGACCTTGAATCAGTAACACTAACAATGCAATGGAATTGAAACAGAACAGATGAGCCTTTTTTGGAGATTTGGCTAGAGGAAGGTGTTCAGTAGAGAGATCAGTGTAGTCCTTCACATTCTCATGTGATGCTTTTGCATATTTAGCAAAATCTACTTATTCCTTCTAACATGGTAAAATAGCAATGATATCCCTAACTTGATCGAGACTTCAGGAAGGTTTTAGGAAAATTATTGCGGATGGGATAATATTTTGTATAAGTAATTGTGTGAGATATAATAGGAAACAGATTAATAAAATGAATACCTAGTTGTTAAATTATTACATACATACATACATCTTTTAGTTATTATAATAAATGAGAGGTTTATTTTTAATACATTAGTTTCCTTTCTTTTTAGAACTAAATTCAGCCACCTTTGTCAAAACCATCGAATCTAAATGCCAAGAAGTTTACGATAAAATCGACACTTTTGAAAACATAAACGCTCATCTACAAGCCACCACAAAATACTACTTTTCCGACCCGGAAACTTCAGAATGGAGATATTTGATCTGCAACATATATATTCTACAAAAAATTGGTGAAATTGTTGAAGATCCAAACAAAGATGAGTTGATAAGCATTAAAGAAATTAAACAAATTAAAATGACAATAGTATTGCTGGTTAAATTGGGAATTTACTCGAAACTACAGCCAAAATTACCATTTAAAATTGCTAAAACCTTCACAGAAACGAATGATATTTTTTATGAATACAACATATTAAAATGCACTTGCCTAGCTTTCAGTAATTTTCTAAAAAACCAAACTCTGAGGGTAATAATACTTTCAGAGAGTTTAGCAGCTATTTTAGCAGGACTTTATCAAATAGCCCATTGTCCTTTGAGCAAAAACCATAATTTCACACCAGATATATATGAAAAACTTTTACAAGAAAAAGAAAAAGCTCGATCATTAATACAAAAGTTGAGAAAAGGCATATATCCAGCAATTTACATCAAAGAAACTATGAAATTGAACCAAAAAAACACTCCGGTTTGGTTCCAAAAGGCTGTGTCTCAAATGCTTACCAGCATAATGCTTTCTGAGGACGGCGTTGAAAATATTGCAGTTGCTATTTTGGATGGAACAAATAATGATAAAGCACAAACTTGGATAGCTTTGGATGTAATTTATCGAATAATTTCGAGTTGTAAAAATCAATTAGATTTTAGGGAAAATATTTGCCAGCAAGTGGTCAACCTAATAAATAAAACTAGTGAAGAAAGTTTGATTTTTGAGAGGTTGTTTATTACTTGTGCAAAGAATTTTTACGTAGATAACCAGGAAATAAGTAAAGATATGTTTATAAGAAGTGTTATGATAAATTTATTGAGATTCACAATTAAAGATTATAATTTTGAAACGGAAGACTATACAAATACAATCAAAAAATCCATAAGGATATTACATGGAATTTTTGTTGAAAAAACTGCAGAAAGTCCTAGTTTACCAATAGAAATCCTAAAACCTGTATTAGAAGTTATTTTCAGAATTTATTCTGTAACTTTAAATAGTGTTTTTAAGTCGACACACAACGAGGCTAAAGAAATATTAATCAAATATATCACAGAAAATGGTGAAGAAGATAATGTAATTTTTGATAGTTTTTTGTTTGGGATTTGTCATAAGCAGCAAATACTTCCATTTAGAAAAGATTTAGTTTTGGAAATTGGGAGACAAGATATTGAAATTAAAACATCCAAACATGCAGTTTTAATTTCTGCTACAGTAAATTCAGAAATTTTATTCAAGTTATTGGAGAACGATACAAAACTTTTAGTAAGATTTTTCAGGTATTTACTAAAAGTCTTAGTTAACAGAGAAAAATATTTTAAAAAATCAAGTGATGCACTTTTAAATCTAGAATCTGAAATAATGAATGAATATTTTGAAAGAAGCTTGGCAGTTTTTAATAATCTATCAATTTTGGCTGAAGATACCAAAATTCAAAAAGAAATCATCAAATCTCCAAGTGAAATTATAGATTTCATCAAAAATGTTTTTGATAGAACTATCGAAACTAATATGCATAAAACTACAGTATTCGAAAGTGACGGGTTTCAAGCAATGTTTACTGTAACAATGATTTTGAATGCTTTGATTGCAAATTATTCGAAAATAAGCCTGCAAATGTTCAAGGTACTTATTGTACCTTTAGAAACAATTAAAATGTATACTAAACATGACGAGCTCAAGGATTTAATTGAGAAAATTTTGTTTAAAATTGAAAAAAACCATAAAGCAAGTACTAAAATTAACATTGAAGAAACAAAGTCTGAACTTGATGTTATTTTGGAAGATATTTGCGATCCTTTGCTTCCAGTAAGAGGACACGGACTTATGGCACTGAAAAAATTAGTGGAGAGAAGAGATGTTTCTATTATGGAGAAAAAGCAGTATATTTTGACTATTTTCCAGGTGAGAATAATTTTTTTTTTCAATAAGTAAGTAGTGTGTATATGAGTCTTGTATTTTTTCAGCAAAACTTAAAAAATGAGGATTCCTTTATTTATCTCAATGCTGTTGACGGTTTAGCTGCTATGGCCAATATATTTTCTGATACTGTGATAAATAATCTTTGTGAAGAATTTTTGGATTTTACTAGAACAGGAGATGATGGGCACGAAGTTAGGATTAAGATTGGAGAAGTTTTGGTTAGAATTACGAAATGTTTGGGTAAGTTTATACTACTTCTTGGTGATACCTATAGTTTGGTTCAAATATTAGATAAAAATAAAACGCATACATATCACATATTTCTGAACAATATAAATCTTCATTAACTTTTTATTTTTTTGATGAATGAAGCCTGAAAACCACCAGTCTTGTTTCAAGTCACTGCTTCAAAAATACTAATAAAGCCTGGCAACACAAAAAAAATAATTAATGCATTTTGGAGCGGTTAATCTTATGAGCTAAAATAAGCTTCAGATGTTGAAGAAATCCTAATTAATGTAATAGGATTAGAGTACTTCGAGTTGAGTATCTTCTTATTAAATAATTGCCTATCTGTGTGCATAGATTAATTTTGAAACTTTTTATATATAATTATTTATCAGGCAAATAAACTTCTGCATAGCCTACTTAGATTATTAGTGAGTCTTAATTTCAGAAAAATAATTTTAATAACCTGACTAATAAATCAGAATCAATTCCAATCTGTGTCCATTTCTTTTGATTACAGTAATTTAAAAATAAACACTGTAATAATCTGTCATAAAATCTTTGCTAATAGCGTAACAATTGGCTTCCTATCAGAGTATTACATCAAGGCAAAGTTCCCAATCATGTAATACCGTTACACAATAATTTCTAAAATTAGGCTCAAATAAAAAGCATAATATCTCTATTATTGAATGAAGTGCGAAGAATGCGATTAACTATTAAATTGAAAACTGTTTTTATATGTTAGAGCTTCTTGAGATATTATTTGTGTCCTAGATTTTCTTTTAAATCCTATTATATCCTATTAAAAATATTTGAATAAAGTCACAGACCTTTACATAGTTTTTGCTGTCGCAGTTTACTGTTCAAAATTTTAACTGTTTCTTTAATTTTTCTCTTTTTGTAAAATTCGCTTATTAAATAACTTAGTGATCTCTTTCTGTGGGTCTTCACAAAGCAATTCATTCTGCAAGCCAATTATTTGTTGCCAATATTCCATGAAACAAACATTAATACGATTACTGCTCTGTTTGCCAAATCAAATAAATTTAAAAAAAAGTACTCACCAGGGGGGTTTCACCGCCCCTTGCTCTAGATTAGAACCATCAATTCCAAATACACAGAGAAAACCCATCAAAATCATCATTCAATATAGAAAATAATATAATATAGTTAAACCTGGATATTACATGTTTCTTCTAACTTCAACGACTAGCTAGTGTCACCTAAAATAAGTAGAGGATTCCCCGAACGCCCACACTGTCGCTAAATAGTTAGCACTCCAACAACACAGTAAAAGTGTAACAATAGTTCTGAGACACTCAAACACAAATTGTGTCAGTCAAGCCGCATGCGAGGACCTCATAAGCGCAAGCCACAACTTGAAGAACATCCCCAATTCCTTACAACAATCATAGATAAGGCCACAACATTACCTTCAGTAATGAAAGGACGTCCCCCTACAACAATTGTAGGCAGGTTGCATAATTCAACCAAATCAACATTAAATGTGCACAATATCAAATCAATACTACATTATTACAGTACAACTCTATTATCTCTCATACCTCGATTTATCTTCAATATTCCAAACGCCTAGTCACAGGGACACAGAGAACCTTTCAACACACTTTCTCAACAAACTCGATCTGTTCTCCTGTCTTTTTTGCCAGGTCAGGTAGGTAACTTTCTTTCAAGTTCGAGTGTCTTTCTTTCTTATTATGGATTAGGTGAAATAGATATTCATGGAATTAGGCACAACAAGGGATAATAATATATTGAATAATTACAAGCTAATTGGATATTATTTTACATATTTTTTTTTCTCTTGTTAACAAAAATATATTTAACTTTTAAGGTGATATGGCACCAAAGTACAAAGCTGTGTTGCTCAATGCGTTCTTGGCTGGTACCAAAGATGAGGACCATCTAGTGAGAGCATCCAGCTTATCTAATTTGGGCGAAATTTGCCGAGTACTCGGATTCAAATTGGGAAGTGTAGTTACAGAGGTAAGCGATTTCTTGTTTCAGAACTTCGCATATATGATTGACAAGATAAGTCATCACTTATAAGCACTAATAAACAACACTTTTAATATGTGATACTTCAAAGATGGTAATAAAAGATTTTACTGATCAACAGCTGCAGGCTTTGGCCATGTAATAATTTACGATCCATAAATTAATGCAATTACATTTAAAATGTTAGCCTTCTAAAGTGGGCCGGGTCATCTCTATAAATTCATGTAACATCTCGCACTCTTTAATATGTTTTAAGTTCTAGGCTAGCAGTGGCGCTATCGAATGTTGAAAAGATAAGAGAATTGTTGGCAATAATATTACAAATAAAGCAGAACTTGGGGCTTTGTATATTGATCCTAGTTTTTGATGAAAAAAAAATATCTTGGGAGTGGAAGTTTTAATTCAACTAAGGTACAAATTATTACAAAGGTTTATTATTCGAATCACTGGCGAATGCGCTGGAAAATGATATCTTGAAATTAATTGGTCCGAATATAACCAGGGTTGTGGTTTCGCGGTCCGAAAGTAATCAAATTACTCTGATTCCTGGAAAAGTGGTTACTTTTGGACCTAGGTTTCCTAAAATCTGGTTAACCAAATGTCAAAATAGTTACCGGCCATCGGATGTCGGTCCTGTTGGTTTTATCTGTAATTTTTGTCAAATATGTTCCCCAAGTAACCGGAATTTTCAGTAACTTTCTGTCGACCGATTCGGTTACTTTGGTTACCATTTGGTTATATTCGGACCATAGCCTTAAACTTAAACTATAGTCTATAATTTGTATTATGGAGATTCTGTATTAACTCCATGTTTGGAGGGCTAGTGGAGGCGGGATTCACTCGACCCTCCCCCAAAAACGGAAATAAACCTTGTCCAACGTCTAAGGTAAAAATACTATCTCAAATGTGATAAGAAATACCTACCAATTTTTCCGTCTTACAGATGGATTGAGACAAAAAAATGGGGACTTGAAGTGTATAAGGGTTACACAACCTTGCCACAAACGGAAATTACCTTAGTTGCCGTCTAAGATGGAAATAACAACTCTTTCTTTGAAATGTCAAAAAACCTGATATTTTCCTGTTAGTTCAACTTTGTTTTGTGAATTTGCGGTCACTGTTGGCAACTTACGGAAGAGAAAGTACTTTTAAATGCAACTGGAATCGGAGTTGAAATGATTTTTACGGATCAGAGGTGAAAGGACTTTTACTGCCGCTGACAGTAGTGGCGCTGCAACTGATGATCACATCAAATTCAATTTATTGATCAGAACAGAAAAACTACAGGGCAGCCGCATAATGGCATTGATCACAAATCATATCTAATGCTACAAGAATATGACCAATAATACCAATACAATGACAGCCCAGCAGAAATACTAAGCTTACATAGGATGTAACAGTTACCAGTTGTTTTTTTAATTTAAACAGAAAAATAAATGGTTCCAAATATAGAGTAATAATAAAATACAGGATGTCCCACGACATTTTTCACAGGTAATAACTTCGGAACGCGTCATCCAATATAATTGAAACCTTGGTTGAGGATCTGGGTAAGTTTTTGTGCCGCTTCTACCATTGTCATCCAATTTCATCACATTTGCTTGAATTGAAACGTTTGAATCTTAAACGTAACCCAAGGTATATTATGGAATTTTTCGTTAAAAAATTAAATTACAAAATCGGCAATGCCATATTTGGTAAGGCCTCTCGTGGGACAACCTGTATATTATGTAAGGGAGAGCTGCCAACAGTGATCACCTTTTTAAGGAAGCGCCTACTACTTTTTTATCTGAAGCAATTTAAAAACGTTTAATAATTTTTTACACAGTAATATATATTTATCTTTAACCAAAATACATCATTTTTACAAAAACTATCAGTTTGTGTTTGTGAATTTTGTTTTTTAATATTTTTATCAAATTGGCCATTGTTGAGGTCATACTTCCACACTGGCCACCATTAACCTCAACAGTGGCCACCAAGAAATTTGAAAACAAAAAGTCAATATAACTTGTTTTTACTATCTAGAAAATAGGTAATAAACAAACGTAAGGGAAAAACTAAGTTGCTCTTTTAAAAAATTCCGTGAAAATATTAGAAGCGGTGGCACGGAGTTCCCAATAACATCAATGGCTCCTATCATCGTGACTAAGGTTCCTCTTTCATTTGAGGTGACTTGGCCCACTTGTTTTCGTCCCTTCTATGAAAACGACTTTGTTTCTGCCTCGAACAGTAGTTGTCAATGCTGTTTCATCTGCATTCCAAATCTGAGATGGGTCATATTTATGCTTTTCATACAGTTGTTTTAAGTTTTAAAAAAATTCTGACCACAACTCCGTTAAATCCTACAGCTCCTGCTAGAGATGTAGTTTCAGCAGAACGTAGAGATACAGAGATGGGTTTCTTTCCATAAATCCTGTGAACCAGTGTTTTCCTGCGCTTTAATTGTCAACCCATGCTTGGGGCATTCTTTGTTGTAATGTTTGGCCAACTTATGAGCAAAACTTCGTATTTGCCTTGCACAAGGCGTATGGCTGCGTTTATTGTATTTTCAGGTATTTTGCCATGACCCAGCTTTGTATGCTCTGATGCTGCCATTTTCTGGAAAAAATATATAACTAACAGTGGCCACCCCTATAATTGCCAGGTAAGTAGTGGCCATTGTACGGAACGCTGTAGTGGCCACCGTAAGGAACACCACATATTGAATAAAAAAATTAGATTTTGTGCGAAAAAACAAATCAATTGGGGAATTTAAATATCAATAAATTAGAGTCAAAGCACCACAGATTTCATTGAAAAAATAATTTTTCGAAAATCATTTCAGCAAAAGGTGTGAAAGGACTGAAAACTTACCTCAAAATCTATGTTTTCGCTCCGAATTTTCACATTCTCACTCTAGCTCATACAAAATGGAACTAATCGCCTCAAGGTTTTGGCGGTCGAATCGTACAACTAAACGCGCAATGTAAAGTGGTGGGGGCCTTTGACTGACAAATTTTTTCCGAATTATAACGGAATGACCACTGTCCGGACCTGGCCACTGTTGGTGTCTCTCCCCTACTCTGTATTTATGTCAGTACTTAGTTGATAAAATAAAATAAACTCATACAGCAAAACTATCAGTATACATACCCAATACAGATAACACTACAGTTACAAATAATATTCAAGCCAAACAGGTACAATTTGGAAAAAAAAAGAAGAAGAAACCAGGAAACATCCCAGGTAATCATCGCAGAGTAAATAGCTTTGGCACTGGATTCTGTAAATATAGAAAGAATAATTAGCAGAAGAAATCAAAACTTCCCTTATTCTTTTCTTAAATTGCCCAATTGGGAGTTATCTAATATTAAGGGATATTGCATTTTATCAAGCTCTACCTAAATGAAAAACTGTCTTCCTAGTAACTTCCATCTGAAACTAGGGTAAACTGCAACCTTTGAAACCGTGGTTTGCAGTAAGCTGGCCGATCAGCATTTGAAATTATTCGGACTGCTCTTTTTTTAAATGAAAACAGAGTTAAGTCGCGTAATTGTTGCATATCCCCAGAACACAAGCCCATATCTAGGTGGGACTCAAAGAGAGCATGACACACATGATTCACGCATAAAACGTCAAATTGTCGAAGCAATGTCAAAAAAGAGCGAATTTTGCTATTATGAGTACTAGGCTTTACGCAAAATAGCGAAAAATGACAAGACCTGTCAGTCAGGTATCCCACTTTTTGTGCTCATGAGTCATGACTGTACTTATTTTAAGGAAGATAGTTAAATTTTTATTAATAGTCATAAACTTGGTTTTGTTGGTTTTGAGGGCCAGTTTATTTGCATCGAACCATTGCTTAATTGATGACAGATCTCCGCAGATAACTGTCTGTAAGACCTCTGTGGATCGTCTTTCTCGCAACAAATTGTCCACAAACAAAGTGAAACTGTCTGCAATAGGCGCCGGTCACAAATTCCCCTAGCGGCAAATTTCAAAAGAATTTGCATAATAAACAATTGAACTCTTTACAAAAGCCCAATAGACTGACTCTAATAAGGCCGGGATAGTCGTTCCGTCATGTCCATCAACTTGCTTGCGCAAACTCAAATTGAACGGCAAGACTGTGAATCCCCATTTGACCCCTAACTATTCAGTCTTCAGCTTCGTGGTGGATACATAATATAGACCCTGAGATAGGGCCTGTTTAGTGGAGTCATTTTTTTTTTGTCTGGCATTTCGAGGGATGAATGTGGTTTGTTAGCTGATGAGAATATAAGTGATGTTTTGCCGGTGAACTCGACTTCGAACTGTGATTACCGTCTGGCGATTTTTCAGCGTTATTTTAACAACAAAACCTTTCATTCTCTCGATTGCCAGACAGAAAGTAAACGCGGAAGGTTCTTTTATTTTCTCTTGGAAGTTGACACTCATCCCCACTTTTTCAACTATTGAAAAGCATCTGGTATTTTTTATGGGTGAATTATTAATCAATGTCAATCTTTTATTTAGAAGCCAAAAAATTGATTTCATTTAAAAAAAAATTCTTCATGTAAATCAATTTTTTTCTTCTGCAAATTTTCGAACAGGAGGCAGGCATTAAAATCAGTCATATTCTCATCAGCTTAGTAGCCACATTCAGCCCTCAAAATGCCAGACAAAAAAAAATTACTCCACTTACCAGCCCCTATCTCACAGTCTAATAGGTTAGGGTATCTGGGATTTTGTCGAAAACCCAATTGTTATACAAATTCTTTTGAAAACTGCTAGAACGTTACTTTTTTCCCATTATCTTGTGAATCTATCCACCATGTCAAATTCTATCGAACGATCCTTCGGCATCTATTGTAGGCCGAGTTCGTTTTTGTCATCTATTTCGTCGATTTGCTCCGAAATTTTGACAGGCACGTGATTTGTAAACGGA
Source organism: Ceutorhynchus assimilis (assembly GCA_917834065.1). Classification (NCBI taxonomy): domain Eukaryota; kingdom Metazoa; phylum Arthropoda; class Insecta; order Coleoptera; family Curculionidae; genus Ceutorhynchus; species Ceutorhynchus assimilis. Next base: position 33,430,358 of record OU892283.1, on the reverse strand, counting down.
AACTGTCTTATACAGTCACGTGCCTGTCATCTCGGAGCAAATCGACGAAAAAGATGACAAAAACGAACTGGGCCATAGTGGAGTTCGGTTAATCCTCAGCAACCAACAAGATGTCAGACCCACGCCACGTGATCAGTTTTGAAACTTCAAATTGAAGATCACATGGCGTTTTGCCAACAGTGTTATTTTTCAGCTCGCGGAGGATTAACCGAACTCAATGAACTATAACCAAAAACTGGAATGCTCACACATATTGACGAACGTGAAGCCTAGTGCCGCTGCTGCGGAGGGGATACCTGTTTTTGTCGCACTCATTATGTTAAATGGCGAAAATAGATTCCAACACGTATTCCAATTGATGAAACCTGTGAAGGTAAATATGACAAAACTTTCCAAAACGTCATATGTCAGCGAGCAACAGAAAAAAACAACATTCCCCTTTGTGGCATCTGTTTTTCATGGCTTCATTTTTTTGGCAAATATGGCAATTTGTGCGCATTCCAGTTTTTGGCTATAGTTCATTGACCGAACTCGCCTAATGACGGCTCCACTTGTCATCTTTCAGTTGAAAATCTTGGTGACGT